>JAJHZJ010000314.1:9197448-9589948 GCA_023548195.1 Bettongia penicillata ogilbyi
ATGACCTGACTTGCGCTTGACTTTGTTTTGAGGGAGAGAAGGCTGTGTAGGTCACCAGCCTCACTTCTCTTCCAGAGCCATCTGAATCCAGAGACCTGATATTCCTCAGGATGACTGGAGACAACCCAGGATGCACTGGGAGACCTTAGGCCCTTTAGGTCAAGGTCTTTGCAGGCGCTCACTTAGAGTGAGGCAACAGCCATTCATTGAATAGGGCTGTTTAAGAAGTAGCCAGGGCATGGCGCCTTTAATGAGGTCAAGAAAGAGAAAGACTTCAGGCTGGGAGGGAAACAGCAACAGTTACTATTGATAATCACTCTCAAGCTAGGAGGATCCAGAGGAGCCCTCAGGCAGGGCCCCAATGGAGTCCCAGTTTCAGAGTGCAGTAGATTTAAGGTGAGAGAGTAGAATTCCAGAAAGACAAGGGACTTGCTAAGGATCACACAGCTAGTTAATGGCAGAGAATGAGTGAAGCTTTTCTGACCCCCAGTCTAGACACTCTTCACTCTTACCATATTGCTTCCTAGGAAGTATTGTAAATCATTAAAACAGTACATCCTCACTTGTTTTCCTATTACAAACACAATATACCTTTCCCTGAGACTTCAAAATTCATATTCCTTATTGAAATCTAAAGTTGCCTCAGTGTCAGTTGTGCTGAAGCTTCTAAGGACTGGGGATACAAAAACAAGATAAAATTCTCTCAAGGAAATGACTTTCTACAGTTAATTTCCAAGCTAACTAACTGATATTATTTCAAGATACTTGATCATTAATAAATAGTCTTTCTTCACTTTTTTTCATCTTGTAGCTAGGTAATGCAAAAATTCCTTCCCAATGTATATGTGTCATAGGTATAAAGTGCCATTTTCTAAGGAAGTTTTTACATGATAGAAGCTGTCAGTCATCTATTCTACTTCTTACTCTGAAATACTATTAAAGTGCTCTGGAGTTCCTTCCAAATAAAAGAAGTTTTAGAAAGTCAAATATATTTTAGATTCTCATATGAGGTCAAGGTTGGGATATTTTAGAAACCTACCTGGTGACTCAGTGGCATAGCTCTTCTAAAGAGATCATTTAACAGAAAGAAGTAGGTTTGAGATGTTTGATTGTTGATACTGTATAACTTTAGTATCTACCCAGCTATCGTTGGTGATTTTGAAAATACTGCACAAGTGTTATTTGATTGGAATAGTGGTTTCTAGCCCCCTCTAATTAAATTTATATTGCTTCAATTTTTCAAGGATCTGCAATTGTGGGTCACTGTGGTCAGTCCACCAACACATATTATGACCTATCTTTGCCTGGGTAGATACTTTGAGAATTTTTATAGCTGAATCATTAATTGCCCTGTGGCCAACTTGATGATGAGCTTCTCTGAATTTTGCTAGTCTGCAGCCCAGAAGCTAGACATAGCTTGTTAACAGACGTGCTCAAAGTCATTGTGGTAGGACCTGTCAGAGCTTGTGTTCTTCTGTAAGTTCTTCTGTCAGGATCACCTCCATGCCTCAGTGAGGCATCAAAGCAGGATTTGAATGGTTCTATTCTCTTTTGTTTTGTTGTTTTTAAACATAAAGTACTAAGTTTTGGCTACTTTTCCTAGGCCAGGAGTTCTTTTTAAATTATTTTTTTCCACTAGGGCTTGAAAGAATCCAAGGAAGCCAGGAGGTGGAAATAAGTAGAGAGTAGTGCAGGCATGGGGGCAGTCTGTAAAAGTGCCCAGAGCAGAGAAATGGAGTGTCTTGTTTAAGGAGTCCAGTGTCACTGAATGTCAGAGTATGTGGCAGGGTGTAAAGTATAAGAAGCCTGGAAAGGTAGGAGAAGGGCAGGTTATGAAAGACTGGGAACACCAAACAGAGTATTTCATGTTTGATCTTGGAAGTGACAGGGAGCCCGAAATTACTGAGTATGGGGAGTGATGTGGTCAGACCTATGTTTTAGGAAGATCACTGACAGCTGAGTGGACAATTCACTAGAGTAGGGAGAGACTTGTGGCAGGGAGACCAATCAGAAGGTTATTGAAATAATTAGGTGTGAAGTGATAAGGTTCTGCACCAGAGTGGTGACAGCATTACAGGAGAGATACTATGAAGGTAGAGATGACAACACAATGCCACTGATTGGACATGGGGATGGTGGGTAAGAGAAATTGAGGAGTAGAGGATACACCTGAGTTTAGAAGCCTTGGGTTGCTAGGAGGATGGTGGTATAGCCCAACAGTAACAGGGAAATTAAGAGGAGGGTGGTTTGATGGGAAAGATAATGAGTTCAGTTTTGGACATGTTGACGTTGAGACTGTGGGACATCGTGTTCAAGAGAAGGTCAGCAGAGAGTCAGGGCTGGACAATTAGATCTAAGAATCATCTGTATAGAGATGATAATTGAAGTCATGGGGGCTAATGAGATCAAGTGAAATGGTATAGAAGGAGAAGAGTTGAGGACCCAGGACAGAGCCTTGGAGGACCCCCTAGAAGGTTCTGCCAAGTTGGAGAAATATTGAGTACTCTACTGGCATGTACTCAAGGAGAGAGTGGATGGGCCACTGAATTGTTTATTATGTGAGTGTGGGAAGGGAATAAGCATTTATGAAGAGCTTACTATGTGCTAGGCACTGTGCTAAGCTCTTTACAAATATCTTATTTGGTCTTAAGAACATTCCTATGAGGTAGGTGCTGTTATTATCCCCATTTTACAGCTGAGGCAAGCCGAGGTTAAGAGGTGTATCCAGAGTCACACAGCCAATAAGTATCTGAGGCTGGATTTGAACTCAGGTCTTCCTGAAACCCAACCCACTGTACTACCCAGCTGTCCCTATGTGGGCATGGGAAATCATGAAACATATGAAAATTAAAAATGCCCTTTAGTTTTTCCTTATTTTCCTTATGGTTCTGCAGTGGTAATAGTGAAGTCACAGCTACCAAAACAAGACCAGCTAAATACATTGCTTTAACTTCCAGCCTTCTAAATATGAGACCTTAGCCAACAACGAGCAAGTTAATGAACAGCCAAAGTAACTGAACCACATCTGTACTGAGATCCTCCCCATAAATAAATCCCAGAGACCAAACCAAGTTTCACTTAAGTGGAAGGACAGGCCACAGGCTCTCATGTTTCATATCCTTTCCAGAGGGAATAAAGGAGTTGGTTTCATTGTGTGCTCAAAGGCTGCAGGAAATGCCACCTTCTGACAAGCAAAGGCAAACATCACCATGAAGGTAACATCAACTTAAAGGCTAGAATCTGTTTCAGAGGACAAAGAAATAGAGGAATTTTATGAAAAATTTGAGAAGAGACTTCAAACTAAATTAGCCTTTATCTTGTCACTTAAAATGTTAGTACAAATGTGGTACAGGGGAAGACAGTGAAATCTATCTTGGAAAACATAGTTCTGGACTAAGACTTGAAAACAGCTAAAGGTTTAAGGGCAGCTGGGAGGCCTCAAGTCAAGAAGATTCATCTTCATGAATTGAAATCTGGTCTCAGAAATTTTCTAGCTGTGTGAGCCTGGACAAGTCACTTAAGCCTGTTTGCCTCAGTTTCCTCATCTGTAAAATGAGCTGGAGAGGAAAACAGCAAACCACTCTACTATCTTTGCCAAGAAAACCCAAATGGAGTCAGGAAGAGTTGGACACACTGAAAAACAACAAAGGTTTTATAGATAACCAGAAGTAACATGTCTGTATTTTTATAAATACTTTCATTAAGAAGAGAGTAGAAAGATACTGGATGTGGCAGCTATATTACACGCAAAAAATGAAATAGAAAATAGCGTAAACAGGAAAAGACTAATTATCAAGGTGAGAGTCATTTCAAAATGGTTGTTTGTATACAATCAAATAAGACTGCTTATAGTAAATGCCAAAATCAATACCAAATTAGAATAGAAGGCATAGCACACAATTACATTATTTCTAATCTGACCTATTCAAAGGAGTTGTTTCCCCTTAAAAATGAGATATTGATAAAAGTAAAGACATTAACTCCATCATAATTTCTTAAAGAAGGTTGACTAATGTAAAACAATAGCCATAATAAGGAGACAAAAAGAGCTCACCTTGATCTCTATACCAAATGGAGAAGTATGGTAGCCAAGGAAAATACTGATAAGAGTACAAGGTTATTTGCAAAACGTTATGGAGGAAGATGATGCACAATCATGATCCTGCAAAACAGTGAAAGGAGTAAAGGAGAAAATAAACCTGCAAGAAGCTTTAGCATAAAACACAACTTGAATCTGATCATCTCCAAGATCCTGGAAAGCTGATAAGAGACGTGAAATGGAATAGATTTGTCAACATTCTCCTGTCAGTTTATTTTTTAACCATTGATGAGGGTGGAAAATCACATTCAGACTTTCAGAGTTTCTGAGGAAGTTGATATGGGACTTCTTAAGAAGACAAAGCAGGGAAAAGTGGGCTAGAAGAGATACACACAAGGGAAAGCTGTGTTGGAGGCAACACAATTTGAAAAGTACTACGTGGGTGGGAATCAATTTTTAACCCTGTTTAACTCAAGGAGGGAAGGTACTAAGAGAATAGAAAAGGGTTATCAATAATCTTGCTCTCTCTTGAGTTAGATGTGTCTGTGTGTGTGTTTGCTTGCAACATTTGGTTTGGACCCATCATTTCATCAGTAGGGTAGCCCTCTGTACATAAACTCTCTGGACCAAAGCAGATCAGTAATTATTTTTATAATTTATAGGCTTAGAGAGTTACACCAGGGAATGAGAGATTAATTCATTTGTCCAGGGTCACTTATTCAGCATTTCTGTCAGAGGTGAAACTTGAACCCAGATCATCTTGCCTGTGAGGCATACTTTCTATTCACTATGCTAAGTGGCATTATTACATGAAAAGAAAACCAATAATAAAGGTGATAGAAGACTGCTAACTATTGACTCATATGCTAATCTCTATAAAATCTTTATGAAAGTGATCTCTCTGTCTCTCCATCTCTCTCTCTCTCTGTCTCCTGTCTCTCTCTCACATACACACTCACTTCTCTGTCTCTCTCTATGTCTCACACACACACAGTCAATTCTCTCTCCCTCCCCCCCTCTCTCCCTCCCTACCTCCCTCTCCCTCCCTCCCTCCCTCCCTCCCTCCCTCTCTCTCTCTCTCTCCCCCCCTCTCCCTCCCTCCCTCTCCCTCCCTTCCTCCCTTCCTCCCTCTCTCTCTCTCCCCCCCCTCTCCCTCTCTCCCCCCTCTCCCTCCCTCCCTCTCTCTCCCTCCCTCCCTCTCTCTCTCTTTCTCTTTCTCTCTCTCTCTCTCTCCCTCCCTCCCTCCCTCTCTCTCTCTCTCCCCCCCTCTCTCCCTCCCTCCCTCCCTGCCTGTCTCTCTCTCTCTTTCTCTCTTTCTCCCCCTCTCTCTCCCTCCCTCCCTCCCTCTCCTTCCCTCCCTCCCTCCCTTCCTCTCTGTCTCTCTCTCTCTCTCCCTCTCCCTCCCTCCCTCCCTCTCTGTCTCTGTCTCTCTCTCTCTCTCTCTCCCTCTCTCTTCCTCTTAACTTCTGTGTTACTATCAAGGGTACCAGCATCCTCCTGATCACCAAGGTTCCAAACCTAGGGGTCATGCTTAACTCCTCATTTCTCACTTCCTATATTCTGTTGTTCAGGGCTATTCAATGAATGGGCGTTACCTCACCCTAAGTGAGTACCTGCATAGACCTTGCCCTAAAGAGGCCAAGGTCTCCCAGTGCATCCTGGGTCATCTCCAGTCATCCTGATGAATATCTGGTCTCTGGATTCAGATGGCTCTGGAGGAGAAGTGAGGCTGGTGACCTGCACAGCCCTCCCTCACTCAAAACAAAGTCAAGCGCAAGTCAGGTCATCATTTCTCTGATAGCATGGTCTTCTTCGGACAATGAAGGATGAGCATAACATCCTGTTGTTAATGTCTAAAATTATGTCATTACAAATTCATTCTTTTATTTCCTTGGTTTAAGTATCTTATGATATGAGATACATAGAGCCCTGGAAGAACTAATACATTGTCACTTTCATCCAGATCTCACTGGGAAATCCTTTATTAGCCATTAACACTAGCTTTCCAAAGAGGAGATGAGATTCATCCCAGGTAAGTCTCAATAGGAAGGAGAATTGAGAGAGATCTTCAGAACATGGATTACTGCCTAAGAAATAAAGGCATCAATGCCATAGCTAAGTAATGTAGGGGTGGAGGGACAGGTCTAAGGAAACTGGAAACCAAAGGAAGTTTGATGGGCATCAAAAGTTTGGGGAGTCACAAAGTATAGAAAGGGGATGTTAATGGGGGTAGGAAGGTGCTAAAGATGAATTTTACTTATATCACTATTTTTTTTATTGATAGATCATTTTAATGAGGTTGTTGTTTTCTGATGGGGGGAAGGGACCAAAATGATTTTTAAAATTTAAAATATATTTTGGTTTTATATGAGTTCTTTATAATGTACTGGTACATAGATTGTACTCAAGGATTTTCTACTACTACTAATTATGTCACTTCAAGAAAACACTTAAAGTCTTGAATTTCCTGCTCTGTACAATTAGGGAGGTGTCTAAGATGATTTCTAAAGTTTTTTTTTTTTTTATCTCCAACATTCTATAATGATTTCATGATACTGTATAATTTGTGGTATATTGGGATAGAGGCTTGAGGAAGAGCTTTATAAAGTGATGTCCTTATAACAGTCCTTTGAGGTAGGTATGGTCAATATTATTTCTGGATAGATACAGTGCTAGGTTTGGAGTCAGGAAATCCAGAGTCCAAATCCAGCCTCAGACACTAAACGTGTGACCTAGGGCAAGTCACAATCTCTATCTGCCTCATCTATAAGATGGTGATAATAATAGTACCTACCTCCTAGGGTTATTGCAAGGATAAAATAAAATAATATTTGTAAATCACTTTGCAAACCTTAAGGTGCTTATGGATGTGAGTTATTATCATTATTATTCCTATTTTTCAGATGAGCAAAAGAAATCTGAGAAATTAAGTGGCTTGGCCATTATCGTAGAGCTAAGAAGTATCTGAAGCCAAATTCAAACCCAGGTGTTCTGTTCCAAGTCCAGGTCTCTCCCATCCTGACTCTGACTTTGCCACTAAGTGTATCTTCTTGTGCAAGTCACTTAAATACAGTGAATCTCAGTTTACTCATCTACAAGATGAGGAGGTTGAGCTAAATGGCTTTAAGGTATCCTTCAACTCTTAATTCTATATAATCCTATGATCTTCCTCAGAGGCTGTTGTAAAAGTACTGGAGATATTGCTCATCCTTCATTTCTGAAGAGAAACAAAGATATCACAAGGGTGACTTGTGTGTGAATTGGATTTAAATGAGGCATTGGCCTCACTCTCTGTTCCAGATAATAGTCAAGATGAGTAGTGATGGCCCAAGATGCAGTGGATGATCTTGGCATCTTTGATGTATGACCAAATTGTTAGCACTCCACAGTACCCACTTTAGATGTCTTCATGGCCATTGGAACAAATTGTTCTCATCTGCCCATTCCTAGGGGGATGAGAAGTGAGGGAGATGTCTTCACATGCTTGGAGTAGACATCTACTAACTCATGGACAGGTCTGAGGCTTGTCAAGGTTAGGCATTATGAGTCAGCCTCATATCAGTAGAAGCACATACACATATCTAAACTCTGCTGTCACGAAATTTTTGAAATGTTTTCTAGAAATAAATGAGGGTTCTAAGGAAAAGAATGAAGAGACACCATCTTAATGTTGTTTACTACTGGTTCTGTCTAGATTACTAGAGATAAAGTCTCATAAATAGTTTAAATTTGGTTAGAAATTACTTTAGCTAAGGTCATCACAATTGGGAATTACTAGTTAGGAACTGCTGGGCTTTATACAATCATTAGTGCCAGTTAAAGTGCTTTTGGATCATTATTTGGGCAGATTTGATGCAAATTGTAAAGGTCGAACAGGATTTTCATATGCCAAATGATTTTTGAAAATTATTTACAAGTTCCCATTGAAGTTAAAGCTATGATGTGGAGGCACCAATTGGATTATTTTTTTACAGTGTATAAGACAGTGAACATACCCTTTACCTTCATTGTCAACTGCAGAAATCACATTTATTCAAAGCGACTCTTCTTTTTAGGGGAATGATTCTCAAACTGTAGTCTGCTAATCCCTTGGTATCCCTAAGACCCTTTAAAGAGATCTATGAGATCTGCAATGAATTGAATATAGAAACAGGTTTGAGAATCCAGCTGCCTTCTTTGAAGTTGGCTGCTAAAGAGATTTGCAAAAATATACAGAACATCGCCACTCTTCTAATTTTTTTGTTTTGGAAAACAAAGTTATTTTTCATAAAACCATCTATTCATGGTAAAATGTAACAGGCTTATTATTATTTTAAAATGAATTAGTAAATATTTTAAAATTTTGTTAGTTTTAATTTCTAAAATGGCAAATATCAGATATTAGATATAACCCACATAAACAAAAGTTCTTGGGGGTTTGGGATAACTGGAAAATATTCTGCCATACTTGAAGACCTAGAGGCCACATGTAGTCTCGAGGCCACAGGTTCCCCACCCCTGGAAGGGATTCCTAAGATGGAAACTGAGAACTACTGATCTATAAGAAAGTGAACAAATAGTGAGTTGGTGTTTCATTCCCTCCAACCTTCCTTATAAATTATGAACCTGATCTCACATGCTTGCATAACTCAGATATGCCCCTGGATCTTTGATCTCATTAATGTTAGTATCCCCTCCAACAATACAGATTGCACCTCATTCTTTTTGATTGTCAGCTGTATCCTCCCAGAAGTTTTCCATGGAGGGTCCTTCCACCCTATGCATTTGGGGTTGTCCTCATGTCCCTTTTACACTGAGAGGATGCTAGGAGCTCACATATTATTCCTCATTCTCCCAATATAGCCATCTTTTTTTGTGCATGTTTGCAACACTCTGATTAAATACATGTGATTGAACTCCACATGGCGGACCTAAATGAGAAACTGCTGAGCTGATTTTCCTTACCACATGTGTCTCACTAGTGAACTTAGCGTGAAAAGGAGGGAGGCAGAGTGTCATGGTAGAAAGAAAGCTGGAGTAGGAGTCAGAAGACCATTTGTTCCATAACTGTGAGCAACTTACTTTACCCTTTTGGGTCTCAGTTCCACCATCTATAAAAATCAGAATAATGATACTTACATGACCTACCTCAGAAGGTTGTTGTGAGAACTATAAAAAACTATATAGCATACCTCTGGATTTATCTTCCAAATCTGATTCACACTGGCCAATCGGTAGGTTGGGTCCCTAGAGGTAGGCTGATACATTTTCCCACAGTGATCTAGGGTAACCCTGAGGATATGAGGGGTAGTGTAATAGCTCTGAACCCCACTGGTAAGTCTGCCCTCCATTTTATCAGTTGATATCAATTGATTAGCTTAATTAGCTTTTAGAAACAGATATTTACCACGGTGATATAGTAAGAGCATTTGGTACAAAGTGTCTCCTCCCTCTTCCCACCCAAGTCTGTGACCTAGAGTACATACAGAGTAGCCATGATGAAAAAGCTAAATCCTTTGACACTCCAAAGTTCGGAAGAAGGAGGAGGGGAGAAACCAGGACAGACACCCTCTTCTCCAGTTAATTCCTTTTTCAGGTGTTTAGCAGGAGGCATTGACCACTAAGCAGTCAGATGTTCATAGTTGCCCACGGGGTATGACCAAGTCCCTCAACAAATCTGGACAGACACTATCAAATCTACTTGAAACATTGGAGGTGTTCAGGCTTGTTCACATGGATTGATTCAACTGAAGTATGTTTTCACCTGATAAAGGTATTAGGTGAGGGCGGATACCAAAAGGGGTGTGCTTGAAAATGTTTAACAGTGGCTCTCTGGGGAAAAAAATGAACTCAACAATATATGCCTTTATGTTTAATGTGCATTATTAGCATTTTCTCCATCCCTTTCTTAACACTAGACAATCAGCAAAATGAAAAACCAACATCTGATTTCTGAGGTGCAAATGTACCTGAAAATTTTATAATGACGCCAATAGAAGCTGGCTCCATCATGCCCCCCATGGGGGACTCAATCAACCCTCACCTGTGCAGGAATAATAATGTAAGTTTTTGCTGGATATCTTGTTAGTGTTCCTGTTAATCTTTTCATGAGCAAATAAATGTCACATTTTAAAATCTTATAAAGAGGAGAACGGGCAACAAAGAAGGAAGATGGAATAAAAAAGTTCAAAAGAATCAACTGACCCCCCCCACCCAAATGTTAAAACAGTCTTAAATGGATCCACATGACGGGAGACCTGAAAAAGCCTAACTAGACATAGTCCTATACTGAAATCTGACCAAATTCAATCCTAGGAAAGCTTTGTTGCCATGATATGAATCTTCAATAGAATTTTAAGCTGCTAATGTCACTAAATTGCTTTACTTCTATTGAATTTCTCGTGATATTGAGAAATCATGGAAAAAATATCTCAGGCAGTAAATAGTCTTAGGTATAGTAATTCCAAACCTCTAAAGATGAATAGATCAACCCAGAATGGGAAATGGGCCCCTTGCAAAGTTCTCATCTGGAAGTAACACCTCCCTAATGCAAACATTTTCTTCTCTTGTGCATGGTTTCAGTTCCAAGCCAAACTCGTTCTACTGCATGCTTTTGTTCATTTCCAGAGAGAGATCTGAATCAGCTTGCAATGGCTTAGAAATCTATTTAATTCTTTCATGACTTAAATAGCCCTTTTCATTTGGAAGCCTTTGAGGGGTGCTTTGCCACGAATGACAAAATTAACATCTAAAAAGACATGGTAGTAAGAGAAATAGGTCGTCCAAGAGAGCTTTACCAACATTCTAACTGATCCTCTGAAGGCTGTGAGTTAGGGTTGGGTGTGTGCTGATGGAGAAGGCCCCACAGAGGTGAAAGGTCACTAGGTTTAGCAAATCTCCAGTAACTGTGTATGAAACCTAACCTCTAACTTGCAACACTGCTCCTTTCTGTCTTTAACCCTCCATTCTGCCTAGCCATTACATTCCTTACTGTGGCCTCTCTTGCCTTTCTATGTTAAATTATCATACTAGTTCAGTTCTAAACAAATGATAAGGTTTCAATAAGTAGCTTTGAATCTTTATTTTTAATTCGATTTTACCTTTGTCCCATGAAAATGGTTAGGATGTAGATTTTATACAGATAAAATAAATAATAAAAGATAATACATTGCTATGGAACCAAATTAAGTAGGCAACTTGGTATAGTGGAAAGAAAGCCAGCCTTGGGAGCCAGAGGATCTAGAATGAACCCCAGCTCTACCATTTAACACTTGTGTGATCTTGGGTAAGTCATCCAGCTTTTCCCAGCTGCAGCCTCCTCATTTGTAAAATGAGAGGGTTGGACTCTAAAGCTCCTTCCGGCTCTAAATTTATGAGCCTGAAAGAGTTTTATACTTTTTTTTCTTGTTTGCCTTATATTTTGATGTAACTCTTTAGTCCATAAATACATACATACATACATACATACATACATACATATATATATATATATATATATATATATATACACATATATATATCTGCATTCCTTTAACTCCTCAGAGACCCCTATGCTTAGAAAAGGGACAAAGCAGGCTGTGAGACAGTACAGGGGTGTACTGAGTCAGCTCCAATAGAGCCCATTGCTAAATTGCCAGTATAAACATTTACACCTCTAAAATCAACAAACTGTAAATCAGTGCTTAATTTTGTTATTTTATTGGTTGTCTAGACTTCAGAAAGTACTAATAATGCAAATACACTTAAAAGTGGGTTGTAGGTACATTTTTTGGAGAGCCAGTTGTTAAGTATTTATCAGGATTCCCCTAAGTCATAGAGATTGTTGCATGCTTGACCCATCTTCCACCCTCTTTTAAAAAGAACCACATAAAACAAAAATGAAAAACACCTTCAGTTAGCAAAAGAAACAATAGAGTTTTTACAACGATAAAGCATTGGACTTGGAGTCAGAAAGACCTGAGTTAGAATCCTTCCTCAGACACTCACTAGGTGTATGACTCTGGGCATGTCACCTGACCTCTCCCAGCCTCAGTTTGCACATCTGCAAAATGGGGTTAATAAGAACCTCTCCCAGGGTTCTCGTAAAGATCAAATGGGATAACATGTAAAGTGCTTTACATACCTTAAAGCATTATATAAATGCTATTATTATCTCATGAGAATCCATGAGAACTGCTTTTTAAAATCCCTTATTAAAGTTTCCAGTGCTTGATACATAGTGGAATAATTTTATTGTTTGTATGCCATTGTGTCAGGCAACTGTAGCAACACTGTAATGTGGATTTGTGATAAGCTATTTATGATCTGTGCCCAGAGTTATAAGGGCTACCCTCCCCATGACTCATAACACACACACACTAAGGGCATGTTGAGATTTGATTTTTAAACCCGAGAGAGAAAAGTTCTTATTTTACAGCTCCATGGCCAGCTCGATGAAATGCGTAGAGAAAATTTTTCAGTAAACTTTTGGCTATGCCAAAGTTTGGGAAGGAAAGAAAGTACCAGTGATGCTGTTCAAACTGGGAGCCCAGCACATAGTTTAGTAGAAAGCCCCTGGTGTCATTGATCTGATATTCTAATGTCACCTTCCCCACACGTCATTAATTATGGTACATCCAGGACAGTTACTGTGCTGAATGCAATGCACTATTAAACTCTCACTTTTTGAACAAGCTTTCTATGGAGGGAGGCTAGGAATGAATTCCAAATATGTTAATTACTGACATTAACTAGTGAGAGGAAAAGTTACAGGAAAGGGAAGGTCTGGTTAGCATCAGGTAAATGGATTGGTAAATGTAGGGCAACCTGTTGACTTATGTGGGCAGGCTAATTTCAGTAGGACTTGGTTAAACTAGACTCCAAGCCTGTTTGGACAGAACTATCACTAGGAATCATTTTACCTGGGGCAAAAACAGTTGGGGAGGAGACAGGTACAGAGAGCAATGTGATCACAGATTCAGTTAAAATGAAAGGATAGCCCATCCCCCCAGGGAGTCCGGTGTGCTAGAGGGAGGAGAGTAATTCTTAAGGCTTGAGGCTTTTTAGGAAAGGGGCAGGATTCTAGGATGAGTGCATGGTGTCATGTCACAGTGGCATAGGCAGACAGAAGACCATGAGGGAAAGGAGTGCCCACCAACCCCACTACATCATTCCCTAGAGAGGCAGCGCATGTGGATATCAGCACCCTGATAAGATATAACTATTTTTGCAGAGGAAGACCTTCAAACTTGATCTCAAATAATTTTATGAGGAATCCACACATATGTTTCATAATCAGGTAAGTCAAACTGGAGAAAGCAGTACCCATCCTCTTCCACCCTTCAAAGAAGCCCTATAAAGTTGTTGAATGAATCTCAGTACCATTCTCTAGTCTTTCCCTTGAGGCATGATGACATTTGGAGAAGACATATACCTTTTCTCTTCTTGAAGCTTTCTAAGGGATAGAGATCCCAGAATTTCTCTTGCCAATCATTTCCAATTATGTTGTTACTTCAATGGTCATAAAGTTCATGTAAAAGTCAAATATTCAGATGAAAATCTCTTCCCCTTTATCTTAAAATCACTGACTCCAATTCATTTTTTTCCCCTGACATATGAGACAGCTGATCAGTAACCTTATCTAGTCATCTCGGGGCTCAGTGGGTAGACTGCTGGACCTAGAGTCAGGAAGACCAGAATTCAAATCTGGCCTCAGATACTTTCTAGCTATGTGACCATGCACACATTATTTACTTTATCTGTCTCAGTTTTCTCATCTCTAAAATGGGGATAACAATAACACCTACATGTCAGGGTTGTTAGGATAAAAATGAGATAACATTTGCAAGGTGTTTTGCAAACCTTAAGGTGCTACATAAATGCCAGCTATTATTATTATTAATATGTTTAAGAGTTGGAGAGAGAAAGAGATCATCTAGTCCAACTTCTTCATTTTACAGATGAGGAAACTGAGACACAGGAAAAATAAATGGCTAGTCCACAGTCAAATACGTAGTAAGGGAGGGGAAATGATTTTTAACATAAACAAAACAAAACAACTGTCTTCCTAAACAAACAGAATTCCAGAGACATGAGTTAGGGGTCAGGACAGCACCGATCAAAAAGCGAGGGGGCCCCCTGAGGAGCAGGTGAAGGGACAGATGAAATGGGGAACAGAGGGGCAGATTTCGCCATCTCCTTCTGCTTTTCCTTCAACTCCACCAACACTGCTCTTAGAGCTAAACACAGTTGCCTTTTCCTATTGCCCCCCCCCCCCTCAAACTAGGAAATCCATGATTTTATTAGGTTTCAAGTTAGCCTTCTCTCATTCAAGATAAATAACTTCAGTTTCTTTAACTTTTCCTTCTAGGGCATACTTTCCCATGCCTTTGTTAATTATCTTTGTTACCTCTGCAACACCTATAATATTTCTCTGAAAGATTAAAAATTATATAATTTAATTATATATTTTAATCAAAATTATATAATTTAATTATATATTTTAATCAAAATTATATAAATTTTATCCTAAAATTAAATAATTTTGTAAAAATTATCTAATTTTTATATCACATTTATTTCTGAATATATGAATATATATCAGCACCTTGATAAGATATAACTATTTTTACAGAGGAAGACCTTCAAACATGATCTCAAATAATTTTATAAGGAATCCACACATAGTTTTTTTCTTCAGTACTTTCTATAATAGCAAAGACTAGAAAACTAAGTAGATGCCTGTTGACTGGGAATGTCAACTCCATTGTGGTATGTGAATGTAATGGAATATTTCTTTGTTATAAGAAATTATGAATATGATGAGTGCAAAGAAGCATGGGAAGACTTTTATGAACTGATACAAAGTGAAGAAAGCAGAACCAGGAAAATGATACACAATAAATATAACAATGTAAAATAAATAAATATAAAAAACCACAAAACAATAGAAAGAACGTGATGTGAAATTATATTCAACAATCTTGTGCCCAAAAAAGAAACATGAAAGAGCATTTACTGCACTTCATTGTAGAGGTGTGATATTATGGTGCTGAGCAGTGCATACAGTATTTTCCCAATATGTTGGTTAGTTTTGTTGAACTAACAAAATTAGTTAGGGCAAATCCCTCCTTCTGCCTTTCCTTCAACTCCACCAACACTGCTCTTAGAGCTAAACACAGTTGCCTTTTCCTATTGCCCCCCCCCCCCTCAAACTAGGAAATCCATGATTTTATTAGGTTTCAAGTTAGCCTTCTCTCATTCAAGATAAATAACTAAAAGGCAAAATTAGGGATTCCTATCTCTCTCTACCCCCTCACCCCATCGACTTTTTATTCTTCACTTGAAGGAGGAGAGAAAAGGGGAAGGTTACATTGGTGAATGTAAGTGATCCAAGAACAAAAGACATATACAGAAAATAGAAACATTTATTTAGAAAGAAAAAAAGAGAGAAACAAAGATCTCTATCATTTTAAAAAATATAAAGGACCCAAACTGGGTGCAATACAGTAAGAAGGTTATTCAATACAGACTGCTACAGCATACAGAGTACTGAACTTGGAATCAGAAAGATCTACCTAAGTTTGAACCCTGCTTCAGATCCTTACTATCTAAGTGACCCTGAACAAGTCACTTAATTTCTTTGGGCCCAAGTTTCTTCATCTTTAAAATTGAGGAGTTTGCATTTGATGACCTCTAAGGTCCTTTCCAGTTCTAAATCTATGCTTAGTATTCACTGACATTTGTTAAGCAAGCGCTAAATTTCTAGCTGATATTCCAATCATTCAATTCAAGAGATCTTTATTGAGGACTCTCTATGTGCCAGGAGGTGCTGGGGAGAGATGAAGATAAAAATGAAACTACCTATTCCTTCAAGGAATTTAAATTCTGCTGGGGGTGGGAGGCACAATGCAACATATATACTGCTAGATAAGTACAAAGCACATATAAAAAGAAGTGAAGGTTGTTAAATGTCTTTACAACTCCTTTGTTTCACAATGTCCTTGAGATTTGAGTTTACACACTGTTCAAAAAAAGGAATAAAAAATTATGACAGAATAAAATGAAGTAATTTAACATATGCTTGTATTTTGAGTTATAGTAATCTCAACCTGAAAAGTGATCGTAGGATATTGTCTTGGAAAAGCATTATAGATGTTTTTCTCTTTCTTACTAACATTTTAATATAGGTGAAATCCAGGCAATCAGGCCCAGTTTCTTTTCTATTAGTGTTCCTTTAAAATCTTAAGTCTTAGTTAAAATTAATTAAAAGTCTTAATTAAATGAGATTTGTGACTGAAATATAGTAGTACAGCTCTTTTGTTCTTTCCACCTCAGTCACTTGGCCTGGGGTGGGTGCTGGAGTTTTGTGCAATTTTATTGTAACTTTTACTACTTTGTCATATAGTCCAGTATTGTACTGCTACTTTTCTTGACATTCTCCATTTGTGGACTTAGAATTGTTTAAATGGAAATTTACTGATTTCACACCCAAGAATTTTCTTTGTGTGGTATAATCATGATAGAGGCCTTTGCCATGGAGGCAGAAATGCTAACGGTGATACTGATTTAGTCTCTTTCCCTGAAGCATTACTAGCATCTTAGAGAGGTTTATTAGAGACTCAAGGTAACTTTCATGACTTGGTTCTAGTCACTGGAGGAGGGTGGAAATGGTGGAAACGAGGGGAAAAATGAAAACAAGTCCAAGTGTTTAAACTCAACCTCAAAGAGATTCAATGGCAGGTGCTGTGTTTGGGGGTACCCTGCTTGAATCCTTAGGTTGGGAAATTCAGATAAGAGTAAAGACTGAGGACATTTCAGGATGAACCTGGACATCCTGACAGCTGCATGAGTGGGTCTTCTGTGTGTAAGTAGACAGGAATATAAGGCTAACGAGAAAAATAGAAATGTATAGCCTATCCCTGGCATGTTGATTGAACTGACTCATTCCAAAAGGGAAGTGATATTTCCCATTGGGGTCAGCAATGGCAGTACAATGGCAGAGCTTCCAAGTCTCAACAAGAGGAGGTGCTAGTTCCTCTTAAAATATGTCAAGGAGCTGTAGAAAGTAAAGCCAAAGAATAGCAAGACATTCAGTCACTTTGTGGCGGAACAAATCTGGACCTTGCCCTCTCCTGGTATTGTGAGTCATATGGACTGTGTAGATCTTTAACCAAATGAGGGACAGATTTCCCCTTAAAAAGTCACTTTAATAAATGTGGGCCCAAAGTGGGTCACATTAATAAATAGGGACAAGATGGCAGAGTAGAGGCACCAACCCAAACTCTCCCCAAATTCCCCTCCTAACAACTTTAAAATATCTCCTCAAGTAGAATTTTGGAGCAGTAGAGCCAACATAAGGTCAGGGTCAGATATTTTTCTGCCTCAGACCACTTAGGAGGTCAGCAGGAAAGGTCAATGACACTGAAGTAGGGACTGGCCCAGAAGAAGAAATTAAAGCTGAAAAAATGCTCTAAATCATTACTGATTGGAGATATACAATTTAAAACAACTCTGAGGTTCTACAAGGCACCTATCAGAAATGACAAATGCTGAAAGAGATAAGGGAAATAGGTATACTAATGAACTGTTGGTGGAGTTGAGAACTGGTTCAACTATTCTGGAGAACAATTTGAAACCAGGCCCAAAGGGGAAACTATGCATACCCTTTGACACAGCAATACCACTATTGTGGTATCTATACCCCAAAGAGATCAAAGGAAATATTTATGTATAAAAATACAATATTTTTCATGGTGACAAAGAATTGGAAATTGAAGGGATACTTATCAATTGGGGAATGGCTGAATAAGTTGTAGCATATGATTGTGATGGAGTACTATTGTCTTATAAAAAATGACAAGGGAGATGGTTTCAGAAGAAACATGCGAAGCCATGAACTGATGCAAGGTAAAATGAGCCCAGCTAGGAGATCACTGTACACAGTAATAATAATATTGTAAATGTTGATAAAATGTGACAGACTTGGCTACTCTGATCTATACAGTGATCCAAGACAATTCTAAAGGACTCTCAATGAAAAATGCTATCAAACTCCAGAAAGGAAATTGATGAAATCTGATTGCAAATTGAAGTATAATTTTATCACTTTATTTTTCTTGTTTTTTTGTGATATAGCTGGTATGGAAAAATGTTTTGTATGATTTCACATATATAACTGATATCTTATTACTTATTTTCTCTGTGGGTGGAAGAGAGGGAAGAAAATTGGGTACTCAAAATTTTTTCCAAAAGGAATGTTTAAAAATAAATAAGTTTTTTTTTTAAAAATAAAGATTGATTAGACTAATATCAAAATAATAGTACAGTATTTCAATTTAGAACACAGATAAGAGTCCAACAGAAGAGCATACTCTGCCTCCTTTTAATCTTTTATCTTGATTTAATAAACAGATGCCAAACAGGTGGAATATCTTTCCTTTCTTAAATTATGTCTTCCAGTTACAATAACACTGAGTATAGGCAAGGTCCAAATTGGGTAGGGAAGCATTGAAGAGTACTTTCTAATGTGCCTTTTTTTTTCACTTAATAGTTTTTTTTCCCAATTACATGAGAAGATCATTTTCAACACTCATTTTTGTAAGATTCTGAGTTCTAAATTTTTTTCCTTCTCTCTCCCATCCCTCCCCCCACACCAAGCAATTTGATGTAGGTTATACATGTGCAATCATATGAAATAAATCTCCACATTAGTCAAATTGTGAAAGAAGAATCAGAACAAAAGGGAAAAATCATGAGAAAGAAATAAAAGAAAAACAAAAAAAGTGAAGATAGTATGCTTTGATCTGGATTCAAACTTCACAGCTCTTTCTCTGGAAATAGATAGCATTTTCCAGAATAAGCGTTTTGGAATTCTCTTGGATCATTGGATTGTTGAGAAGAGTTAAGTCTATCATAGTTGATCATCACATAATGTTGCTGTTACTGTGTACAATGTTTTCCTGGCTCTGCTCCCCTCATTCAGCATCAGTTCATATAAGTCTTTCCAGGTTTTTCTGAAGTCTGTTTTCTTGTCATTTCTTATAGCAAGAATATAGTATTCCATTACATTCATATACCACAACTTGTTTAGCCATTCCCCAACTGATGGGCATCTCCTCAATTTCCAGTTCTTTGCCACCATAAGAAGAGCTCCTGTAAATATTTTTGTACATGTGAGTCCTTTTCCCTTTTTTATGATCTCTTTGGGATACAGATCTCTTAGTGGTATTGATCAAAGGGTATGTATAGTTTTATAGCTCTTTGGACATAGTTCCAAATTGCTCTCCAGAATGGTTGGATCAGTTCACAACTTCACCAACAATGCATCTAATGTGATTTTTTACAATACACAGATTTTTAAATGAAATAAAAGTGCATTCCTTGTAGCACACAGATTGTTTTTTTTTTTGGTCTGTCCAATCATGTGGTTTTACCAGGAAGCCTGTGGTAGAGAGTGATATATGGTGATGCAGTTTTCAAAAATAATGATACATACATATTCTACAGGGACACTCGATGTCCTATCTTCTGCAGAATAGTAGCTAGGATTTTTCAGGAACATTACAACCCACAGGATGATTGAGTCAATAGCAGAGAAACCAAGGATAAAATAGCTTGGAAGGTAAAGTGGTCTATAAGGAATCCGCAGACACACTATAAGGAGTTTCAGTGATGTAACTGTCTGACACAATCTACCTCCATAAAGTTACATTTTCTTACAGTGCTGTTTTGAGATGTCTTTATGGTTATGGGCCTGATCTGCTGTGGGTCCCTTCTGACTCAGTCCTGTTGGTGAGGCTGTGGACTTTTTATACTCATCCCTAGCTAAATAGATTTAAACTAAGAGAAAAACAGAAATGGAAAAGGCCTTAGAATTTTGTGGACAGAAAGACAATAAGAACCAAATAGGATTTGTACCTCCTCTAAGTTTTATTTTTGTATATACATGCATTTAATTGGTACAAGCTATCATAAACCGGCCCCCGAGGTGAAGACGATCACTGCAGATATTATAAGCTACTCGTAACTACTTCCATGCAGACCCTTTGGGGAAAAGAAGGTCATTTAGATGACTCTAGATCACTAAAGGTTCTTCCAGTTCTATACTGGTATAAGAGGTCATTAGTAAGGTGAATAGTTCTTTTTAAATTAGCTCAGTAACTACTTGTATTTCAGCAAATTCAAATGATTGAGAAATAGGAAATTCAAACCCACAGGAGTGTCAGCTGTTTGCAGAATCTATTTGCAGAATTGTTAATTCACTTATGTCATGTGTGAGTGCCATGGTAACAATTTAAAATTAACCATCTAATGCAAATCAATAGTGAGTTGGTCAGAAAACATTTGATTTCCTAGTCAGTTTTAGGCAAGTGGTGTTGGGAAGATGGCAGTATCCTAGTGGAGTCTTTAAATCTATCATCCTGGATTGATATTAAGTCAAGTGATGGAAACACAGCTTATATCACCTGGAATGGCTATGGTGTAATGTGGGCAGGGATTGCTTTTGCCCTTAGTGGGAGCTAGCAAGCATGGCTTCAAGTATCCATAGTGATGAGATAAGAGAGTTACTATTGATTGGAAAAAAGCTCTAATTATGTTGTGCTAGAGTTCTTTCAGTCATGTCTGTTTCCTTGTGACCCCATTTGGAGTTTTCTTGGTAAAGTTACTGGTGTGTGGTTTGCCATTTCTTTTTCCAACTCATTTTACAGATGAGGAAACTGAGGCAAATAGGGTGAAGTGACTTGATGAGGTCACACAGCTAGTAAGTCCATGAAGACAAATTTAAATTCATGAAGATGAAACTTCCTGACTCCAAGCCTAGCACTCCATTGTATCACCTAGCTGCCTGATGCATTGCCACATCCCCCCTACCCCCAAATAGAATATAAACTCACTGAGAGTGCTATGGTTCAGTCATTTTCAACCATGTACAGTTTTTCATGACCCCATTTGGAGTTTTCTTGACTAAGATACTGGAATGATTTGCCATTTCCTTCTCTAACTCAAGATGAGGAAACTAAAGTAAATACAGTTAAGCGACTTGCCCAGGGTCATACAACTAGGTAAATGTCTGAGGTCAGATTTGAACTCAGGAAGATGAGCTTTCTTGACTTCAGGTCTCATACTCTATCCACTATGCCCTAGTTAGTATATTGGGTATGAATTTAGAAGATGAAGAAGAGAGAGGAGGCAATATTTAGAGAAGAGACCAAAGCAAGAGCTGGGTGACATTTAGTAGGAATTATGAGAAGCCTTACCTTTAAGTCATATGGAGTATGCTAAATATGGAGTCAGAGGACCTGGGTTAAAATTCAGCTCTGACATTGATGTGATAGGCTCGGATAAATCATTTAACCTCTTTAGGCCTCTGTATTCTCATCTGTAAATTAGGGGGTTGGACTAGATGAACTGTAAGGTTCCTTGCTGCTCTCAGTCTGTGATCCCATAATCCTATAGATTTGGTCAACGGATACAATTGAGTTCTGCTGGTATAGGACATCATGTTCCGTTCTGTGATAGGCAAGTCAAGATTTAGTGCTATAAATACTTTTTCAGAGCTCTGATGTATCTACCTTCTGAGAACAACAGACAATAGCTCATCTATATCAAATTATATGTTTAAATTATATGTTGAATATATATTACCAAATCGATCTTCAGTTCATTTCATAATGGCTCTGAATGGTTAATGCATAATAGGCCAAGCAGAATCATCCAAGGATATTTCCATGTGAACTTTGCCTGCTTTTTCCAGATAAGCAAGTCATAAAACAATAACTAGACCTCACATTTTTGTTGGGAAATATACTTTGTACTTTCATCAGAAGGTCTAAGTATAGTTTAGGCACCTAAGTTAAGCTTATGTTCAACCCAGGAGTTCTTAACCTGGGGTCCGTAGGGGCAGCCTGTAGGGTTCAGGGAGTCTATGAACCTAAATGGGGAAAAAATTCATCTAATTTCTAACTGAAATTTAGTTCTAATTACAAATTATGGGCTCATAATTTCCTTTAATTTCCTTGGCAATAAACCACATTATACCTATGACTTAATCACCAATAGAAATCACAGATATTCTGATATTATTTTACAGATGTTGTAGAGTGATTGAAATATCATTTATACTCACTACTTTGAATCTACCGTAGTTATTACACCCACTCTTAGATTGCCTGTGATCTTTATCTTCCTGTCTACAGACTCTTTTTGAGCCTCTATGGTTTCTTTTGTAATCTTATGTGTTTTATTTTATGCATTTAAAAATATTATTTTGAGAAAAGGCTAGTAGACTTTGCCAGAATGCCAGAGGTGTCTATGATACACAAAAAAGATTAAGCATCTCTGGGCTAGAAGAGAAGTCCACATCTGACGGAAGTGAAAGAAGAACCTGGAAGAGACAGTGAGTTTACTGACCAAGCCAAACACTCAAGAGCCAGGCCCCTTCCCTGCTCATCTGATTAGTGATGATAATTTCTTTATAGTGATGAATGTGACTAGTGAATAGTGAATCACACAACGCAGGCTGGCCCCACATGTACAACTCTAATGGTTACTAAGGATAGAGACAAGGCAATGAAAACTGCATACGGTAGCCAAGGAATATTTGGTATGTAACACTGATGAAATCACAGGGCTAGCCCAAACCCCCGACCCCACCCCAATATGACACATTAATATGAAGCAACTTGCTACTGGAATAATACTGGTCAAGTCAGATGGGAACATTAGTGAGAACAAAAAACAGGGCTTTGTCTCAGGTCAGGAAATTTAGTGGGTGCTGAGCATATTAGTATTGCTTTAAGGAAGAAGATGGGCAGCAGTTAGGTGCCACCATGATTAAAGTGCTGGGTTTCTGTGGAGTCAGGAGCATCAGAGTTCAAATCTGGTCTGAGACACTTACTAGCTCTATGACCATGGGCAGTCACTTAACCTTGGTTTGCCTTAATCCACTGGAGAAGGAAATGGCACAAAAAAAAATCCTCCAGTCTTTTTTTCCAAGAAAACCCCACATGGGGTCATGAAAAGTCGATCAGCATTGAACAATAACAAGAAGAAGAATGAAGAAGACATATTGGTAGCTGTGATGGACTGAAGCCAGGTAATAAAGGTGGAATTGTGAACTGATCCAATCATTTTGGAGAGCAATCTGGAATTATACCCCCGAAGTTATTAAGCTGCCTGTCCCCTTTGTCCCACTAATACAACTACTAGGTGTATTTCCAAAGAAGATTAGGGAAAAAGGAAAAGAACCTATATGTTACAAATGTCTACAGCAGCTCTCTTTGCGGTGGCAAAGAACTGGAAATTGAGGGAGATGTCTGAACAAATGGGGGAATGGTTGAGCAAGTTGTGGTATATGACTGTGGTAGAATACTGTGAAATGATCTTAGGAAAATATGGAAAAACTTGCACGAAATAATGAAGATGAAATGAGCAGAATGAAGAGAACATTATATACAATAACAGCAATATTATTTTAAGAACAACTTGGAGCAAAGAACTCATTTTGACTATTATAAATACCCAAATTAACTACAAAGGACATATGAAGGAAGATGCTATCTGCATCCAGAGAAAGAACTGATATTTAGAAGTAACTATAGCATGATCTTACATATATGTGTATACATACATGCATGTACACATATATTATGTATACATATATTTGTGTCTAATAGTAGTCATCTTGGGGGGGGGAGGAAGAGAGAGGGAAGAAAAAGGGGAAAAAAGAAAAAAGAAATGTTCATGATAACTTAATTATATATTAAAAAGGAATAGCGAGTTGTACATAATAGATTTGCAGTTTCATGGGCAATCATTTTTTAAAAATTATACTATGTTATGGAAATGCTTGTTTTATCCCATAAATAAAAAGTAAAACAAATAAAAATTAAAAAATAAAATGGGAAGTGGGCAGTTACTCCGAGGACATGGTCTCTTTTTGACACTATCCTATGTTTCGTAGATTCATCAGCTCATAAGGATGGTAGGACATTGTAGATCATCTGGTTCAGGTGTTCTTAACCAGGGGTCTATGGGCTTGTATTTTATTTTACGCACTCAAAAGCATTATTTTGAGAAGGGGTCCCTATGCCTCAGCAGACCGCCAAAAGGGGTCCATGAAAGAACTTTAAGAATCTTTGACCTAATCTTATCTGACATTTTATAGTTGATGAGATCAGGCACAGACAGGGAATCTGACTTGCCCAGTGTCACAGAGGTTAGCGCCTATCTGAATTTCAAATACAGAACTGACTTCAAATCATGTCCTACTATAATGTGGTACCCATACATTAAAAATACTGAGGTCTAGAGATGTGAAATAATTTCCCAAATTGGCACAGAAAAGTGAGGTGAACTAGAAGGCAGGTACCCTGATTCCAGCGCCATAACCATATTGGAGCATCTGGAGGCATTATCCCATTGGGGGAATCAGCTCTGCCTGGTTAGAAGTAGCTCCCTTTTTCATGTCACTAACATATTGATGTGCCTCATACATAATTATTTCTGAGACCAGGTAAAATTTATGCTCCTAGTTCTGTCTGATTCTTATACAAATGCTCTTCCCTTAGCAGCCAGGCATTCAAAATGTAGGGCTACTGCTTCCATTTTTGTGGTGCAAGAGATTCTTATTTCCCAAAAGCCCAAAAGTGATTATTAATTATATTTTCATGCTTCAGGGTGATTGGGTGAGTAAGAGAACAAACTTTTATAAAATACCTACTATGTGTGAGGCACTGTGATGAGAGTTTTACAAATATTATCTCATTTGACTTTCACAACAATCTTGTGAGGTAGGCGTTTTCATTATCCCCCATTTTACGTTTGAGGAAACTAAGGCAGACAACCATTAAGTGACTTCCCTAGGGTCTTATGGCTGGAAAGTGTTTGAGATTGGATTTTTGCTCAGGGCTTCCTGACTTTAGGTCCAAGGTCCTATTCATTGTGTCAGCCAGCTATTTCGGGACATGCGGTTGTAATGTAGTAGGGTAAGACAACCTTCCAGAAGGAAGCAACTCTTGTGGTGACTTACATTTTTAACCAAATTAATATAGCCCGATAAAGTGCTAATAGGTTGAAATACCTGGATTGTCAATTGAATCGCTCCCAAAGTGCCTGTCTCTTCTGCCTTAGAACAAGCCACCAAAATTCACTCTATTGGCAAAGTGATTCACAAAGACAAGGTGTGGGTTTATATGGGACATTTCAGAAAGATCTGCAATTTCAGTATTCTTCCTGTGGCCTATTGCAAATGCTTGCCCCGAAATGGATGGGCCTTCTATTTAAAGGGCCTGAAGTCAGGAAGAACCATCTTCCTAAATTCAAATCTGGCCTCAGACACTTACTAACTGTGTGCTCTTGGGCAAGTCATTTAACCTTGTTTGCCTCAGTTTTCTCATCTGTCAAGTGAGCTGGAGAAGGAAATTGCAAACCTCAGCATTTTTGCAAAAAAAAAAAACCAAACCAAAACCCAAATGGGGTCATGGAGAGTTGTACATGATTGAAAAATATTGAATTACAATAATGATGGTCTAGCTAACTTCAATAAGAAACAATTTAAATAGGTATCTTTTCATCTAGGCTATTGATTTATAAATTCAGGATTTCTGAGCCTTTCCTACCTTTCTGGTCTTCTTGTAACTGACCATCCTGCTTGCCTTTGGTGGTTCAGCTACATTTTTCAGCTTACTATCCCTCCTATAGAACCCTGTATCTCATGTCTCTATCTTTGTGCCTTTGCTCTGTCTGCCATCTTTGGAAAGCTCTCCCTCCTCACCTTCACCTCTAAGTTTCCTTGACTGCCTTCTTCAGGAAGCCCTTCCTAGTCCTCTCCATTGCTAGTGTTCACCCTGCTGAGATTATCTTCCATTTACTGTTGATATCTTCTATGTATTTATTTACATGTTGTCTCCCCATTAGAATATAAGCTCCTTGGAGGCAGGAACTATAGTGCTTGATGCATAGTATAAATGTAATAAAATGTTTGATTGACTGAATGTTGGATTAAGAGAGCATCAGATCAGAAAAGAAATATTCCTTCACCTCCTTGA
Source organism: Bettongia penicillata ogilbyi (assembly GCA_023548195.1). NCBI lineage: Eukaryota > Metazoa > Chordata > Mammalia > Diprotodontia > Potoroidae > Bettongia > Bettongia penicillata. The sequence continues at coordinate 9,223,495 of JAJHZJ010000314.1, forward strand.
GGCTTCAGGTTCCCCATTCCTGCTCTAGGGCCATCATGGAGTAGAATGAAGGATGGAGACATTTTCTTGGTGGGGCAGGGGAAAATGGAAGAGTCATGGGAGTCAAGGGAGTCATGTTCCAAGATGAACCAATCCCGTGGCCAGAATCCTAATGGCAATCAAGGTGTTGATAGTGCTTAATCTTACTCAAAACTGGAGCTAGCAAGAAAGCCTGAAAATCTCTCTTTGTTAGAGGTGAGAAAAAGCACCAGAGCTAGGGAAAAGAAATCAGCCCCACTCCTGAGATCCCAAATGAGATTCAAGTAATCATAAATGAAAGACTAAACCTTTTTGCCATCCAGATTTCTTTAGGGCACCAAAATTTAAGATGTTGAGACAACAACAGGAAACTGGTTGCAAGAGTGGAGATCCAGGGCAAAAGACGAATTCTGATTCAAGAGGCAAGGCAGGAACTGACATTCAATTTATCTCCCAAAACTTTAATAATTTTATAAATAATTTTATAGTCACCATTATAGAATCTTTCAAAATGGCTCCATGCGTTTCTTGCTGCACTGATATGTCAGGTGGATTAGATTGGAGCTCAGGTTTATCAACCGTCTTAATCTTTTCCTCTCTTGCTGGAAAGCACAGGGGAAGGAAGCATTCTGGGATTCTCAAAGATTCCTTCTAGACAAAAGGCAAAGCACTATTGGGTATTAGGTTTTGCTCAAGGGATGAAAAAATGCATATATCCTCTGAAGAGGATCAAATCTTCTATGAGTCAGCAATCTAGATAAAGGCCACCATAAGGGCCACCATTCCCATGACTCATCCTAGTCTGAAGAAGACCCTGGGCTATTGAGAGCTAGGATAGTAGGTTGTAAGCCCTGGCATTAAAGGGTTCATAAATTTCCCCAGATCACCAAAGGAGTCCATGGCTCAGAAAAGCCCCTGAAGATTATTTCTAAGACTTATATCTCTGCATATCTGTTCCTGCTTGTTCTTTGCTTAAATAGGACCATCATGGGATGATGTCTTCACTCTCAAGTGATTTGGATTTAAGTGAGGTAGAGTTGCACAAAGTCATTAGACTCACTTTCTTCCCGAGTTATCAAAGTCCAGTGGTAAGACCAGGATGACTGGTTATAGTTTGGGATGCAGCGGATGACCTTGGCATATTCAACATCTGACCAAGCTCTTAGCACTTCCCAAAGTCTGCTTCAGCTGTCTTCATGGCCATTGGAACAAATTGTTCTCATCTGCCTTTTCCACTGGGGGAAGTCTTCACGTGCTTGGAGTAGACATCCCCCTAACTCACCAGGGATTTGACATCTGTCAGTTACCCTCAACTGGTTTAGTCTGTCTGTCTGTAAAGATGGTTTTATTTGTTATGGGCACTGTGCATACTACAGCTTCTTGGAACCATAGGTGAGAAGTAGGTGAAGGTAGATGCCAAAGGTGGTTGAACAGCCTTGAAAGGGCTCAAGTCTTTGCACCAGAGGTGCTAGTTCTCTCTGAATACCCAATACATCCTAGCTCTAATAATCTATGATCCTATAAAAAGACATCAAACAAAGCCAAAAAGAAAATGAAATAATCATGTGGCCCAGTCCAGTTTGAATGGAGGCTTAGCAAAAAATAGTCACCTTGAGTGCTACACTTGTATGTATGAAATATTAAATGATCCAGGAAAGACATCTAGACATCCTTTATCGAGAAGTTATAGGCAATCATGGATAAGAATTGCAGGATAAGAAGACACGTCAGTGTTAACACCTACACTGATGGAAGGAATACTTTTGAGATGGTGAAAGCCATCAGACTAAAAAATAAGTTTCTTCTCTGTGTAAACTCTCATTCTGAATCATTGACTGCCTTGTTACTACTCAAGTTTCTTGAAAGATTTTTTTTTCCCCTTTAACATGAACTTTAAAAATTGGAATGATTTTTCTTGTACATATGATACTTATCATTTTAGAAAACCAAATATTCATTACTTATTTAGAATAAGATTTCTCTAAATGTAGCTTTCCCCAGGACATTATTTCAGGCACTCAATTAGACTTAACAAGAGCTAGCATTTATATAGCACTTTAAGATTTAGAAAATACTTTACAAGTATTATCTTATTTGATGTTCACAAACAACCTTGGGAAGTAAGTGCTATTATTAATTCTATTTTACAGAAAAGGTCATGCAGCTAGAAAGTGCCTGTGGCTGAATTTGAGCTCAGGTTTTCCTGACTCCGGGTCCAATGCTCTAGCCATTGTACCATTTAGCTGTCTCAGGTTCATTCATCTTTGTGTCGTTCAGTGTTTTAGCACTCCACCAGTTCCCCCTTTCCACCATACAAGATGCTCAATGGATATTTATTCAAGTGAATGAATGAATGAAAGTGCTCAGAGCTAATAAAAGGAAGCATACCAGATCGGAGATCCTAGAGTTTGTTTTGAATGTGGTGCTAATGAAGCCAGAATTGTGAGTTTAATTCCTACATGGGTTAATTTATATTATTACATTAAGATATAATGTAATAATGACATATAGGAAGTTTTAAGGCTTGCAAAGTGCTTTAAATACATTGAATCCTGCAAACAGCCCTTTGAGATCAGGTCTATAGGTACCATCCTGATTTTACTGTTGAGGAAACAAATGCAGAGAGATTTAGTGATTTTTTCATGGGGAGGTAGCTAACAAGGCAGGATTTGAACCCAGATTTCTTTCTGACTCAATTTAGGGCTCTTTCCATTATATCACTCTGCCTCTCAACTATCTGGTTTCAAACTACTCCCTCAACCTTGGCAAGCCACCTGATTGAATAAAAAGGTGAATTTAATGGTTGCAGATGATTAGTACAAGCCAATAACCATTACCGGAAAAAAACAAAAACAAAACTAAAAACAAATGTGATATTAATTGTAGGCAAGTAATATCAACTTTGTATTTAAAATTTTAATAATTCCTGTAAGATTGTTCAGCATTACTACTACCATTGTTCTATTTGGCTCCCACATACATTTTAGTCTTTTCTCATAGAAATCTTGTATATGGACTCTCTGCTCAAACCAAATCTGTTTGCTTATCATTATTCAAATATTCCTTATACTTTCTTATTGCCTGACTTTTGCTCATTTTGTCCATATTATTCCCTCCTATTATGCTTATAATGACCTTTCTTCTCGCAAATTTGCCTGTTGAAATCTTGCCTATTTGCTCATCCTTCAAGGCCCTCCTCAAATACCACCTGTTCTTTGAAGCATAGTTGAGTTTGGTCAATGTTTAATTATTTTGCTTTTGCTTCAAGGTCCAACTCAAATACCATCTTTTTTGTGAAGCACAATTAATCTTAATATGTTTAATTGATTTGAAGATTAATCAGATCAATTAATCAAATCAAATCTATTTCCTACTGAACTTTGATTATATACATCTCCAATACATTGTTAGGTATTGTTCTGTTTTCTTCCTTCACTCCGTTACACATACTTGGAGTGCAGGGAATATATCTTGATCATGTGTGTGATTCTTGAATTCTGGAAATCTATGTATCCCACAAAAGACTTTGTCTTATACATAGAGAATATTCAATAGTAGCTGAGTAAACGTATAATAAATAGTAGCAACCTTAAGTCTTTGAGCAAAAGTCAGAGGTCATATTTGAGTGAATTTATGTAGGGAAATGAAGTTTATGTCATGGTGCTGGTGGTCAAAGTGCTCCTTCCTGTGGTTGTAGAATGGAGTAGCACACAAGGGGAAATGGGCAGAATTTCATTATCTAGTGTACCTTTCTCCAAGAAAATATTTTGATCAATTTTTTAAAAAATCAAATTAACCATTGCTTTATTTTTCTTGTATAAAATCAGCTTTTAGTTTTATTTATTAATTTGATTGTTTTCTTTCGATTTTGTTAATCTCTCCTTTGTTTTTCAGTTTCTATTTTTGTGTTTAAGTAGGGAACTAAAATTTGTTCTAATTTTTTAGTTGCATGCCCAATTCATTGATCTGCTTTTTTGCTCCTTTTCTGATATATGTTTAAAGATACAAATTTTTCTAAGTACTACTTTGGCTGCATCCCACAAATGTTCATAATGTTGCCATTATTTTTAATGAAATTATTGTTTCTATGATTTGGTTTTTGACTCACTCATTCTTTAGGATTAGGTTACTTAATTTTCAATTAATTTTTTATCTTTATTTTGTGGTCTGAAAAGAGTGCACTTGATATTTCTACTTTTCTGTATTTGTCTGTGAAGTTTTTATGTCCTAATACATAGTCAGTTTTTAATAGGAATGACTGCTGTATTTTGCTATGGCTATAATCATATGATTTTTGTTCCTTTTGCTACAGATATAATCAATTACACTAATATTTTTTATGTTAAACCATTCTTGCATTTCTGGTACAAATCTTACCTGGTCACCATGTATAATCTTTGACACATTGTTATAGTCTCCTGGTTGGTATTTTATTTAGAATTTTTACATCTGTATTCATTAATGAAATTGTTCTATAATTTTATTTCTCTGTTTCTGCTTTTCCTGATTTAGGTATCAGCACCATATTTATTTCATAAAAGGAGTTTGATAGGACTCCTTTGCCTATTATTCCAAATAATTTATTTAATATTGGAATTAGTTGGTCTTTAAATGTTTGGAAGAATTTACTTGTAAATCCATCTGGTTCTGATGCTGTTTTCTTTCTTTAAAAATTATTTTATTTGTTTTCAGTGTTCTACAGTCATTTCCGTATATCTTAGATATTTTTCCCTTCCCTCCCCCTCCTTCCTCCCTCCCTCCCTGAAACAGTATGTAATCTTATATAGGTTCTCCACATACATTCCTATTAAATACATTTTCACCTTTGTAATGTTGAATAGAAGAATTAAAATGAATGGGAGAACCCACAAAACAAGACATAATACAAAAGCAAATGATCTGCTTCATTCTGCGATCCAATTTCATAGTTCTTTCTCTGGATGTGGAAGGTGTTTTGCCTCAAAAGTCTATTGGGAATTTTTTAGGTTCTTCCATTGCAATGAAGTACTAAGACTACCAGAAAAATTCCTCACACACTGTGGTTGTTGCTGTGTGCAAAGTTCTCCTGGTTCTGCTCCTTTCACTCAGTGATGCTTTTTTTCTTAGAAAGTCCATTTATGACCTGTTCAAATTCTTTTTCTAAAATAGGTTTATTTAGATATTTTATCTTCTGTTAATCTAGGCAATTTTTATTCTTGTAAATATTCTTCAATTTCACTTAAATTGCTAAATTTATTAGTATATAGTTGGGCAAAATAACTCCTAATCATTGTTTTGATTTCATCTTCACTAGTGATATTATTCATCCTTTTCATTTTTAATGCTAGTAGTATGGTTTTATTTTTTATCATATTAACCAATGACTTATTTGTTATCTTAATAAAACCAACCTCTACCTTTATTTATTAATCCATTTTTTTACATTCAATTAATCTCACCTTTAATTTTTTTTATTAATTTGTTTTCAGTTTTCTACAATCACTTCATAAATCTTAGATTTTTCTTCCCCTCACTTATCCCCCTTCCTCTGTCCCTCCATTTTCTTTCTCCCCTCCCTTCCCCCTCCCTCTCTGAGATGGCATGCAATCTATTATTTTTTTTGACATTTTATTTTTTTAAGTTTATTTTCAGTGTTCTACAATCACTACCATATAACTTAGATTTTTTCCTCCTTCCTCCCTTCTCCCTCCCTGAGATGGCATACAATTTTATATAGGTCTACACAGACATTCCTATTAAATCCATTTTCACCATAGTCATGTTGTATATAAGAATTAAAATGAATGGGAGAAATCATATAACAAACCAAAACATAATACAAAAAAAAATGATCTGCTACATTCTGTGATTGAATTCCATAGTTCTTTCTCTGGATGCGGAAGGCATTTTGCCTTAAAATACCATTGGGAAATTTTCAAGTCCTTTCATTGCAATGAAGTTCCAAGTTTACCAGAAAAAACTCTCGCACACTGTGGTCATTGCTGTGCACAAAGTTCTCCTGGTTCTGTTCCTTTTGCTCAGCATCAGATCATATGTCTTTCCAGGCCTCTCTGAAGTCTTCCTGTTCAGCATTTCTTACAGCGCAATAGTATTCCATTACATTCATATGCCATAATTTATTCAGCCATTCCCCAATTGATGGGTATCCCCTTGATTTGGCCACCAAAAAGAGTGCTGCTATAAATATTTCTGTACATGTGGGACCCTTTCCCATTTTTATGATTTCTTTGGGAATACAGTCCTAGAAAGCAATATTGCTGGGGCAAAGGGTATTCACATTTTTGTAGCCCTTTGGGCATAATTCCAAATTGCTTTCCACAATGGTTGGATCAGCACACAGCTACACCAACAATGAATAAGTGTTCCAACTCTTTCACATCTTCTACAACATTTATCATCTTCCTGTTTTGTCATGTTAACCAATCTGATAGGTGTGATGTGGTACCTCAGAGTTGTTTTGATTTGTATCTCTCTAATCAATTGTGATTTAGAGCATTTTTTTTCATATGACTATAGATAGCTTTAATTTATTCCTCTGAAAGCTGTTTGCTCATATCCTTTGACCATTTATCAATTGGGGAATGATTTGTATTCTTTAAATTAGACTCAGTTCTCTATATATTTTAGAAATGAAGCCTTCATCACACATACTAGTTGCAAAAATTCTTTCTCACTTTTCTTCTTCCCTCCTAATCTTGATTGCTTTCATTTTGTGCAAAAACTTTTCAATTTGAAAAAATAACACAGGAGGAGCCAAGATGGTGGAGTAGAAAGATTCACATATGCTAGCTCCTAATTCACAGCCCATAAAATACCTGTAAAGAAGAACTCCCAACAAATTCTGGAGCAGTGGAAGCCACACAACAACAGAGTGGAGGAGATTTCTGTTCCAGAGAGCCCTAAAAAACTGACAACAAAGGTCCCTCCATGCACCGGACCTGGAGCAGAGCCCAGCCCTGCCTTGGCCATGTGGCATCGAAAGAAGCAGATCTGAGCAGGCCTCAGGGACAGAATCTCCAGTGGCAGCGCAGGTCCCTCCACCCACAGACAGCAAAGATCAGTGAGAGAGCCTGTTTGGCTGGCCGAGAGGGGAGTGGGGTGTCTCCATAACTCAGGCCCCCTCGGAAGGCAGCAGCGGAGGCAGCAGCAGACAGGGGCTCCCAAAGCAGACAGGAGCTTATATCCATTATTGAAGGTCTCCACATAAACCCCCTGAGGGATGTGAGCCCCATGTGGCAGCCCTGCCCCCACCGGAGCAGCTGAACTTAATCTCACACTGAATAGCAGCCCCACCCCTGCTGAAAGCCCTGAGGCTGGGAAGCAGCATTTGAATATCAGCCACCAAGCACTAGCTGGGCAGATCTGCAGGTGAGGTGGGGGTGGAGAGGAATCTCAGAAGTCAAATAACTGGTGGGGAAAATGCCCAGAAAAGGGAAAAAAAATAAGACCATAGAAGGGTACTTTCTTGGTGAACAGATATTTCCTCCCATCCTGTCGGATGAGGAAGAACAATGCTTACCATCAGGGAAAGACATAGCACTCAAGGCTTCTGTATCCCACACATCCAAAATAAATATTCAATGGGCTCAGGCCATGGAAGAGCTCAAAAAGGATTTTGAAAACCAGGTGAGAGAGATGGAGGAAAAACTGGGAAGAGAAATGAGAGAGATGCAAGAAAAGCATGAAAAGCAGGTCAACACCTTGCTAAAGAAGACCCAAAAAAATGCTGAAGAAAATAACACTTTGAAAAATAGGCTAACTCAATTGGCAAAAGAGGTTCAAAAAGCCAATGAGGAGAAGAATGCTTTCAAAAGCAGAATTAGCCAAATGGAAAAACAGGTTCAAAAGCTCACTGAAGAAAATAGTTCTCACAAAATTAGAATGGAACAGATGGAGGCTACTACTGACTTTCTGAGAAACCAAGAAATCACAAAACAAAACCAAAAGAATGAAAAAATGGAAGAGAATGTGAAATATCTCATTGGAAAAACAACTGACCTGGAAAATAGATCCAGGAGAGACAACTTAAAAATTATGGGACTACCTGAAAGCCATGATCAAAAAAAGAGCCTAGACATCATCTTCCATGAAATTATCAAGGAAAAGTGCCCTGATATTCTAGAACCAGGGGGCAAAATGAATATTCAAGGAAACCACCAATCACCACCTGAAAGAGATCCAAAAAGAGAAACTCCTAGGAACATTGTGGCCAAACTCCAGAATTCCCAGTTCAAGGAGAAAATATTGCAAGCAGCTAGAAAGAAACAATTTAAGTATTGTGGAAACACAATCAGGATAATACAAGATCTAGCAGCTTATACATTAAGGGATCAAAGGGCATGGAATATGATATTCCAGAAATCAAAGGAACTAGGACTAAAATCAAGAATCACCTACCCAGCAAAACTGAGTATAATACTTCAGGGGAAAAACTGGTCTTTCAATGAAATAGAGGACTTTCAAGCATTCTTGATGAAAAGACCAGAGCTGAAAAGAAAATTTTACTTTCAAACACAAGAATGAGAAGAAGCATGAGAAAGCAAACAGCAAAGAGAAGTCATAAGGGACTTAACAAAGGTGAACTGTTTACATTCCTACATGGAAAGACAATATTTGTAACTTTTGAAACTTTTCAGTATCTGGGTAGTTGGTGGGACCACACACACACACACACACACACACACACACACACACACACACACAACACAGAGTGAATTGAATAGGATGGGATCATATCTTAAAAAATGAAGTTAAGGAGTGAGAGAGAAATGTATTGGGAGGAGAGAGGGAGAAATGGAATGGGGAAAATTATCTCTCACAGAAGAGGCAGGTAGGAGACTTTTTAGTGGAGGGAAAAGGAAGGGAGCTGAGAGAAAAACATGAAGTTTACTCTCATCACATTTGACTAAAGGAAGGAATAAAATGCACACTCATTTTGGTAGGAAAACCTATCTTACAATACAGGAAAGTGGGAGAGAAGGGGATTAGCAGGGTGGGAGGGATGATGGAAGGGAGGGCAATGGGAGGAGGGAGAAATTTGAAATCAACACTCTTGGGGAGGGACAGGATCAAAAGAGAGAATAGAAGCAATGGGGGGCAGGATAGGATGGAGGGAAATATAGTTAGTCTTACACAACATGACTATTATGAAAGTCATTTGCAAAACTACACAGATAGGGCCTATATTGAATTGCCTGCCTTCCTAAAGGGAAAGGGTGGGGAGGGAAGGATGGGGAGAAGTTGGAACGCAAAGCTTTAGGAACAGTTGTTGAGTATTGTTCTTGCTACTAGAAAATAAAGAAATACAGGTAATGTAGAATAGAAAGTTATCTGGCCCTACAGGACAAAAGAGAAGATGGGGACAAGGGAAGGGAAGGATGATAGAAGAGAGGGCAGATTGGTGATAGGGGAAATTAGAATGCTTGGTGTGTTGGGGTGGGGGGAGGGGACAAATGGGGAGAAAATTTGGAGCCCCAAATTTTGTGAAAATGAATGTAAAAAGTTAAATAAATAAATTTAACTAAAAAAACTTCAATTTAATGTAATCAAAATTATCCATTTTGCACTTCATAATATTCTCTATCTCTTGTTTGGTCAAAAATTTCTCCATTCTCCATATATCTGACAAATACACTATTCCTTGTTCCCCTAATTTGTTTATAGTATCAATCTTTATACTTAGATCATGTATCCATTTGGACTTTATTCTTGTGTACATTGTCAGGCATTGGTCTATGCCCAGTTTCTGCCACTCTGTTATCCAATTTGTTGTTGTCAAACAGTGAGTTCTTATCCCAGAAGCTGGGGTCCTTGAGTTTATCAAACAGTAGATTGCTATATTCATTGACTACTGTGTCTTGAGTACCTGATCTGTTCCACTGATCTACCTGTCTATTTCTTAGCCAGTACCAAGTAGTTTTGATGATTGCTGCTTTATTACACAATTTGGGATCTGGTAGGGCTAGGCCCCCTTTCCCAGATTTCTTTTCCTTTGTTTCCTTGCTGTTCTGGACCTTTTGTTCTCCCAGATGACATTTTGATATTTTTTCTAGTTCTAGAAAATAATTATCTGGTAGTTTTCCTGGTTTGGCACTGAATAAGTAAATTAATTTAGGTAGAATTGTTATTTTTTTTATATTAGCTTGACCTACCCACAAGCAACTGATATTTTCCCACTTACTTAGACCTGACTTTATTTGTGAGAGAAGTGTTTTGTAATTGTGTTCATATAGTCCTTGGGTTTGTTTTGGCAGGTAGACTCCCAGCTATTTTATAGTGTCTACTATAGCTTTAAATGGGATTTCTCTTTCTATCTCTTGCTGTTGGGCTTTGTTAGTAATATATAGAAATACAGATAATTTATCTGGGTCTATTTTGTAATCTCCAATTTTGCCAAAGTTGTTTATTATTTCAAGTAGTTTTTTTACTTAATTCTCTGGGATTCTCTAAGTATATCATCATATCATCTGCAAAGAGTGATAACTTAGTTTCTTCTTTGCCTATTCTAATTCCTTCAATTTCTTTTTCTTCTCTTAATGCTAAAGCTAACATTTCTAGCACCCTATTGAATCACAGTGGTGATAATGGACATCCTTGTTTCACCCCTGATCTTATTGGAAATGTATCTAGCTTATCTCCATTTTATATAAGGCTTGCTGATGGTTTTAGGTAGATACTGTTTATTATTATATGGAAAGTTCCATTTATTCCTATGCTGTCCAGTGTTTTCAGTAAGAATGGGTGTTGTATTTTGTTAAAAGCTTTTTCTGCATCTATTGAGATAATCATGTGGTTTGTTAGTTTTGTTGTTGTTATGATCAATAATGCTGAGAGTTTTCCTAATATTGAACCAGCTCGGCATTCCTGGTATAAATCCTATCTGATCATAATGTATTATTCTTGTGATAAGCTGCTGCATTCTTTTTGCTAATATCCTATTTAAAATTTTTGCATCTATATTCCAGAGAAATTGGCCTACAATTTTCTCTCTGTTTTGACTTTTCCTACTTCAGGTATCAGAACCATATTTATATTGTAAAAAGAATTTGGGAAGACTCCACCAATTTTCCTGAATAGTCTATATAATATTGGAATTAACTCTTCTTTAAATGTTTGATAGGATTCTCTTGTAAATCCATTTGGTCCTGGAGAGTTTTTCCAAGGGAGTTCGTTGATGGTTTGTTCAATTTCTTTTCTGAGTTGGGATTATTTAAGTATTCAACTTCCTCTTGTGTTAATCTGGGAAATTTATATTTTTAAAAACATTCATCCATCTCATTTAGATTGTTGAATTTATGGGCATACAGTTGAGGAAAGTAATTTCTAATTATTGTATTAATTTCCTCCTCATTGGAGGTGAGTTCACCCTTTTCATTTTTGATATTAGTAATTTGATTTTCTTCTTTCTTTTTTTAAAATCAAATTGACCAAAGGTTTATCAATTTTATTGTTTTTTCATAAAACCAATTCTTAGTTTTATTTATTAGTTCAACAGTTTTCTTAATTTCAATTTTATTAATCTCTCCTTTGGTTTTCAGTATTTCTAATTTGGTATTTACTTGAATTTTCAATTTGTTCTTTTTCTCGCTTTTTCACCTGCATGCCCAATTCATCCATCTCCTCTTTCTGTATTTTATTCATGTAGGCATTCAATAGTATAAAACTTCCTCTAACAACTGCTTTTGCAGCATCTCATAAGTTTTGGTAGATTGTCCCATTACTGTCATTCTCTTGAATGAAGTTGTTGATTGTTTTTATGATTTGTTGTTTAACTTACTCATTCTTTAGGATTAGATTATTTAATTTCCAATTAATTTTTGGTCTATCTTTCCATGGCCTTTTATTACATATAACATTTATTGTATTATGATCTGAGAGGGATGCATTGATGATCTCTACCTTTCTGCACTGGATTGTGAGGTTTTTGTGTCTTAGTATATGGTCAATTTTTGTATATATACCAGGTACCACTGAGAAAAGGGTATATTCCTTTCTATCCCCATTCAATTTTCTCCAGAGATCTATCATATCTACTTTATCCTGAGTTTTTTTCACCTCTTTAACTTCTTTCTTGTTATTTTGAGGTTGGATTTATTAAGTTCAGAAAGGGGGAGGTTGAGGTCCCATACTAGTACAGTTTTGCTGTCTATTCCTTCTTGTAACTCCCTTAACTTCTCCTCTAAGAATTTGGATGCTATACCACTTGGAGCATATATGTTTAGTAATGATATTGCTTTGTTGTCTATGGTGCCTTTTAGCAGGATATAGTTTCCTTCATTATCTCTTTTGATTAGATCTATTTCTGCTTTTGCTTTGTCTGAGATTAGGATTGCTACCCCTGCTTTTTTTATATCAGCTGAAGCATATTATTGTTTGTTCCAACCTTTTACCTTTACCCTGTGTGTATCCCCCATTTCAAATGTGTTTCTTGTAAACAACATATTGTTGGATTATGGTTTTTAATCCATTCTGCTATCCATCTCCATTTTATGAGAGAGTTCATCCCATTCATATTCACAATTATGATTACTATCTGTGTCTTTCCCTCCATTTATGCGTTTAGTTCTTCCATCTCCCTTCCCCTCCACAGTAGAGTTTTAATTTTTGACCACCACCTCCCTCAACCTTCCTTCCCTTCTTTCATTCCCCCTCCCTTTTACTCCCCTTTTTCCTTACTACTTCTTCCCTCCCTTTTAGCCTTCCCTCCTTTTTCTTTCCCCTATCTCCTCCTACTTCCTATAGAGCTAATTAGATTTCTATACTTAACTGAGTTTGTTGTTCCCTCCTTGAACCAAATCATATGAGGGTAAATCTCAAAGAGTATTCATCTCCCCCCCCTTTCCCTCAATTGTAATATGTTTTTGTGCCTCTTCCTGTGATGTAATTTACTTTTTTCTGCCTCCTCCTTTTCACAATCCCTTCACACCCTGAAATCATATATTTTTTATCATCACATCATTTAGTTTATACCCACTCCCTCTATCTATCTATCATCTATCTATCTATCTATCTATCTATCTATCTATCTATCTATCTCTCTATCTATATCCGTTTTAAATATCATAATAAATATACATTTCTCAAGATTAACAAGTATCATTTTTTCTTATAGGGATGTAAACAGTTTGCCCACATTGAATAACAGGTTGTTTTTCCCCTGTTTACCTTTTTATGCCTCTCTTGAAATTTGTGTTTAAAGACTGAATTTTCTATTGAGCTCTGGCCTTTTCATCAGGAAGGTCTGGAAATTACTTATTTCAATGAACATCCATTTTCTTGCCTGAAATATTGTGCTCAATTTTTCTGGGTACTTTCTTGGTTGTAGTCCTAGCTTCTTTGCCTTACAGAATATCATATTCCAATTCCTCTGATCTTTTAACGTGGAAGTTACAAGGTCCTGTGTGATCCTGACTGTAGTTCTTCGATATTTGAATTGTTTCTTTCTAGCTGCTTGCAGTATTTTCTCCTTCACTTGATAGTTCTGGAATTTGGCAGTTATATTCCTTGGTGTTTTCAATTTGGCATCCCTTTCAGAAGGTGATTGGTGGATTCTTTTGATGACTATTTTACCCTCTGAATCTAGGACCACCAGGTAGTTTTCCTTGATGATTTCCTGGAAGGTATTTTCCAGGCTCCTTTTTTCATCATGGCTTTCTGGTAGACCAATAATTCTTAGATATTCTCTCCTGAATAAATTTTCCAGGTGAGTTGTTTTTCCAATGAGATAGTTTACATTTTCTTCTATTTTTTTATTCTTTAAATTCTGTTTGAATGATTCTTGATGTCTCATAGAGTCATTAGCTTCTACTTGTCCAATTCTAATTTTTAATATATTGTTTTCTTCAGTCAACTTTTGCATCTCCTTTTCCATCTGTCCAATTGTTCCTTTTAAGGAGTTATTTTCTCCAGTTAGTTTTTGTGCTTCCTTTTCCATTTGTCCAATTTTCCTTTTCAATTCTTCCATGAATTCTTTTTTCATATTTTTTAAATCATTGGCCAGTTTTTCTTCTGCTTTTCTAATTTGGCTTTTAAAATCCTTTTTGAGCTTCTCCAAGAATGCTCTTTGGGCTTGAGACCAGTTCATATTCCCTTCTGAAGTTTCAGATGGGAGTATAGTCTCAATGATGATCTCTTTGGTATTCGTGTTTTGATCCTTGTCAAAGATAGAAAGATTCTGTGGTCTTATCTATTCTGGTTTGCTTCTTGCTCATTATGACCATCCTTTTCCTGAAGTGGATCTCTGCTTCTGGGGCACAGAGGGCTCTGTCCCATGGTTCTTATGCATAGAACTTGAGTCTTTGTGTATTGTGGCCTCCGGTTCTTTCAACTAGAAGCTAAAAATGCTGCAGCTTACCTGGTGCTGAGCTGGCTAGTGTGCCAAAGCAGAGGCCAGGTGAAATCTTTCTGAGTTTCCCCAGTTACCCTGGAACTTACTGCATCAAGTGTGAGGGAGTGGTGATCTGGCTGCAGGAGGTCTCTCCTGAGCTAGAGCATAGGTAAACTCACTGATTGGTGAACTCCATCTATACTAGTGTCTTCTTGATTCCCCTGGCTGTGCTGAGGTATGCTTAGGGTTTTGGTGTTGGTGATTGGGGGCTCCACCCCCTGGGGCTCAGGATCTCCTCCTGGTTCACTGAGATGAGGCTATCTGGGACAGCTCCAGTCCTACACTGGTCCCCTTCAGTCACAGTAAGAGGGATTCCCCTTTAAAATGTTCCTAGCTTCATGGGCTAAGAGACAGATTACCCCTTTAGCTGATCCCACTGTTCCAGGATTTTTCCTGGGGAAATATTCTCTGGGTTTTTCAAGATCAACAAGGGGAGGGCTAGAGCATTTACAGATGACTCTGCCATCTTGGATCTTGGAAGTTTAAATAGGTGACTTACAGACATTTAATCTGTGGGCTGATAGTCTCCGGAGTGACTGCTGCAGGTACCTGGGGTTCTGCACTTCTCTCTCCCACTGGACTCTAGTCCTGGTCTGATATATTTGAGAATCTGCAGTGCTGCTGCTTCTTCAGAACACCTCGTGCTTCCTGCTTGGCTTTGCTATGGTGTGGTCTGTGCTGGTACAACCTATGCACTGTGGGCTCCTCCAGTCCTGTGCAACAGATCCTTCCTGTAGACCTTCCAGGTTGTCCTGGATTGGAAATCTGCCACCCTCTGTCTCCTATTGTATTCAGCCACTCTAAAATTTGTTTAGATTCTCTTTTTAGAAGTATCTGAAGGAGTTTGTCTTAGAGCTTAGGTGAATACTTGCTCTCACTCTGCCATCTTGGCTCCGCCCGCCCCAATCTGGTGTTTAATTGGGGAGTTTTAATTTGTTCTTTTTCTAGTTTTTAAAATTGCTTACCCAATTCATTGGCCTGCTCTTTTTTTTTTTTACTGATGCATTTAGAGATATAATTTTTCTTCTGAAAAATTCTGTTTCTGCTATACATCCTATAGGTTTTGATATGTTGTTTCATTATTATCATTCTCTTTAAATTATTTACTGTTTCTATGGCCTGTTAAGATTAGGTTATTAAGTTTTCAATTAATTTTTAATCTGTGTTTTCATGGTCCCTTATTAAATATACTTTTTATTGCATCATTATCTGGAAAGGATGCATTTAATGTTTCTGTTTTATGCATTTAACTATAAAGTTCTTATGCTCTAATACACGGTCAGTTTTTGTAAAGATACCATAACTACTGAGAAAAAAAGATATATTCCTTTCTATTTCCATTCAGTTCTCTCCACTTATCTATCACATTTAGCTTATGAAGATTCTATTCTTCTCCATGATGTCTTCTTTTTCTCTTTCTTCCTTTCTTTCTTTTTTTCCTCCTTCTTTCCTTCCTTTTGGTTAGATTTATCTAGTTCTGAGATGGCAAGACTGAAATGTCTCACTATCATAGTTTTGTTATCTATTTCCATCTGTACTTCATTTAGCTTTTCCTTTAAAAATCTGGATGCTATAGCATTGGTGTATAGAGATACTTTTTCTCATAATATAGTTTCCCTGTTTGCCTTTTTAAATTAAATCCACTTTAGCTTTAACTTTGTCTTTGGTCATGATTTTTTCCCCTTGCTTTTTTTCCCCCTTCATCTGAAACATAACAAATTCTACTCCAGCCCTTTGTTTTTATTCTATTACATATCTCATTTTAAATTTAATTAACTTTAAATTATATTCCTTGTAAACAACATATTGTTAGATTCTGTTTTTTAATCCATTCTGTCGTTTCTACTTTAAGGGTGAGTTCATCCCATTCCCATTCAAAGTTATAGTTACTATTTGTGTATTTCCCTCTATCCTATTTTCCATCAGTTTATCCTTCTTTCCCCTTTTTCATCCTATCCCTCCTCACATGTCTAATTGACTTGTAACCACTGCCTTTCTAACCTGCACCCTTTCTAAAAGTCCCTCCCTTATCCTCTCTTCTTATCCTCTTATTCCTTACTCACTCTTGCAAGAATCTCTCCCTAATTTCTCTCCTTACCCTCCTTTTTCTTGATCTGCATACCCTAGTCCCTTCCTTATTCTAACCCCTCACCTATTTCTTTGTGATTTAGACTTTTACACTCTTCTAGATGTATCTATTATTCCCTCTTTAACCCAGCTCTGATGAGAATAAGGTTCTAGTATTACCAGCCCTCCACCCTCTCCTACCTCCACTGTTACAGTTCTTTCATTCATACCTAATTTGTATGAGAGAATTGCTACATTTTACCTCTCCTTAGTCATCATACTTAACTCAACCCCAAGCCTTCTGTCTTGGTATGCCTGTCAAACTATTCAAGGAATAACATTTTTAAGAATTACAGATAACATTTTCCCATATAAGAAGTAAAGATTTTGACCTTATTAAGTCCTTTATAATTGGTCTTTAATGTTTTATCTTCTTATGTTTCTTTTGAGTCTAGTAAGTCAAAATTCCCATTTAGTTCTGATTGTTTCTTCACAAATACTAGAAAATCCTTTAGTTAATTAAATATCCATTTTCCCTATTCAGGATAATACACAGCTTTCCTAGGTAAGTTATGCTTGCTTGAAATCCCAGTTCTTTGCTCTTTGAATATATTGTTCCATGACCTTTGGTTTTTTAATATATAAGCTGTTAAATCTCATGTTATCCTAACTATGGCTCCACAGTATTTAAATTGTTTTTTTTTCTAGTTGCTGTAGTATTTTCTCCTTGACCTGAGAGCTTCAAAACTTAGTTATGACATTCTTGTGAGTTTTCATTATGAGATCTCTTTCAGGTGGATTGGTAGATTTTTTCTATTTCTATTTTATCTTCTTGTTCTAAAACTTTAGAACAATTTTGCTTAATAATCTCTTGAAGTACACTATCTAGATTCTTTTTTTTTAAATATTAACTTTCAGGTAGTCTAAACATTCTTATATTATCTCTCATTGATCTGTTATCCAGGTCAATTGTTTTTCTAATGAGATGTTTCATATTCTCTTCTATTTTTTCATTCTTTTGATTGTTATGTTTTCTTAATATCTTATGAAGTCATTAGCTTCCCCTTGCACAGTTCTGAATTTTAAGGAGTTATTTTCTTCTGTAAGTTTTTGGCTTCTCCTTCCAATTTTGTGCTGTTGCTTTCTGAGCTCCATCCAGGGCCTTACTTTAGGTATTCCTCTCCACTCCTGAATCATGACCAAGACCCCTATAATGCTATCATTGCAAATTCTCTTGTTCTCTGAGGACTCTCTCACAGCTGCAAGCTCCAGCCCACCCCTCTGCCCTGGAACCAGGGACTCTGTGAGTGACCATAGCCAAGAGAATTCCTGACCTCTGTGACTGCACTCAGAGGTATGTGCTCATTACTCCTTACCCACTGCCACAGCCCAGGACCACCTCAGGTCAGCGTACCTGGACTTGGTATCCAGCACTGGCAGAAGGTCCTGAAATCTTCCCTTGATCAATCATTTGACTTCCACACTGTCTGTGGGGCGAAAGTTTCTGAAGCTCCAACTACTGCCCAACACAGTTGCTTCTTGTTTGTTGATTTGACAGTATCTGACTGATAGTTGCACTTCATTTGGGTCAAACTACCACTCTGGGAGGTTGAGTCTTTCCTAAAGTCCTCTTAAGTTGTCTTAGGCTGCACAACTGCTTTACTCTGACTTTTATTTCTGCCACTCAAAGTTTGCTTTGAGGTGTTTATATTGTGGGAGAATTTAAGAGAAGCAGGCAATTTCCTGCCTTATTCCACCATTATCCCAGAATCCTCTTCCAGGAATTCTTGTTGGGCTTAACTTTCTAAAACAGTAAGGGCCTATGTTCTGTGTGATAAGGAAAATAAATTTACTTAGACATTATTTTGTTATTCTGTAGATGCAGTGGATTCTCTAAATCTTAAAGAAATTCTGAGAAGAGCAGCAGGTTCTAATTGTTTCTCATTTTAACATGGCTGGTTTATACTTTCAGATAGGCACTGCTTCTCTGACCTAAGTGGTATTTGATAAGTCTTAATGAATTAATGTGTATCCTTAAAAGCTTAATTTCTTCCCAGGGAATCTGGGGCAGACTGTAAAATGTCAAAGCAATTTGGAAGTCAGTAAAGTGTCCTTTAATATTGAGTCTTCAAATAATGAACTATCCTGGAAGCCACAAAAAAAAAAAACAGAGGAAAAGAACAGCTAATCAAGCTAGGCACTGGAGAAAATCAGGTTTGTGGGTAATAAACATCTAACCTCTGGAATCTGCTAGGTACCATAACAAAATATGTGTGGCTCACCTAAACAGGGTATCCCAAAAGTCTTAATACACTTTTTAAAGCTTTAAATAGCTTAAAAGTATACTAAAATTTTTGGGACACTCTATATAGAAAGATACCCCAATGAACTAAGAGTGAAATGCTTTCTCTAAGAGCATGCTAGTACTTTACAATGCCAGTTTAAAGGACCCTCGGCAGACAATCTAGTCCAAATTCTGAATTGTATAGATGAGATAGTTTATGTAAACACATACAGATAGTCAAATAGTCAAAGTATAGAATTTCACTGTTTGGTGTTTGTATAATAAATGGTATTTCCCTAGCCTCCTCTAAGTAGACATTTCAAGAAGGCTACAAATCAAAACTCTTTTGTTATTTTTTTATCTGTTTTTTCAAGCAACACAAATTGATCAAATGTGCCCTGAATTTATTAACTATGTGCCTGTATCACCACAGGTGGTACTGATGAAAAGAAAATTCAACTTTGCACAAGAGAAAGAGAAGAACCTCATCATATAGGAACGCAAAGGCTTTTCTTATGCCATCACTTTTGTATCTTGGCTTACTTTGGGTTGGCCTGTCATCTTTCATTTTGTCACTGCAAGCACCTTGAGAGTAGGGTCAACATGTTCATTAATCTTATCCTTCATCCAGGGTATCTTATGCTTCAAGGATCCATGCTTTCTTGGGTATGTGTAATCACTCTGACAACTGTGGCTGCATCCCCTAGAACTTTGCACGTATATCTTCTATAAGTTGAGTAAAATATTTATCATCTTGGGGTCAATCTGGTCATCAGCCTTTCCAATCTTAGCTAGATTGTTACTTGAATTATGCAATATGGCACTGGGCCTTTAAAAGTACACTATTAAAAATAATTAACTTTTAATTGAGACCTTTAACTTTAGGAATTGTCAAAAAGCTACTGAGAAGTACTTTCCAGTAAATTAATTGATTCCTGTTGATTTTTGATGCAATAAGGGTATTATTTAGGTCATATTAATAAATGTTAAATTGAATTGAAAGCAACTTAGAAGTTGGTAAATTATCTTTTATTAACATTGCTTTTCAGTCATTCAATATTGATCAGAAGTGACAAAAGAGAGTTGGTACAATACTTTTGTTAGAACACTAGTCCCTTAGAATATTCTCATTTTACTCTACAAATCTGAATGTTCCAGTGATTTTTACAGAATATTGTTTTTTTGTGAATAATATTGTTTTAGCATACAAATATTTGCTTTTACTAAGAGTTCCTGAAAATACAGATATTATAATTTTTCACTGTAGAAATGTTCTAACCATACCATGCCTGATCTCTCGAAGATAAATTGATAGAGACCATTGCTTCATTGTGATTTCTACTTTCATCCTTCATCTGAGCAAACATAAGAAATTCGGGCGTAAATCATGATGGTTGTGCATAACTCAAAATTGGGAAGGTGGGATAGACTTGGCCTCAGGTGGGTGTGCATTAGGGCCATCTCATCCACCCTTCCATCTTATAGAACACCTTGTTAGGTAGGCACATGAAAAACAGATGGGGGCAGGGGACAGAAGCAGAGATGTCAGGACCCCACTGAATTGAGTATTACGGAATTAGCTTAATCCTGGTCTATACGGTTCCTTTGCTTCTAAAGGTTCCAAGATCTAGAAAGTAGGCAATGACTAGTAGTGATGAGTGATGACATTTACTGCTAGGCTATACTTCCAATTTTCTTGAGACCTCTAGGGAAGCTATGGTGTGGGCCGCTGCTTCTGCTTTCACTTCTAAGCCCTATTTCTCCAGGGTTTGGGGCCTCCTTCTTCTTTTCCTTCCTTTGTCCTATGGCAGTCCTGAGAAAAGGATATCGGAAAGCAACAGCCACAAAGCTAAATCCCTAAGGAAGGTAAGTACTCCTGGCTTAAAGTTACTATCCTAGGAAACACAGAGTGGGGTCCCAGGTGACTCTGTGTCTTTTCTTCCACAGAGTATCTTCTTTTGATTTTCTTATGGCTGCTGCCACAAGACCACTTTATTTTGCTTTTTCAGTACAACATTAAAAGAGAATTTAAAACAATGCTCATTTAGGTAGTCACTGGTAATCAATTATAAATACTTTATGTTCAGAGAAGTCTTCTACTGAACCTAAAAATTGTCAGGACATGCTGAATAGTTTTATTTATTGTGCATTCTAAGTAAGTAAAAAATGCTTTGAATAAGGGAAGAAGAGTGCTGAAATTTCCACACTGTACATGTATATCCAAGGTCCTTTCTTGAAGTATTCTGTGTCTTCTTAGGACCTGCTTCATTAGTAAAAAAAAAATTTAGTAGCCAAAGAGAACAAAACTTGTTTTTCAAAATATCAGTGTGGCATGGTATAGGAAAAGCCTTGGAGTGAGGAAACGTGTTCAGGTTCTGAATTTTAATTTCTTAGCACCTCCAAGAAGCGACCTGAGTTGAATATAAGTTAAAGACAGTGCAAGTCTATATTCATGGAGGAATTTTCCCTGCACTCATAAAAATACCAAACAAGTAACAGAAAAAAGACAGAATAAAAAGAAATGTCAATGCCATGGCCAGGAGGGTCATTTTTTATGTTGAGCTTCCTTTAATTTTGGAATCAGTAAAAGGTGTACTGTGGTTTTTCTCATTTAGATATGAAAATCATAATGTTAAAGTGGACAGTAAATGAAGAGAGCATGGTAACTAATTGATTCACCAACCACAAAATATAAATCTTTACTTTTTTCTTACCCTTCCCCCCACCCAAGACAATTTTCACAGTGAGTAGCTGAGTCCAGAACACTGTTGTTAAGTCTTTTGTTTTCCCAGAGCATGAGAAATGATCTTCCTGAAAGAAGGTCTCCTGTAAGGATACAGACATAAAATCCATAAAAATTTAATTTAAGGGATGGCAGTTATATCACTGAAATAAACTACTATATAAAACAAATATGATGTTCACACTGGAGCTTTAGGATGTTTTCTGTCATCTTCTGTATAAACCTCTTTTCTGAAATACATTGATTAAAGCTACAGGGAGTTCAATGAGACTATATCAATAAACAAGTAAAATGGGAGAGAAAAATGTGAGTGAAGTTATCTTTATATGAATGCATATAAAATATCATCTAACAGAGCTAATATTTCTCTAACCTCAAATAAATATAAAGATGTTTACAATGTTATCCCAATCTGCTATGTTTGAGAAATTTACTGCATATAAATGATATAGCATACAGCTCTTATGCAAATACATATGACTTTTAGCTAATACTACCTAAGAAAAATAACAGTAAGCATTTATTAAGCCCTTACTATATGCCAGACACCATACTGGGGATGCAAAGAAAGGCAAAAAATAGTCCTCAAGGAGCTTACAATCTAATGGAAGTAAAAAGAAAAAAACCCAACAGCTTATGTTCTTAGTTTTAAAGACAATGTGGTATGCTAGCTTATCATCTGTAAAAACGGACAGTTGTGTTTCTTCTTTACCTATGTTTGTTCTCTCAATTTCTTTTCTTGTCTTATTGCTATGGTAAACAGCTGTGAGGCTCATTCTCCAAAACAAATGAAGTTATAATTGGGGAAACAGCAACCACAAGAAATCTAACAATCGACTGGTATATTTTCTTCATGCAATATGTCATCAAGGAAACTCAATTTGATAAACATCAAACTGGCCCCTATTATGTGCCTGGCACCATGCTGAGTGCAGAAGGAAGTCTGAAAGACAAAAATGAAAGAAAGTTCTCTGCCCTCAAGGAGTTTACATACTGCTGGACCAGGTGTTCTTAACCTGGGGTCTATCTATGAACTTTATTTTTTTTTTTTTAGCATTTTCATAACAACATTTCAGTATTCTTGGATTCCTTTGTAATCCTATGTATTTTATATATATCTAAAAAGTTATTCTGAGGAGGGGGTCCATAGGCTTCATCAGGCTGTCAAGAGTTCTATGACACAAAAACGGTTAACAATCTCTTTGCTAGGAGGACACAATACATACATAAGCAAATATAAAACATGCAAAGTAAATAAATTTCATGGAGGGAAAGAACATTAACAATGGGGAGAATATGAAGTTTTATAAATCAAGCTGCTTTCCTCTTGCTTTGCATTATAATTTTATCAATACTTTATCTTCATTTCTGATTGATTAGTATTTTTTTAGCAGCATCCAATGCTTTGGACTTATAATTTTCTGTATTTCAGATTGCTATTTACCTTGAGCTTTAATAAGTACAAATTATTTATAAATAAATGTTTAAATATACATTCCCAAAATGCATTCCAATGAAATCTGCTTTTTTTATTCTTGTCACAGATTATGGCCTGGAAGAGGAAGGCAGCCTGTTCCTTGCTCCCCATTGCCACATTCAGATGACTGTTTTACCAAAATTCAACAACCCCTCTCTCTTGACGTCCATGCCAGACTACTCTTTCCAACCTCATTACAATTTGTAGTAAAATAACTGTCCAATTATTAGGGAAGAATGAAAATACATTGCTATCATATTATACCCATACATTCTTACTTATAATGTTAAGTACTTACACTAGATTACAGGATCTTTTGTCCTAAGAGGAGGGGCCTAAACATGGGGCAATAAATAACATCACTCTGAGATATGATATGGAAGTAATTAGAGCTTGTAGTTGAGAACACAGAAAAGTATTTGGTTCTCATTTGTCCTAAGTTCAATTTGGTTAGTAAGTGGGAAGCAAGGACAGAAGCATAAAGAGGTACAAAATCAGAATAAGAGAGACATTAAAGAAAAAGAAATTGAGGAAATAAATATAACACAGAAGAGTTAACTAAAACAACTTAAACAAGTAATAACTTTGAAGTTGAAGGATATAAAACAAATTGACAGAAATCACCAGTATTTCTGTATAACACCAATAAAACTCAGCAGGAAGAGACAGAAACAGAAATTCCATTTAAAAGAACTACAGAATGTATAAAGTACTTAGAAGTCTACCTACAAAGATGCATACAAGAATAAAACATTGTTTACAGAAATAAAGGCAGAGGAAAATAGATGGAGAAATATTAAATCACTCTTGGATAGGCTAAGCTGAAATTAAAAATTCCAAGAGTATCTAAATTAATTTACTTATTTAATGCCATACCAATCAAACTACCAAGGGATTATGTCATAGAACTAGAAAAAAATAATGAAATTCATATGGAAGCACAAAAGGTCATAGTCCTAGGAAAAATCATGAAAAAAAGTCAGCAGAAAGGGGTTTAACACTACCAAATTTTACAAAGCAGGAATTCTCAAGACAACTGAGTACTCTAAAAAACAGAGAGGCTAATGAGTAGAACAGATTAGGTATACAACAGACAGAAGTGAACAAACACAGGAGTCTAGTATTTGATAAACCTGGACAATCTGGCACTGGGGAAAGAACTCACTATGTGAGAAAAATTTCAGGGGAAAACGGGCAGCAGTCTGGCAGACATTAGGTTTAGACCAATACATTATACCTTATCCTACGACAAGCTTTGTTGTTTAGTCAATCAGTGGTATCTGGCTCTTTGCAACCCCATCTGGGGTTTTCTTGACAAAGATATTGGAGTGGTTTGCCATTTTCTTCACCAGGTCATTTTACAGATGAGAAAACTGAGGCAAAGAAAGTTAAGTGACTTGCTCAGGGTCACAAAGCTAGCATACGTCTGAGGCCAGGTCCTCTTGACTCTAGGACCAGTGCTTTATTTACTGGGTCACCTAGTTGCCCTCAGATAATCTACTAATGGATACATAACCTACATACAAAAGGTAACACATCACAAGCCAATCAGAAGAACATGGAAGAAATTACCTTCCAGATCTGTGGATGGAGTAGATAAGAGTTCATGCCAAAGAAGGGATACAGAGGATCATATCAGATAAAGTGGATAATTAGGATTATTTAAAACTTAAAAAGATTTTGCAGAAACAAATCCAATACACCTAAAATTAGAAAGTAAAGTTAATAAAGTGGAAGAAAAAAAATCTCTGCATTAAATCTCTTTGATAACAGTCTGAATTCCAAGATATATGAAGAAACTGATTCACACTTATAAGACACTATTCCACAACTGATAGCCTAAGGATATGAACAGGAAGTCCTCAAGAGAAGAAACTCAGGCTACCTACAGTCATATAAAAAAGTGCTCCAAATAACAAATAATTCAAGAAATGCAAATTAAAGCAATTCTGAAGTTCTACTTCACAGCCTGTCAGACTGGCAAAGATGACAAAAAAATAAAAATGACCACTGTTGGAGGGGCTTTGGGAAAACAGGCATACATATACTGTTGGTTTTAAAAAGCTAGGAATCAGATTAGCAATTCTCAAAGCAATCTGGAATTGTGCCCCCAAAGTTACTAAACAGAGCATACCACTGCTAGGCTAATATCCCAAAGAGATCAAAGAAAGGAGAAAAAGTACTGTATGTACAAAATATTTATAGCAGCTCTTTTTGTGGTGGTAAAGAACCGAAAACTAAGGGAATGCCTACCAACTAGGGAATGTTTGAACAAATTGTGGTAAATAAATATAATAAATACAATAGCATTTGCTGTAAGAAATGAAAAAAAAAGTTTTATAGAGACCTGGAAAACTTGTATGAATTCATACAGAATGAAATGAGCACAATCAGAAGAGCAATTTTTACTGTAACATCAAATTGTAAAAAAATTCTGAAAAACTTCCAACTCTGCTCAATTAAATGATGACAATCATGATGACATAGGACTGATAAGCATATTTCCCATCTCTTAACAGAGGGATGATGGACTAATGTGAAAAATAAGAAACCCGATTTTGGACATGGCCAATGAGGGAATTTGTTTTGCTTGGCTATACTCACACAGGGGTTCTGATATATTTTTTTTAAATTTTCAGTGGGTAAGGGGGTAGGATGGGTGACAGGAAGAAAAAAAAATGCTTGCTAACCAAAACAAAAAAAGCCCCAAATATTGCTAACATTATCTCAACATCACATCTGTCAGTTCTTTTAACACCTCAAGGCATAGTTCATCTGGGCCAGGTGACCTGAATTTATCAGGGGCAGTGTAGGTAGTCTCTTACAATCTCTTTCTTTATATTAGGTATCAACTTTCTTAGGAGACATTTTTTGGTGATATCCTTTTGAATCTAAAGTTCATTCTTCTTGGCAGAGAAAACAGAAGCAAGATGAGAACTGAGCCTTCTGGCTTCAGTTACGGTCTCTCCAACTGTCCCAAGCAGCAACATTATCCCTTCCTTTGATCCTCCTTTTACATGGAACTAGGAAAATATTTCCTGTTATCGTTAGCTTTCCTCTCCAGCTAAAGGTCACCTGCTCATCCATCTGAGATTGAGAATTTAGTCTACAATTCTTGGAAGAGTTACCGGCTCCAGCTCCCATCTTCCATACGCAACTTGGCAAAATCCAAGTTTGTTGGTGATTTCTCTCCACAAGTTTCCTCTTCTCCCTCTCTCCTTGGCCACTCCACCATGCACTTCCTCACTCCTGTGATGCTCTGCTGACCGGGTCCATCAGGGATTTGTGCCCTTATTCTTGCTGATGCGCCCACTTCTCTTCATCTTATGTTGACTGCTTTGTGAGGTTTTATTGATGACTTTTGTTTTTATGTCATAGCCAATTCTGAATATACTCCTTCCCCTACTCAGAGAGCTTTCCTTTCTTAACAGAGGGAAGAAAGCTAAACCAATTTTGATCGACTGATAGCACATGCAATATTCTGGAAGCATAGTCCCCTACCCCTATTAAAAATGCATTTCCTCCTCTTTTCTCTAAGGCAAAGGCTAGTCATTACAATTATGGTTTGGTTTGTTTTCATTTACACTGCTGAATTCTTTTTGTTCTAGATTATTTTCCTGGCTCTATTTACCCTTACATCAGTTCATGCAAGTCGTTTTCTATGGATGTCACTATTATATTTCCCTTAAGATGGCTGTCTTAAAACTTTTTCTTCCTTTTGGAAGTTTTCCTGTTTAATAACCTTTATCCTTCTCATTAAATGATTTCATTTCCTACTTTACTGGAAAGATTGAGGTTATCCAAAGTGAGCTCCTAATTATCTTATCTACAACTCAAAATCCTGTGTCTTTCTCCATCTTTTCCCTTCTCTTTTGTCTCAAAATAACCTTCCAATAGCACTCGACCTTTTTACTTCCTATTTCTCCTAGGACCCTGGACTACTGATGATGTCCCTTTTTTTTTCATGCTCAATCTCTGCTTCTCTACTAGATTCTCCCTCCTTATACCTATAAACATTGCCTATTTTCTCTATCTTAAAAACACCTTCCCTTGACTATGCTACTCTGTCCAGTTACCAACCCAATACTCTCCTTTTATTTCATCACCAAAATTCTCCAAAGATCATCCTGAATTTTCTCCTTCCATTTTTTCATCTTCTACTCACTCCATAATCTACTCTTTTTTCTAGCTGTTATTTTCAACACCTCTACTGAAATCTTTTCTTGAAAATCATCTTCTAATGACTATACCCAATGGTCTTCATCTTCCCCTGATCTCCCTTGAAATTTTTTACACTATGACCACTTCTTAAAAATAAAAAACACCCAAATCCCCGCTCCTGCAAAACCAAACAAACTTCTTTAGCTTTCATGACACTGTGTTCTGCTTAATGTGGTTCCATCCTTCAAGACCAAGTTCAAACATCATCTCCTCTGTAAACTGATGGAAATAATCTAATCTCTCTTAAGCAAAGTGACAAGGTGAAAACAAAAACAACAGTTATTAGAAACTGGGTTTAATTCTTGCTCTAGGCTCCAACATTTCCTTACTCCATGATTATGATCACATTATAGTACCTGCGAGTTAGTTTGCTCATTCATAAAATGGTGATAATACTTGTACTATTTCATAGAGTTGTGAGGAAAGTGCTTTGTAAACCTTAAAGCATTATGTAAATGTGAAGTGATTACAATTATTATTCTATCTATTACATCCCTGGCACTTAACACATTTTGTCTCTTTTTGTACTCAATTAGGAGCTTTTTGAAGGCAGGCACCAAGTCTAATAATAACTTGTATTTCACAGAATCATACATTTAGAATTGGAGGAGACCTTAGTGATCATCTAGTCTAAACCTTTAATTTACGGTTGTGGAAACCCAAGTTCAAAGAGGTCAAGCCACTTGCAGTCTCAGAAGTAGAAAGAGTCCGGATGTGAGCCTAGTGAACCTAATTCTAAACCGAGAGCTCTCGGCAGGTTCCTTCTGCCTTTTAATCACTATTGCGTTCCTCACAGTGACTGACATTGTGCTGTGTACGGAGAAGGTGGTCAAGGAATACTGAATTCTACTGATGCTAAAAGCCTCAGCCACACTACACGTGGAGGTGCAGTGGGAGTGCCAACCCAACACCTGAGGGCATCCCTCTGGGGCACCAACTACATGTTGGGTATGATTGGTTTTTAAATATTCTTCAGCTCAGTTTGTTAAGAGTTTTCCTGTGTATTTTTTGGGGGTTGAAATATGCCCACTTCTTCTGATGTGGGTTTTTGAGTGACAAATTATAGTAGTTCTAAAAAAAAATTTCAACAATGCACCAATCCAAAGGATACGTTATTATACCCTATAACACTCAAAGGGAAGAATAAAAATAATCAGAACGATCCTAGAGCTGAAAGGACTCCAGAAATTATTAAGCCAACATCAGTTTAAAAATGAAGAAAATTTCTTGAAGCTTCTTGGATAAAAGTCAATCAACATGCATTATTAAATACTTCCTATGTGCTAGCCACTGGGGACACAAAGCAAGACAAAAACAGTCCCTGCCCTCATTTTCTAATGGGGAAGACAACATGCAAACAATTACATACAAACAACATATGTGCACAGTAAATGAGATGTATTAAGGGGGACCAGGAAAGTTCCTTATAAAAGGTGGTATTTCAGCTGACCCTTGGAGGAATCCAGAACCCAGGGGGTGGAGATGAGGAGGGAGAGCATGGAATGGCTGCCCAGAAAGGCCAGGAAGCTATTCTGGTGATGAAAAACACTGAAAGATATCAATAAAATGTTTTAAAAAATCAATTGACAGCCTTGGGTTCTTTTTCCATGCTTGTGCATTCAGGATTACCTCTTCCATTTAAGATGGATGGATTTTGCTCCATGTGGTAACAAATTGTGAGTTCAATTTTCAATACCTATTTTAAGATTTCCCTCCTTATTATGTGGCAATATTATAGTATTTACAAATACTGGAAATGGAAATAATATACTTCAAGAACCTGGAATCTTTATTGTTTTGCAGACTGATTGGGTAAAGGGGGCACAGAATTTTGTCTGTCTGCATTTGTTTTACTATTTGATGTACAAGAGATACACATCAACATGTAATCATCGGACAGTTTCTGCTTTTTAACAAAATTAATTTGGATGCGATGACAGGTTTCTCTTAGTTGATTTTATTTGGAAAATATTTCAGTTCACCTGGATTACCTAAAATTGGAATTTGAAACTCTAAAACAACAGTTGGCAAACTTTTTCTGTAAAGGGCCAAAGAGTAAATGTTTAAGATTTTGTGGACCTAGAGACAAAATAGAGATGATATTTAGGCACCTACATAACAAAAGAGAAAACCAATTCCCACAAATGAAATAGGAAATCAAATTACATTGTGGTGTTGACCAAAAGTAAACTGAAACCAAATAGCACTTTGTTTCTACTTGGCTTCCCTACAGAAACATTCAAATAACTCTGTTTTAAAAACATAGGGATCTCTTTACCCACACTGCTTAGACATTAGCTGAACTTTACTGGTTTAAAGAACACATTCTTTCCGTGTTACTGGTTATGATAAAACTGTCTTATCAATCATTGGTTATTCTGGCTGATTCACTGCAATAATTCCCAAGGAGAATCTTCAGTTACAATATGAAAGTATACTTTGCCCACTGACTCATTTTAAAGACAGACTTTATACTTTGTTGAAAATGCTGCACAACAGTGATTGCTTAAGTTATGATTATTAAGACTAAATTTGAAACTCTTGATGATTTCAGTATTAGAAAGATTCAACTGATGTTAAAGCTTGGAATAACATACTGACAACACTGTTATCATTAGCAATACTTTTAAAACTAAGGAATTGCTAGCACTTCAAGTATACAGTGTCACATATGAATTTACACTTTACTTTTTGCGAAATTTAACATTAATGAATGTTTAATACTCAGCTGTTTGTTTTTCTAAAGGGGTTTAATAAAATACACAGTTCCAAACATACTATTATGAAACAAGACTGCCTAAATCTCTTTTAGAAATAAATCGGTTAACACTCATGTCACCAATTATGTGTAACTCTTATAAAATACATAAGGTGAACTTAGAAATTCCTATCCTTGTTCTTTCCCCTTTACACAATGCCTCTTCAATAATTTTTCAATTTCTGAATGTTTTCTAAACTATGCTGGATCACCATCTATTTTCACTACTTTTCCTCACCATTAAGGCTACATTGAGGCCTCAGACACTTACTAGTTACGTGACCCCAGGTAAGTCACTCCGGATTGCCTCCAAACCCAAACCAAACCACGCCCACACAGCTATACTGATCATATGCCACATACTAAGTCCAGGAAATTCTGCTGATAGCTCTACTCCAAAGAAAGTGTAATGAACTCCTTTTCTTTTCTTCCTGATTCATAGGTGTTAGAGCTAATAGTACCTTTGGAGAAAATGGAGCCCAACTCCCTCATTTTACAGATGAGGAAATAGAAGCTCAAGGAGGCTGTGACCTATTCTAGTTCACTTAGCTCATTTGTGGTTACATTTGAATCTCAGCCTAGCTCTTCTAACCAATGCAATGATCCAAGACAATTCCAAAAGGCTCATTATGGAAAATGCTAACCACATTCAGAGAAAGAGCTACAGAATGTGAAGACATATACTATTTTCACTTTTTTTGTTTTTTCTTTTGTGTGGTTTTTCCCTTTTGTTTATGATTCTTCCTTTACAACATGACTTATGTGAAAATATGCTAAACATGATTTTACATGTATAATTTGTATCAGACTGCTTGTTATCTTAGGGAGAGAAGAGGAAAGGGAAGGAACATTTAGAACTCAAAGTCTTACAAAATGAATTTTGAAAACTATTCTTACATGTAATTGGAAAATAAAATACCATTAAGTAAAAAAAAGTTTGAATTCAAGCTTTAGTCTTGTTTTGTGACCTAGTATTCTTGTCACTGCACAATGCACCAAAACTTATGCTTGCCTACATTTTTTTCTATGCAGAGTCAAAGAATTCTTAGTTGTGAGTGACACAAATTTAGCAAATAAAATATACATTCTTTTGATAGTTCAATGGATCCATGATCTCACCAGGGTAGATATGCCTTTCAACCAAATCAATCATAACACTTGTTTATGTCCTTATCTTTCTATATGTCATTTTCCCATATAAAATAAAGTTATAAAACAGTAATGTAATACACAATATGATATATGTGTTCTTTGTGGGAGCTTGTTTCTCAGTTCCAGGAAGAAAATGATAACTGGATGAAACTGAAATGGAAGTGAATCTAGTCCAAGGTTATGTCTCTAGAGAGGGAAATTCTAGCTTTATAGAAGATTTATCTATGTGACCCAATTGGGACTTTCCAATTATTTGAGTTTTTCATTAACTGCCTTAATACAAGGAGCCATGTCTTAAAAATATATGCCTATTTAACATGGAAACTGCAGTTACCTATACTGTGTTATTCAAAAACTCATTTCAGGTAACTAAGGGGAATACCTAGATAATAACTCTTAGTTTGTCATCTTATTGGGCATGGATTTTATATGCAATTAGAACCCTGGTAAATGATTAGACTGCATGAAATTCACTCACAGAATCATTAGTTAGAAACAAGAATTTGTATTATAAGACTGAAGTTTTTCTTCTGGTTCTAATTGCACAGTAAATGGCACAGCAAGGTGGAGCAGCAGATAGAACCCAGGCCCGGAGTAAGGAAGGCCTGAGGTCAAATCTAGCTTCAGACACTTGTTAGCACACTTGTGGCCAAGTCATTTAACCCTGTTCACCTCAGTTTCCTTCTCTGTAAAATGAACTGAAGAAATAAAGGGCAAACTACTCTAGTATCTTTGCAAAAAACAAAAACCCAACACCAACTCAGATGGAGTCAGGAAGAATCAGACATGACTGAAACAACTGGGCAACAACAACAAATCCTGGTAAATACAAGGTATATTACAAATATTTTAAGGTTTATAAGGGTGTCCCAAAAGTCTCAGTGAAGTTTCAAGCCTAGTAAGCTTAAACTTATAACTTAAGGGCACTTAAGCTTAAGCTCAAAACTGTACTAAGATTTTGGGGACACAATGTATTTAGTGCATAGTATGTAGCAAGTAAGTCACATCGTGATCCCAAATCACAGCTATCGCCTCACACCTCAGAGTTGATTATATGCATCAGCACGGTGTTATGGTGTCATGCTCACTTGGTACCCTGAGTAAGGGTCATTTTGATGTTTCTGGCCTTCAGTTTCCTCATCCATAAAATGATATTCTATGAAGCATCTCTGGTGAAAAGAGCCAAGGTTCTATACTTGATTTTTTCCTTTCAACATTTCTTCTTTAATTACTTGCATAAAGACAGAGATGGCATACTTATTATGTGTGATATGAAGCTGAGAGGGACAGCTATTATGGTAGAAGAGAGAATCAGAATTCATAAATATCTTCATAGGTTAGAAAAATGGGCAGATGAAATAAGGCAAAATTTATTGAGTCTAATCAACTGTGTACAGAATGGGGGATGCAATAATTCCTGTGATAAATGTGGGTTTTAGTATACTTGATAGGAGTTAACAGTGTGAAGTGATCATTAAAAAAATCTTTGCATAGATTTCTTGGATAGGTCTGCTATACCTTACATAGAGAATTAAGAGAATATTAGATCAATTCATTCCCCAAATAATAAGCAGTTAAAGAATATAAATTTTTTAAATGAAGAATTACACACTATTACCAATCATACCACTAATAAGAAAAAAGTAAATCAAAACAACTTCACATCTAGTAAATTAGCAAAGATGCCAAAAAATGGAAATAGGGACTTCCAACCACACTGGAAAGCAATTTGGAATATGCTTTTAAAAAGGGCGACCAAAATGCTCATACCCTTCGATCTAGAGAGCCTACTGCTAGACATGTCCCAAGGTAGTCAATGATATAAAGACAGGTCCCAAATATATCAAAATATTCATAGCAACACTTTTTGTGGTAGAAAAGAGATGGAAACAATGTGGGTATCCATAGTTTGAGGCAGGATAAAAAATAACTGTGAAACTCAAATGTAAAATGACCAATATGAAGAATTCAAATAAGTAGGGGAAAGTCTGACATAAACTGATATACAATAAAATAAGCAGAACCAGGAGAAAAATATACATAATGGCTTTAACAGTGTAAATAAATGAAAAGAAAAAAAAAACCCTGAAATAGAATGTTGTGTAATCGTAGTGACAAAATCTGGCCTTGAAGGACACTTGAGACAATGTACCTCATTCTCTCCACTGAAAAGGAGGAGGACTAGAGGTGGAAAATACTGCATTATGTTATCAGACATCACAAATATGTTGCTTAGTTTTGCTATGGCTTTTTCCCCTTTTTTCATAGTATATGTTTCAAAGGATGATTCCCTGGGATAAGGGGTTGAGACAAGGGATATATTTGGAAATAGATGTGATGTAAAAACAAAAAGCATTAATAAAAATAAGATAAAATTTTAAAATAAAATACCTAGGCTACTTCAACATTAAAATACATTTTTTTAAGAAACACCTCATTTATATAATTTTAAATAAAGTGTGATTATTATTTACATAACATACTGTGAAGACAGTCAAGATTTGGGCCATCTAAATAACTGATGTAAGTGGTTTGTGCAATTGATGAGATGACAGGCCGCAAGAATGAACTGTGAAGATGATCTTAGGCACCATGACATGTTGTCCTGGAAGCTGGAGGAACTGAGTCTGAGTGCTGGCATTGCCCTTTACTGCCTGTGTGGCCTTGCTCAAATCAGTCAACCTACCTGGGCCTCAGTTTCTTCATGTGTAAAATGGGGTTTGAAACAGATGAGTCTAAAGTTCCTTACAGCTCTAAATCTTGGATCCTGTGAACAAATCAGCTGTATCAAGGCCTGGTTCATCGTGAGGCACAGCTGTGGACCATATGATGATTAGACGCACATTTCAGATCAGCTATACTGATGATCCAATCTTCATTTCTCTCACACTGGCCTCTTCTTTCTATTCCTACTGCTACCATTCTGGTTAATACAACTATTACTTTCTTTTTTGGATTACTGAAAGTGCCTCCAAACTACTGTTTTAATCTGTCCTTTTCTCAGTCTATCCTGTACATACTCTACATACTACTACATCCTAAAGCATATCTTTCATCACATCATTCCCCTGCCCAAACAGCTTCAATGGCATCCCATTGCCTAAAGAACAAAAACCAAACTCGTTAGCAAGGCATTCAGGGGACTCCACAAATTTATTCTGATTTTCCCTTTCCAAACTATCTTCTTCTTCTGTAGCAGTAAAACTCTGTCCTAATTAGGCTGCTTCACTTCCTGGCCTCTCCACACACCTTGCTTATTCCTTCCCAACCCAGATGCCCTTCTTGTCTAAATACGACCCAGCCTTCAAGGCTCAATTCATATCACCCTTCCTCCAGGAAGCTTCTGCTCTCCAAGATTGTCACTGGCTTTTCAGATATTCAGAGCTCATTTTTCTTTCAGAGATCCTTTAATTTAGAATGTTGTAGTAACTGTCCCATACATAGTGTTTTTTTGTTTCTGCTAATTCACTCTTTATCAGTTTATATAAATCTTTCTTCTTCATATTCCCTTTATCATCTCTTACTAGCCAAAATATTCTACTTTCACATATCAGTTTTTTCAGTCATTATCTAATTGATGAGTAACTCACTTTGCTTCTGCACTAACTTTTTGGCACTTATGTTGCTTTCTATTTATTTAACTTTTCAAGAGTCTCAAGATTATATCTCCTCATATACTGTATGTGGCTACAGAGCAAGATTTATGTCCTTTATTCTCTTTTACTTCCTAAAGATCTTACTACACTACTATATACATACAGATATAATGCACATCATAACATATATATAAGTATATATGTGTATATATACATACATATATAGGTATATATATGATTAGGCATACATATATGTATACATATACACACACACATATATATATATAAACTCTTAATAAGCAAAGAAATTAATTATGACTAGGGGAGAAAAAAGAGACAAAATTCTAATTGGTCTATTTTGCTTCTATTTAACATATATTCTAAGAATCTTTTGGAATTTAAATTGCAATTATATGATTAGCTCAGATTTTTAAATTAAAAGTATGTTTTATTTATTTCCTATTTTCTTCTACCAAAGAAGAAAATCAAAAGTTTGCAGCCAACTTTTAAATTTTGTTATTCAGTTTATTCAGGAATTCTTAACCTGTAATATGTAAATTTAGAAAAAATTTCATAACTTTATTCCAATGCAGTTTTTCAATTGCATTTCAAATGATTTCCTTTCTAATCATACGTATTTTTACTTTATGCATTATTTGGAGAGGGGTCCATAGGCTTCACCAGATTGTGAAAGGACACAAAAAAAATATGCCAGATGTGCAACATTTTTTCAGAATGTCCTGCTTCTTAGTCATACTGTAGCAAAAAAAAAAAAGAAAAGATTGTAAGAGTGATACATAGTAGAATGTAGTGGTAGCGTATGATCAGAAAAGGAGCTCAATGGGTCCATTGTTGAGAACAAGGTATAACAGATGAACCGCTAGAGTATATCACTGGTAGCCACAAAATGTAGCAACCTAAAGGAAAGTCTCTAGCAGTATTGGCTGAATCTGCTGTGGATATATGGGAGACAACAGATACGGCAGATAACCTATGCCATACCAATACATGGATAAGATGAACAGAATTGATGGAGGAAAGAATACTGTTATTATGATTTAGGAGAACAGGGTTCTATTCCCAGATCTGACAAGAATTAGTTCTATATTCTGAGCTGACAGGACAATATTTTTCTTCCGTGTTTTGTGCCTCAGTTTCCTTTCTTGTCAAATAAGTATATATGTGTGTGTATACAGATACACACATATACATGTGCATATAGCTTATAGGGTACTATATCAGTTTCTGTTTGTCAGGATCAAATGAACTAAGGTATATGTAAGCATTTCGAAAAGTATTAAGTGCTTGACAGATATAAAATGTAAGATAACTTTTTGCAGACTATGATTGCTAGAAGATAATAGTGCTTATCAAAAGTTCATGAAGTTTTAAGTATGGTTAAAGGGAAGAAAACAGATCTTTAACGTTAATTCACAACACAAACCAATAATAATGCCTTTCAAATTCTTAATCTAGGACACGTTCTAATCTACTGAAGATAATTAAAACATGGTTCTGCCTGAAGTATAGGTCTCTCTCAATCCTATGATTTGTATAGTCTAAGAGTTTTTTGTGAGATTTCATCTAATTTAAGCAACAAAAACAAGACATGAGCAGGGCCCTATGATACATCTTAAACTTTACTTTTTAATCTGATGAGCTTCAAAATTCTTGCAATTTGGAACATGGAAATTTTGCCAGTGAACTTCAGTGAACTTACCAGAGGAAAATGCCATATGGTAAGAAAGGTTCATTTACTGTTTGGAAAGAAATGATCACTCTGTTATCTGTACTAGCTAAAATTTTATTTTGATAGAGAATTTTTGACATAATATCCTGGTATACGAAATATTTACTGAATGCCCACAATATGTCTACATATGTAGCAAAAGGGAATATGTAAAAGGTATAGTCTTACTTTAAAAATATTTAAAAAATCTTTTAAAAATGCACAGGAGATAGAAGCAAGGAAATATAAGAAGATAAAAATATGGTAACTATGTCAAGGATATTTTTCTAATTTAAAAAATATTTTTCTCTCATAATTTTAAGGGGCTAGATGATTCATTGTGAGATAAAGGCTAAATAGTGAGAAACATCTTTTTGTAGAGTTGTTAAATTCAGAACTTGAACTCAAGCCTCCTTGGCTTTAAGGTCACCTCTTTAAGTCACTAGAATCTAGTGAACAGACCAGGGGTGGGGGAACCTGTGGCTTTCCAGGTCCTCAAGCATGACATTTTGACTGCACCCAAGTTTTATAGAACAAATTCTTTTATTAAGAGCATTTGTTCTGTGAAGTTTGGATTCAGTCAAAGGAGCAGCACTTGGGACCTAGAGGGCCACATGTGGCCTTGAGGCCACTGGTTCCCCACCCCACCCAGCACTAGGCTGCTTCTCAGGCACAAGGAAAGGTAATAGGCACTGAACAGACACCTGACTGACTGTACTCACAGATCCAACAACTATCAAAGTATAATTAGTTAGACAACAGCTCAAATGAAAATGACTGACACTTCAGTTCCCTTAATCTCAGTATGTGTCACATGAATCGACAGTCATAAAGATGAATTCCTCCTCTGACCGTATTAAGCAGCATGTCCAGAGAACAATAGTGGTGCTGCAGGTGTGTGTGCTTCACACACCTGGAGGGTTGGATTTTTTCTCAGGTTTCATCCTTCCTGACTCCTCTATGGCCCTGCTCTCCAGGATCCTTTCCTCTTTAGGTTTCTATGTGTATTTAGATCTTTTTCCTCCTCCTTTGATCCCTCTGTGGTACAGGTCACTGTGCACAGTTGAGTGGTTTTGTGGGTACAGTTTCACATTGTTTTCCAGAATGGCTAGATCAATTCATGGTTCTACCAACAATGTGCCAGTGTGCCTGACTTCTGACAGCCACTCTAAGAGCTCTCATTTTTCCTTTTTCATCATCCTTGTCAAACTGATTGCTGCTGTGGTGAGGACAGAGGTTGCCATTCCATCAGGCTGCATCTCTTTCTTGGTCTCAAGTCTCCTGATGGAAGAGGAGAAACAGCTTTCTACTGAAAGGAATGGAAAAGGAGAAACAATTCCTTCTAGCCTCCAGCCTGGTTTCATCCTTAGGGAAAAGAGATAAACACCATTTCTTCAGCTCCAAGTACTTGCTTTCTCACTCCAATTGCTTAAGACCATGAAAAACTCCCCCTTGAGGCCAAAGTTCTACGGACACTGCAAATCTATCCAAAATCTTGATGATTAACAAATTCTTCCCTGATTATCATTTTCCAGACTCAGTGATTT
This sequence comes from Bettongia penicillata ogilbyi, assembly GCA_023548195.1. NCBI lineage: Eukaryota > Metazoa > Chordata > Mammalia > Diprotodontia > Potoroidae > Bettongia > Bettongia penicillata. The sequence continues at coordinate 9,261,473 of JAJHZJ010000314.1, forward strand.
TGAAATCCCATCAGTCATCATTCAAATACCATTTCCCATCTTCCACTACCTGATCCCTTATTATCCCCTTCTTTTCTCCTTAACATCCACACCAAAGCTGCTCAGGAATTCCACTGCATTCTCTGGAATGCCTGCTCCACAGGCAAAAACAGTTGAACAAAGGAAAAACAGTCCCTTGCTTTCATTTTGGATCTTTTTCTTTCCAACACTTTCCATCCTCTGGCTCCTGCTGAGATTTGACTTTTGTCTTGATAAAGCCTCTGTCTGCCCTCTCCAGTACTGAGTCCACAGTACATAGTCAGTAGTGAATTGAGGTAGGCAATAAGTGAATACTTTCTTCTCCATTCTTCTCTTCTCTCTCCCATCCCTTCTTTCTTCACTCATTTCCCCCCAACTCCATGGTGAAAGTAGGGGAGCCAGAAGACTCCCTGCATGATTCTGACACTTCCAGACTCTCTGTCTCCCACCATCACTCAGTAACCTCTCTGCCTCTGAGTCTGACTTAGTCCCAATCTACCACCAAATCAAAATCCTGGGAACTGCTTGTTTACTGGCCTCCCAGGACCTTCTCCTTTCCTCAATGAATGAATTCAGTGCCTGCCTCACAGTATTTTTCTTCTCCCCAATACTTACCTTCATAACAGGGCATTTCAACATACATACTCATATTCCCTCAAATACCCTAACTTCTTCAAAATACTCATTTCACATCACCTACTCCTCTACCCTACCTCAGCCACATACAAAGATGATTAACACATAGATTTGTATACAGAGATTAATTATTTTATGGAAGCAGTCAGGTGGCTCAGCTGATAAAAAGAGCTGGACCTGCAGTCAGGATGATGAGACAAATCTTGTCTCAGATACTTACTAGTTGTTGTGACCCTGGGCAAGTCACTTAACCTCTATTTGCCTTAATGCACTGGAGTTCAGTATCTTTGTCAAGAAAATCCCATGGGGTCATGCAGAGTTGGAAATGACTGAACAGTAAACTGACTTTGCCATCATCCACAAATGCACCATTTTCATGTTTATTAACTTGCAAGTTCTATTATTTGATTACATTCTATTGCCACTTCACCTCTCCTTCTGCCTTGCAACCCCAAATCCTGTTCTTCACCCACACCATAACCTCCCAATCTTTTCATCCCTTCTTAAATTTCCCATGGTTCCTCCTCCCTCCACTGTCTCAGCTGAGAACTTTTGCTTCATGTTTTATTTAAAAGAATTAAGATCACTCACTAAAAGCTGGCTCTTTTCCCTTCTGATTTCATACCACCCATGTCATGTGCCTTCTGCCACTATCTCTTTCTCCTTCACCTGTCTCATGAGGAGGCCCTTCTCCTTGCCCAGATTAATTTCTCTATATGGATAAATGATCCCATTCTATCCTGTTTTCTCCAACCCATTTACCCCTCTATCACTCCCACTCACAGTTAACTTCAATCTTTTCCTGTCTGTCGACTGCTACATTACTACCTACCAACATGTCCTTGTCTACCACAACCTCAAAAAACAGTAACATAAAACTTCAAACTCTCCCTTAATCCATTTATGATAGCTACATATCAGCCCATCTCTCTCATGTCTTCTATGGCTAAACTCCTCAAAAATGCCACCTACAATAGGTGTCTCCATTTCTGCTCCTCTAACTCTTCTTAATTCTCTACAGCCTGGTTTTACAACCTCATGATTCAATTGAAAATGCTCTATATTGTTACTAATCATTTGTTGGTTGCCCAGCCTAATGGCCTTTTCTCAATCCTCATCATTCTTGACCTCTCTCTTGACATAGTTGAACACCTTGATAGTCTTCTTTCTAGATTTTCACACCAGTACCTCCTGGATCTCCTCCTCGTACCTGACCAACCCGCTCAGTTTCCTTTGTTGGATCTTCATCCAGGTCAAAGCCCACAAGGAGGGGTGTCCCACAGGGCTCTGTCCCGATCCCTCTGCTTAGAGAGCCTTCTCAGAGGCAACTCGGTGGAGCAGTGGACAGAGTGCTAGTCCTGAAGTTAGGAAGATGAGTTCAAATCCAGTCTCAGATACTTACAAGTTGTGTGACTCTGGCAAATCATTTAACCTGTTTGCCTCACTTTTCTCAACCACTAAATGGGGATAATAATATCACCTACCTCCAGAGGACTAAATGAGATAGTATTTGTAAAAAGCACTTAACACAATGTCTGGAATTACATAATGTTAATTCTCTTCCTTTCTCCCTCTTCTCTCTCTGTACTATTTCACTCAGGGACCTCTATTATCATCTCTATGCTAATGACTCTCAGATCTACATTTTGAGCCCTAACTTATCTCCACACCCTCCAGTCTTACAATTCCAACTGTTTGTTGGACATTTCAAACTGGATGTCGTGTAGATATCTTAAACTTAGTATGTCTAAATCCTTTCCCCCTAAAGCCTTCTCACTTCTAACTTCCTGTCAATGGTAAGTTTCCAGGGCACAACCATCCTCTCAGTCCTCCAGGGTCCCAATCTAGATGTCATCCTTGACTCCTGACTTTTTTCCATCTCCCATATCCAATGTGTTGCCAAGGCCTGTCTAGTCTACATTCATCCTATCTTTCACATATGGTACTTTGTCTCCTCTGATACCGGCATCATCACCTCACCACCTGGACCACTGCAAGAGCTTGCTGGTTGGTCTGTCTGTAACAAGCCTGTCCCAACTCTAGTCCACCCTCCTGGGAAATTCTTCTTCCTAAAGCCCAACAAGCCCCTCCCATGCCCATATCAACTCCAAGGGCTCAGTGTGATCCTTTATTATCAAACAGAAAAGCCCTTTACAAATGGCAACCTGCCCCCTTCCAGTCTTCTCACTCCCCTTCCTGCCCCCTCCACAAACTCTGTGATCTAATGGCTCTGGCCTCCCAGCTCAGGCTATCCCACATGCATGGAATGCTCTTCATGTCCACTTCTCTGGCTTCCTTCAAGTGCCAATTAAAACTGTACTTTTTACAGGAAATCTTGACAAATCTCCTAATTCTAGTGCCTCTCCTGTTGATGATTTCCAATTTATCTTACCTATAGCTTGTCTGTACCTATTTATTTGTATGCTGCTTCTCCCCTGTTAAATTGTGACCTCCTTGAGAGCTAGATTTGCTTTTTTTAATCTCCAGAGCTTAGCACAGTACCTGGTACATAATAGGGCTTTTAATAAATGAATACTGATGGGCTGACTGACAGGTGTGAGGTAGAATATATGGGTTGTTTTAATTTTCAATTCTTTAATTAGTCATGATTTGGAACATTTTTTTCATACATTCATTGATGGATTTCTTCCTTTGAGAATAGCGTTTGACCATTTATGTACTGGGGGATGGATGGCTTGTCTTTCTTGTATATCTGAATCAGAATCATTTAACTTTGATATTATACCTTTAGTAGAGAAATTAGCCACAAAAAATTTTTCCCCCTATTTAACTATTTACCATCTAATTTTAACTTGACTCTGTGAAAAAAAACTTTTCAATGTACTTAAAACTCTCCATTTTTCTTCTATGATCTTCCCTGTCTCTTGTTTTGTCATGAATCCTTCCCTTATTGAAAGTTACTAAAGATTTTTCTTTTTGATTCTTTATGATGGGTCCTTTGATATATATATAAATATTTTTATCTGGAGCTTACTGTGATATATGGTGTGAGGCCTTGGTCTAAAACTAATTTCTGCCATGTAGTTGATTTTGAATAATAAGTTTTAGTCCAAATAATTGGATTTAGGTTTATCAAAAGTTGTTATGGTTGTTTGTTCCTGTCTCTTTTGTAATGTTTCAAATTAACTTTTCTATTTTTTAACCAGGCTCCACATAGGCCTGACTAGATCATGAGCTGAGCTCCCCATTTTTCTGCCTCTGTTATACATCACTTAGGGACTCTAGTTTGTCCTGAGTTCCCAAAATGTGATTTTCTGTATGACCCTTTCCTTATTGCCTAGAGGCTTTTTGCCTCCTTCTATGGACCTGGACTTATGGTTACACTTTTTTTGGATTGTTATTATAGTTTCTTGATATTTCTCGATCATTTCTAGTCTGGTGATATTTTTCACCCTTGTTTGAGATCAAGGCTGTTCTACTTCCACTTATCCTGCCATCTTGAGGAGAGTCTGTAAGAGTCTTATTCAGTCCTATGACAGTGAGAACATGTACATCAACAGTGCCATAGATTAACAATGAAAGGAAACTTAAGAGGTCACTAAGTGCAACTGCCTCATTTTATAGATAAGAAAATTGAGGCTCAAAATTGAGTTGCCAAGGATAACATATTTTCTAAGTGGCTGAGGCAGGATTTGAACTCAGTGTTCTGTACACTAGGTTCAACATTCTCTCCATTATACCTCTTAGCTACATAGTTCATTTGTCCATCTGGTGTCAGTTCTAGTTACAGTTACAGCACCTGAAGAGAAAAACACTGCCATGCAAATTAGAGGCTATCCAGTGGAAGGGGACCAGGGTGATAGGGGAACTCAAAACTGTCATAAGAGTAAAACTCGAAGGAAATGGACATAGTTAGCTTCAAGAAAAGGTTAGGGGGTTTATGGAGGGAAGAGGGCAACAAACACATATTAGGCACTTATTCTGTGTTAGGAACTATGCCAAACACTTAGGGTGATAATATTATTCGTATTTATAGTTGATTAAACTGAAGAAGGGTAAGTGACTTGCCCAAGGTCCCTCAGTTACTATGTCTGGATTTGAACTCAAGTCTTTACAACCCCAGGTCCAGTGGTCTATCCACTATGCTACCTAGTTGTGTCATGATGACTGTCTGTGAGAATATATATGTGTGCATGTGTGTATGTGTACGTATACATCTATCTGCTTTTCATTTAGAATATGGAATGGATTTAGGTTTAATTTCAGACAGCAGGATTAAGATGAATAGATGGCAGTTACATGAAATTACATTTCATTTCAATTTAAAGAAGAACTTTATAGCAATTACATTTACTGAACAATGCCACTGGTTATCTAATATATCATTGGGTTTCCAGTCACCATGGATGTTGAGACAGAGGTTAAAAGAACATCTTTCAAGGAGTCAGGATGGCATAGTAAGAGGAAGCAGTTGCGCCTTGCTCCAATTAGCTTTTCTCCACAATAATCTAGAAAATTAATCTAAACCAGATTGTGATAAGGAAAGCCTAAAGAAAGTAACAGGGAGTAATTTCTCCAGCCTGAGCAGCCCAGGAAGACACAGAAAGGTTGGCAAATAACGGGGACAGGGTCTGGCGAGAAGCACAAATGACAAAGAATATTACAGAGTCTCAGGATAAAATGAAGAAAAAGATGGGACACAAGAACAGGAGGCATCAGGGCCAAAATAGAACCCAGGGGAGTCCTAAATAGTGCTGGATACAAGAACAGGGGCCGTAGGGCAGCTCTGTGGCCACTACCTAGTTCATGCTCACAGGTCCAAAGTGGGGAGTAGTTGCAAGAGTGAGCCCTAGCTGTGCACCAAGCAAGGAAAAAATTCCAAAAAAGGAACTTTGTGGGTCTGATCCAGGAATAGAACCATGATGCAATTCTAACCTTTAGCCCAGAGTGTAACCCTGCAGTGGGATACACAGGGTAAGAGCCCTAGAGCAAATGGAGCCTATGACACAGCAGAATCTCTCTGAGGGCCACTGCAGACTGAGGTCTGCAGCAGGACTAACTAACAGATTCTAACCTGGGTTAGGAATGTGCAGAGCTCACATCAGGAGGACAGAATCTTCTCCAGATCATAAACCTTTTAGAGGCACTGAGGGCCTGCAGGTCAAATTGAGCTATGAAAGCTTTGTTTGTGTATTCGTCCTTTGTTGCCGAAGAAGACCATGCCATCAGAGAAATAATGACATGACTTGCACTTAACTTTATTTTGAGTGAGGGAGGGCTGTGCAGGTCACTAGCCTCACTTCTCCTCCAGAGCCATCTGAATCCAGTGATTAGATATTTATCAGGATGACTGGAGATGACCCAGGATGAGGCAACTAGGGTTAAGTGACTTGCCCAAGGTCACACAGCTAGTGAATGTCAAGTGTCTGAGGTGAGATTTGAACTCAGGTCCTACTGACTCCTGCACTGGTACTCTATCTACTTCATCACCTAGCAGCAGAAGGACAGAAGCCTAGGCCAGACTCTCCCCACAAGACATATGCAGAGTCCAATACAAACATGAAATCCAAAAGTCAAGAGTGGGGTGAAAGGAAGAGGAAGAATGGAGAAAATTATCTCACATAAATGGGGAGAAGCAGAAGTCTATACAACAAGGAGAAGGGAGTGGGGGAAATGGGCAACACTTGCATTTATTTTTACATGAAGTCAAAGAAGGAAGGTCAAAAGGAAGAATACATATAAAAAATTACAGATTTGGGTAAATAAATACATTTCATCTAGGTGGGAAACATGTGGGAAAGGGGTTAAGGAGAAAAACATGGGGATAAAAAGGAGGCTAGATTAAAGGAAGGATTAGTCAGAAATAAAACAATTTCTTAAAGAGGTGGGGAAGAAAGGACAGTATAACAGAAGAGTATGGAGGCAGTCATAACTGTGAATATGAATGGTATGATCTTACCCATAAAAGAGAAAAGAATAGAAGGGATTAAAAACCAGAACACAACAAGAAACACACTTGAGATAGAAAGACACACATAGAGTTAAAATAAGGGGCTAAAGGGGCTAGAGTACAGTCAATGAAAAAAAATGAGAAAGGCAGTGTCTATCTAATTCCACACTATACTACCAAATTGTAATTGTCAAAATAATTTGGCACTGGGTAAAAAATAAAGAGTTTGTTAATAAGATTGGGTACACAACATATGGAAGCAAACTGTAGTAGCTCACTTGTTTGGGGGTTTTGGTGGGTTTTTTGGAGACAATCAAGGTTAAATGACTTGCCCAAAGTCACATAGCTGATAAGTGTCTGAGGTTGGATTTGAACTCTGGTCCTCCTGACTCCAGGGGTGGTGGTCTATCCACTGTGTTTTCTCTTCTATCTCTTGCACCCCACCCCAGTTTTTGATAAAACAAAAGATCTTAGCAATTTGTGCATGAACTCATTATTCATAAAAACTACTTGGAAAACTGGAGAATAGCCAGCTACAGACTTGGTATAGGCCAGCATCTCACACCGTTTACCAAAGAAAAGCTCCAAATGGGTACATGATTTAGACATAAAGGATGATATCATAAGCAAATTAGAGGAACATGGAAGAATTTACCTCTTAGATCTAGAGACAGGGGAAGAGTTCATGATTAATCAAGAGATAGAGAGGTTTATAAGAGGTAAGGTGGTAAATTTTGATCAGAAACAAAACAAATGAAATTAAATTAGAAGAGAAGCAAGAAATTGGGAAAAATCTTTGCAGCAACTTTCTCTCATAAAGGTCTCATTTCTAAGATATTTAGATAATTGAGTCAAATTTATAAGAGTAAAAAATCCAAGCTATTGATAGTCATATGAAACAATGTTCCAAATCACTAATTAGGAAAATGTACATAAAAAAACCTTTGAAGCACCATTTCATATCAGATTGGCTAAGCTAATAAAGAAAATGAGAAATAGTGGAGGGGCGGTGGGAAAAGAGCTATTTGAAGGCACTGCTGGAGGAGCTGTGAACTGGTTTAGTCATTCTAGAAAGTAATTTGGAACTGTACTAAAAAAGCTATTAAACTGTGCCAAGCCTTTCACCCAGGGATACCAGTACTAGGTCTATTCCGTCAAGGAAAGGAAAATGTACAAGAATATTGATAGCAGCTCTTTTTGTGATAGCAAAGGACTGGAAACTGAGGGGATCCCCATCCACTGGGGAATGACAAAATGTAATAGAATACTATTGCACTATAAGAAGTGAAGGAAATGGTTTCAGAAAAACTTGGGAAGACTTATATGAACTGATGCAAAGTGAATCAATTTCAACAGACTTAGGAACTCTGATGAACACAATGAGCTGTCAAAATTACCAATGACTTGTAATGAACTATGCTATATACCTCCAGATAAGATATAGAGCTGATAACTAAGATTGAAATATATTTTTCCTTTCTTTTTCTTTTTTGAATATGGCTAAAGCATGAATTTATTGTCTATGACTACATATTTGTAACAGATTTTGTTTTTCTTGCTTTCTATCTGGGAGGGTTCAAGAAAATTCAGAATTAAAAATGAAAAAGATCTTTCAGGGATCTTGGGGAATGCATTCTTATACTGGGTGATGGAGTGAATTTCTGAAGTTTCTTTCAACACCAAAAGTATGATTCTGCTTAGCAGTTTAGGAAATAGGTAAGTCCTATTGTTTGGTATTATTGGTATTATATGGTATTATAATGACAATGATGTGGTATTATAATGACAAATTGAAGTTGGCAAATAATCCTGTAGCAAAATACAAACTTTAATGGGGTTTGGTTCCCTTGGAAGATGAATTTTAGATACTTCCTCCTCTCAATTTGAGACTATATTATAACACCTATGACAGATGGGGTAGTTTATTTTACTTTTCTGAGTTTTACTGACACCTAGTGGTAAAGAGTGATACAATTAAAATTTAGTAGAAAATATAGGTATTTCAACAGATCTGAGGTTTCACTGGCAGTAAATGGACTTTTCTCAAACGTATAGATTGTAATCCCTCCCTCCCTCCCTCACCTTACTTAGTAGGTGGCTTCATGAGGTGCTACATTTAAAAAAAAACAATCAATGAGTGACCAGTCTTCTGGTGATAAGTTTTTTGGAGTTAGGCTAATCCTCCCAAACAGTCCATCACTAGGACCATACTTGAAGCTTTACTACCTTGCCAAAACTTGTGTCTCAAAGACAAAGCTTTCAAGAAGTTATCTCCATATCATTTAAAGGCATATGAAATAGGACTTCAGTAAAAAATTATATTAATAATATTATAAAAAATATTAACAGTGATCACAGAAAAAAATCTTTGTTTAAAAGGACATTTATTTTCACTGAAAGGTGATTGTGCCCCTTAAAAATATCAGAATCCTCCAAATTAATCTACCAAAGAACTTATAAGCAACTAAGTAACTTGTAGTACATCATTATACTTTCACTCGATTATCTCAATTTTCATTATTCTAGTTGAAATATGTAGTAAAAAAAAAATGTACCGTCCTTCTGTAGTGCCAATGTGATATTCACAGTGCCTACAGCAGCTATGAATGTGCCAACACAGTTCTGAATTGCAAAATATAACAGACTCTCCGCATGTAAGACAGAATCAAAACATTTATTCAGACACCAGAAAACTGAATCCTAACACCAGAAGGTCAAATTCATTACAGTAACAAAGAAATCCATCATAGCAACCAAGAAGTCTATAAAAATGAGAAAGGGACTCACATGTACAAAAATATTTATAGCAGCTCATTTTGTGGTGATCAAGAACTAGAAATCAAGGGAATGCCCCTCAGTTGGGGAATGACTGAGCAAGGTGTGGTATATGAATGTAATGGAATACTATTGTGCTATAAAAAATGATGAACAGGCAGACTTCAGAAACACCTGGAAAGACTTATATGAACTGATGCTGAGTGAAGTGAGCGGAACCTGGATAACATTACACAAGTAACAGCCACATTGTGGAAGGACTGTTTTTGATACACTTAGTCCTCCAGAGCAAGGCAAACATTTCCAGAGGACACTTGATGCAAAACGCCATCCACATCCAAAGAAAGAACCTATGAAGTCAAGAATGCAGAACGAAGCAACCTGTTTTCTCTTTTGTTGTGTTTAGTTTTGTTTAGTTTTACTAATGCCTTCTCCCATTCATTTTAATTCTTCTGTGCAACATGGGAGCAGTTAGGTGGTGCAGGAGTCAGGAGGACCTGAGTTCAAATCTCACCTCAGACACTTGACACTCACTAGCTGTGTGACCTTGGGCAAGTCACTGAACCCCAACTGCCTCATCCTGGGTCATCTCCAGTCATCCTGATGAATATCTGGTCACTGGATTCAGATGGAGTGACCAGATGGCTCTGGAGGAGAAGTGAGGCTGGTGACCTGCACAGACCTTTCCTCACTCAAAACAAAGTCAAGTGCAAGTCATGTCATCATTTCTCTGATGGCATGGTCTTCTTTGGCAATGAAGAACGAACATGAACGAACACACACACACGTCTTCCCACAAACAGGCTCCCCTATGCAAAATGCCCTTCTTCTAGCCAGCTGCCTTCTTTCTCTTTCCTTCCCAACTCTGACTTTCACCAACTTCCTCTCAGCTCTGCTCCAATTCTGCCTCTTCCTATTCCACTCTTTCAGCAAGCTCCTCCCACCATATGTGACTTAGGCTTCCATGTGATATAAGCAGGTCAAAAGATCTTCAAATTAAGCAAAAAATACATTCACAAATACACCTTCCAAAAACAAAACAAAGCTTACCATGACCTCATTAGCATATCTTCAAGTTAAATAAACTAAATGAGGTAACATAATCTTACTCATGTTTCACCCTCTAAACAAACAAAAAAGGATCAAATTTACCAACATCAAGTTGTTGAAGTATAAATAAATTTTATACTTATACTCTCTGCTTCAAAGATCCATGATTTACTTACACATTTTAAAAGGCACAGATGGTTAAGGAAAAAGTGAGGGAAAATGTCCATAAAACATTATGGCTTTAAATAGTTGAAATAAAAAGCATATTTAATCTGTTGCACTATCATTAGGAATGGTCAAATCTATGACTGATAAAAATGAAAATGTGAACTACTTAGGTTTCATGGCGGCATCCCATCTTACAGACCAACACGTTATTTAAAATACACAAGGAATCTTCACAAAATACTTCACTAGGTTTCTATGATAAACATAATGCTGATGCCAATTGCCTACAAAAATCAATTTATAGGTAGTTAAGTTAATAATAAGGAAAGTCAGTTTGTAGTAAGTAAATAAGAAAGTAAGTAAAATGATCTTAATAGACATGAATGTAAATCAAAATGCATAAGGAAAGAAAATAATGGGAGAATCATAACATATCAAAACATCAATAAGCAATAAGACAAAGGTTGATTTTGGCTTGTAGATGACAAATAAGGTAGTATAACATGTCCTAATGCTTTAGCCATTATTTTCACTAGAATGAAATAGGTATTTCACTCTGCTTCAATCTGGCATAATATTCTATTTTATTTGGAAATAATTTTAAATAAACTAAATGAATCTGTAGGGCTATGAGAATCTGACACATCTGGTTTAGCAAGGGTAGCTGCCAGCTGTATGATTCAATTCACTTCAACAAATATTTATTAAATGCTTATTATGTAAAAGATGCTATGCAGAGCATGGGGGTCACAAAGACAAACAATGAAACAGTCCTTGCCCTCAAGCAGCTTCTATTTGGGTGGAGAGATGCTACATAAACTAAATTGGGCAGAAGAGAGCACGGACAAGTAGGGGAAAATCAGAAGAGGTGCCTGAACAAAGTCCTCAAGAAGTCAAAGACTCTGAGAGGCAAAGGACTGAGTCCCTTCTAGGGATGGAGGATTATTAGTGAACATATGAAAAGATGGGATGAGTCCAGGGAATAAGCTAATAGTCTGGTTTGGCTGTGAGAGTCTGTAAAGGAACAGAATATGAAATAAATTTGTAAAGAAGGTAGAAACCAAATTGTAGAGAGCCTAAAAATAAAGCCAGGGAGTTTGTGTTTGATCTGATAGGCAAGGAGAAGTCACGGATGGATTAGGTTAGGGTGAAAGGGGGCCAAAATTATTGAGAAATATTAATCTTTCTTCTATGTGTGCCTGAAATTTCTTGTGGATATCTTTTCATTAAGCAGCAGTAATAGGAGTGATTATTTTAACAAGCGAGCATTAATTTTCCTTTAATTACAAACTTTTCTTACTCTTACCTAAGTGAATCATATCTTCAAAGTACTAATAATTTTGGAATAAACAATTTGCTTTAAGCAATTAGAACTATTCCAGTATACCTGGGCTTTGATTCTTTGTTTTAAACTCCATAATAACTGTTTATAAATTCTTTATAAATCTGTTTTTCCATTTCCAATTAAAAAAAAGGGGAATGTATATGTGAGATTAATAATTCTTGTTACTACTGAGTTCCAGTCTCACATCATCTCAAATGTAACATGGCTAATATAATTCATCCTTCCTCACAAAAAAATTTCTCTATTATTGTCAAAAGTACTACCATTCTTCTAGTTACCCAGGTTAAGAGACTTGATGTTACACTTGGGTTTTTTCCTCATTTACCCCACATATCTAATCAGCTGCTGAATTATATTATAATTTCTTTCTCTACGACATTATACATCTTCTCTCTACTCACTGCCACTCCTCTAGTTATAGGCCTCCTTGTCTCATCTTAACTATTACAATAGCCTTCTTATTGGTCTTTCTGCCTCAAGTTTCTTCCCAGTCCAATCTTAAAGCATAGGTCTAGTCATGTCATAAGCTACTGCATAAACTCCAATGACTCCTTATTACCTCTTTTACTTATTGCCTTTTATTTGGCATTTAAATCTCTTCACAACTTGGCCCCCTCCCACCTTTTCAGTCTTCCTACTTTTTACTGCCCTCCATGTACTCTACAATCTGTACTATCCTACTCGTCCTTTGCACACAACATTTCGTTTTCTGTCTCCATGGCTTTACTTTGATTGCTCCCCATGCCTGGAATACTCACCCTCCCAAACTTTCATACTCTCTGGCTTCCTTTATGCACCAATTTATCCAGGAAGCCCTCCAACTGCTTGTGTCATCTTCTTGAAGGTCACCTTCCATCTTTATCTTGTATATTCTGCTTTACATATGTTGCCTCCCTCATTAGAACATAAGTTCTTTGCCAGGTAAAGGCTGTTTTTTTTTTTTTTTTTACTTTGTATTTTGAATTCTCCATACAGTGCCTAGCACATAGTAAGTGCTTAATAAATGCTTGTTGACTGACCAGTCACAAAGGAATTGGGAAGATAAATGGGTTGATATTTGTACAGTGCTTTGAAATCACTCGATAATAAGGCTTAAAGGGCTATCTATAAACATAAATAAAGCAAATTAGCTATTTCCTGGAAACGATTGTTCAAGCACACTCAGGTCACTTTCAAAAATAAAATATTCTAAGGTTTTTAATAGGAGGTAGTCTCTGGAGGTAAAGTCTCCAGAGAAGTTAAGAGCAAAGAAAAAAAGTCAAAGGTGAATTCCCTGTCACTGTTTCCCTTAAACCTCCAAACATCATTTGACCAGTAGCTCTCAGGATTCCCATCTGACTCCTATATCACATCCATGTATTCTCATGTAGAAGTAAACCATGCTATGTAGGAAAAATGAACCTGACAAGCTGAATTTCACTCATTGATTTTCCATGCCTTATTCCATAGGGTGGGTAATGTTGATATATTTAAGTCCACATCACACCATGTATCTAGGTCAAGATGATGAATTATCTATTAAATGTACAGCAGAAGACATTTGTAATGTTTTTTTTTTATTTAACCCATTTTGGGGAAAATTATAGTTCATACAATTCCATATTTGGAGTATTTAATTTAAAAAAAGAGATTGCTTAAATAAAAATGTAGCATAGGGCTACATAGGGTTCTTAGGGCCGCCCAAACCATATTTACATACTGAAAATGACATAATCTGTTCAAATTTTAATGGAAATTAGGTACAGTGCTGAGGCCCTTAGAAGAAAACCATTGTGACTTTCCCTCAAGCAAAGTTCTATGACAAAAAATTCTGAATTAAGCACTTCTTTTAAAAAAAAGAAACTAAATGGCTAGCAGCATTGATTTGCTGATATAAATTATAGCTAATACACCAGTATTAAACTGCAAATTAGAAGGATAAAGAAAAAGCAAAGCATGTGGTAATAGAGAAGTTTCCAGATTAAGAAATTATTCACTAATAGACTTCTCCTAGATATTCCTGCAATGTCCTCTGACCTTTAAACTTGCCAATTAAATATTTGTTCACAATTTAGTTTTTAGATCAGTTCTATTTTTTGTTATATTTTACTTGTCCAGATCATAACAGATAAGCAGATAAGAAGACACTGACCTAATGGAACATAACTCTACTAATTTAGGGGAAGAGAAACACTAAATTATCATTACCTCATTATCTGATGGTTTGGCTGTCACTTGGTTTCATGGTTCATTCTTCTCCTCAGATGGTACTTTCTCTAGTGATTTCTTCTTCTCCAAAGATTCACTTTTCTCCAAGGAATCCTTCTTGTCTCCAGACGGCTTCCTTTCTCCAGATGGCTTCCTTTCTCCAGACGGTTTCCTTTCTCCAGATGGCTTCCTTTCTCCAGATGGCTTCCTTTCTCCAGATGACTTCCTTTCTTCAGATGGCTTCCTCTCTCCAGATGGCTTCTTCTCCAGTAAACCATCTGTCTCTTGTGAATCCTGTTGGTTGACATCCTCTATGACTTGTTCAGTTCCTGTTGTCAATGATTCTTTCCCTTCTTTGCCATTTTCATCAGGGGAAGTCTCTGACTGTTTAACTCCAAGCTGTTCAAACATATTCAACCTATTTTCAACCACCTCACGAATCATCACTACAAAGAAAAAATATGGATGATAGGTGCTATAGGTAGACATGACTAAGGTTTTGCATTTTCAATATTAATGAATAAAAAGTTTACCAGCACCTCTCTCCCCCAAATTCAGTGTACTTTACTTTCTTATGAAAAACCATCTTATCATAAGGATATTAAATAAAAGTAATTTTTTTTTTTTTACTATTGGTTCTTACTAGTCCAAATCATAAGATCACAGAATTTTAACTAGAAGGGACACCAGAGACCACATACTATTATATATAAAGATATTTAGACCTAGATATAATATTAAATTTTATTAAGATAAATCTAAAATTTTTTGAAAGAAATTATGAATTTTTTCTGCTTAGGAATAATATTTTCCTTTATTTAATATTTATTTAATATTTCCTTTTATTTAACTTCCCTTTCTCCCCTTTCCTTCCTATTTCCTTATTGAGAGGAGTACATGTGTATGTGCGTGTGTGTGTTTTTTCCCTTCGTTGTCCAGTTCAAATGAGTGTAAGGTTTGTATCAGCTGCTCCCCTTTTCTCCTTGTCTCTACTTGTGTACGCTAATTATGGAGATAATTTCCCCTAATAGTTTTAGCTTCCACCTCACTACCCCCTCCCTACCCAGCATACTACTCTTCCCCTCTCTTTCCATTCTTAAGATCATTAAGTCATAACAGAACCACTCCCAGGCCTTTGGTCTAATTAGACTCCCTCTATAACACACCCCAGAGGATGATCAGAGTTAGACACAGGTCTCATATCCTCCCCATATTAAAAGGTAAACAGTTTATCCTTTAGTCTTTTATCATCATTTGTTTGTGTAATCTTTTAATGTTTCTCTTAACTCCTGTATTTGAACTTCAAGGTTTTTACCCAGCTCTGGTCTTTCATTAGGAACACTTGGAAATCCTATATTTCATATAGGATCCATTCCCCCTCTTCCCCCACGATCATATTCAGTTTTTCTGAGTAAGTTAATCTTGGCTATAAGTCTACACATACTCTGCCTACTGAAATGTCATAATCCAACCTCTCTGTGAGGGAACTGAGTAAATCACAGAGACTCCATCTTGTGATTCAATTCTGGATCTAGTTCAGTTCCTTTTCTATTCAATTATGGGTCTAGTTCATTTTCTCTCTTGTGAGAAAACTTCACTCCATTATGGGAACTGGGAGAAAACTTTATTGCATTGTTTAAACCTAGCCCTATGTGGCTGGGATGCTGGACCACCTCTACCTGTTCCTGAGAGACCTTTAAGGACCTAGATTATGCTGACCGGAAACTCAGTAGATCCAAAGATTAATTGGAATTTTCTCACAATTATACATCTCAAGCAACCCATATGTCCTTTCTGAAAATTGGCCCCATACTGATCAATCAGTTATTATTTCCATGCTTTTTGATTGAATATAGACATTTGTGAAGAGTAGGACAGCTCTTTTTCTGATTTTAGGGAACTACTTATTCTCTCTACTACCAACTCTCAAAACTCACTCATCCAGCTCCCAACTCGGGAAAAAGCCCCTAATCTTTCCTCTAATTAGAAATCAGAATACCTACTCTTGTATCCTGGTTTATATTCTAATTGTTTATTTTTAATGCATAAATATATCTTCTATATTGGGATCCCCTGCCAACCTGAGACCACCTTGATCAAATTCAATACTCCAGATTTATTATGCAAATGTCTTGTACTGCTGAATAAATCACTATGCTTGGAAGCTCAAACCTGTTTCCTCAGTCATTTCAGATTTCATTCATTATATCTGCCACTTTATAGTGGAGGATGTTAAATCATGTGTGATTCTGACTGTGGCTCCTTAGTACTTGATTTTTTCTTTCTGGCTGCTTGTAGTATTTTTTTCTTGGACCTACAAGTTATAGATTTTGGTTTTATTGATTCTTTGAGTTTTCATTTCATTTCTTTCAGGAGATAACTATTGGATTCTTTCTATTTCTACTTAGCTCTCCAGTTCTAAGAGATTTGGGCAGTTTTCTCTTAGACTTTCTTGAAATATATCTAAACTCTTTTTTTGGCCATTGCCTTTAGGTACTCCAAAGAATCTTATATTTTTTCTTCTCAATTTATTTTTGCTATGAGATGCCTTACTGTTTTTTTCATCTTCTGACTTTGTTTTAGTATTTCCTTTTGTGTCATGGAATCATTGACTTCTACTTGGTCCATTCTAATTTTCAGAGTTTTTGCTTGAACAAGGTTTTATATCTTATGTCAAACTCTTCATTTCTTTTCCAATTCTTTCTTCCATAGCTTTCATTTCTTTTTCAGTGTTTCCTCTAATTCTCTTACTTTAAGAAATTTTATACTCTTTAAAAAAAATTCTTGCTCCATTTCTTTCAAGAGCCTTGCTTGTAGTTGGTTTATGTCTGGAGTGTCCTGTCACTAGAATAGCCTTTCATGGTGGAGTTCTTTATTTCTTTGCTCATTCTTCCAGCTTATTTCCTAGCTTTAAACTGTGTTTGGGCCAGGCGTGTACAATTCTGGAGGCGAGTTGTGGAACGGTCCTACTGTTGCTTTCTTGGGGTAAGAAATGTAACATTATTTCAGGTTCTCAGAGACAGTTCAAGTTAGGGACATGAAAGTTTTCATTATCCCCAAAGTGTTCTGATCCAAGGCAAAGTCCAAAACAAAGCAATCACTCCCCTGGTTTGAGCTTTCCAAGTTCCTTACCTGGGTTTGGTTCTGAGGAACAGCACATTGCTGATAGAGCTCAGCTACTCTCAGCTATCTAGAAAGCTCTATAGGTTCTGAGGGATGGAACCATATGCTTCCCTTTGTTCTTCAGTTCCTGCCCTGGTTCTGTGTGTGCAGAATTCTGACTGGGACAGAAGTGGGAACTAAGACTCTAATCAGCTGCTGCCTCTAAACTTGTTTCTCTCAGTACCCTGCGTAGGGCCTGTGACTGCTCCTTACCCTGGAATGTTATCCTTGGTGAAATTCCTCTCTTTAATCTGCCCTTGATCTGTGATTTGGAACTGGGTAGTGAATGACGGAGGTGCCAGTCGGTTCCTGCTCCTACAACCTGCGTGACGTCACAGTGCCCTGGTATGGGCCTGGAACCTCCTCCAAACCTGGTGCACAGCCTCTCCCTGTCCCCAGTGTCCACAGATCTCTATCTTCCTGTGCTGTGACCTAGCCTGGACAAATGACTGACTTTTTCTTGTATTCCTAATCGGTATTCAGCCTTTTTTTAAAGATGTTTAGTGGTGTTATGGGAGTCTGGGGGAGGAAGCTTCTTCTTGCATCTTGGTTTTACTCACTACTGATGCAACTTTATCTAAGAGATATTATTGAGACTTGATGAGATGGGACTCATAACTGGAATACAGCCATAGAAGTGTATATTCCAACTAAAAAGAAATAATGATCTTGTCAATATAGGTACTCCCTTTAGTGATACAGGTCATAATCTACCCATATACCTGTCAAATCTGTAGAATGCTTATTCATATATTCTTTTAAATCAACAATGAAACATCCAACCAGCATACTGAGGGTCTTCATGGTATCCTTACAACACTGTGTTCCTACCAATGGAGCATGTGGGAGCATATGTTCATGTTACTCATGGCTGATTTATCTTTCTCCCAGTCATATGTCATTTCCCCAGTTGTGATATCCATTACATCACTTCTGAATAATCCTTTATTTGTAGCATGTTATAGCTTATTCAAACTGACCATGCATCTCTCCATTACACTGAGTGATTCTCAACTTTTAAAAGATTTTTTACATTTAAAAAAGCTTTTTTAATTAAAAGGTTTTTTTTAATAAAAAAAGTTCTATTGATGCTTTCCATTATTATGTCATGGTTATTTCTGGATCTTATTTCTGGATCCTTGGCTACACCCACTGAACTTGCCGCCTTGTAGCAAAGGGAAACAATCATGCCAAACTGCTAGTGATAGCCTGCTGCGCAACTTCCTTCGTCTTCTCTGTGTGGAGGAGGGATGCTTCCTCTTCACTTCTTCAAAGGCTGTAACAGCCTATTACTTAGCTGACATAAAATAGTATCAAAACAGCTGCTGTATGAAAAACATGCAGGAAGGTTGTAAGAATCGTATGGTTTCTCCAAAGCAATCCTGTCAACTCTCTTCTATCTGCTTAAGTCTTGACCTAAGATTTATGGACCAATGGATGACTAATCACATGGGTTGTCCATATAATCACATATGGTTTGGACAACAGACATTCTTAATCTACTCAGGTTTTTGTTGTGTTTTTTTTTTTTTTTTTACGTGGATGGTTAAGCCAAACCCTGTTGAGTAATTAGGAAGTTCATTTAGGAGGCTCTACAGCACTGTTTCAGGGTCAATTCAAATAGTGCAATGTGGTCCACGAATTGGAGCACTGGAGGGACCTCACCCTCTACAGGGAACCCCTCTTTGATTTGTGCTCTGTGCTAGACACATCTTCCATTACAGTGATAAACAGTTTTAGTAAGCATATATCTACTTCATGTTGCTTGATATTAATAATCAGAGCCTGAAATACATTTGGAAACAAAGGTGATATAAACACAAAAGATATAACAAAATTTACTTTTTAAAAAAATGAAAAGAACACCAGAACATAAACTCCTTGAGTGTTTCATTTTTATTTTGTATAAAGCCTTTCTTTTTTTATGACTGATTTCCTTGGGGCATATGGCTAACAGTAGGATCAAAAGGCATTTTAGTGTAGCATAATTAGTGATTATTTTCCAGAATGGATGGACCAATTCATAGCTTCATCAAAGGTGTACTGGTCAGTCTGTCTTTCCATAGCATCTCCAGAAATGACCAAGATTATCGTTTTTGTTTCACCTTTGCCTATTTTTTGGATGTGAAGTGAAAACTCAAAGTTGTTTTGATTTTATACTCTTACTATGAACTAGAGTAATCTTTCATATAGTTAATACTAAAGCAGTCCTTTTCTTCAAAATTCTTTGTTCTCTTTTTACCACTTATCCATAGGGGAATGGCTTTTGATCTTATACCCCCCTATATATCTTGGTCATTAAATTCTCATCAAATTGATGCAAAAATTTCCAAAAAAATTTCCCCCACTCAACTACTTCCCTTCTTATCCTAGCTGTCTTGATTATGTTAATTCAAATACATTTCAATTTCATGGAATCAAAGTTATCTATTTTATCTTTAAAGTTACCTAAGTTTATCTTTTATCTACAATTACCTCTATCCATGGTTATGAATTTTCTCCCCAGTCAAAACTGTGAAAGACAGACAATCTGGTTTTTACGACATTTTTATGATAAAACCTTTAATATTCAAGTTACATATTCATTTTGAGCTTATTGTGTTACCTGTGCAAACCTAATTTCTGACAAAATGCTTTGTAATTTTCCCTGAAATTCTTGTCAAATAGGGAGGTATTTCCCAGGTAATTTATGTTCTCAGGTTTACCAAACACCAGGTTGTTGAGTTCAGTCATTTTTCACTTATCCTGATCTAGTCTGTCCCACTGGTTTACTCTTCTATTCTTGTGCCTTTATTGAGTAAATAGCTACAATTGTGTGTACCTGAGGCTCAGACTAATATAAAGAAGGCATGAAATTTTGGCTTAGGAGGTGGATTGGTTATAAAAGATGAAGTGCCAATGGAGGGGATCCAATATAAATAAGGATGACCTAATGATTACACCGCCACCCCCTCCATCCCACCCATCCTCTGGCCAAGTTATCCCTTCTCAGAGCTGTCCAGTAAAATATGGAATCTTAGAAGAAATACTCTAGTAGCCTGATATCTCCCCCCATTCAGCTTTGAGGAACTGATCCCATTACAATGAGAATCTGTAGCACTATATTGGCTCTCCTTTGTTCCACTAAGAATCCTCCAATCTTCAAAAAGAAAATTATTGCAGGAGTCTAGTACAGGGAAAACAGATCTCCTATACTATCTTTTATTTTTTTTAACCAGTATCAAGTAGGTTTGATACTTATTGCTATGTAGGATAATTTCAGGTCTAGAAATACTATTCCCCTTTCATTCTAACTTTTTTCATTATTTCCCTTTTATTCCTTTACTTCTTTCAAATAGCTTTTGTTATTATTTTGTCTTGCTCTATAAAGTATCTCCCTTAGCAGTGTGATATGAATAATATTAAATCTGAAATTTAATTTATGTAGTAGTATCATCATTTTTATATATTGGTATGTTCTTGTTAGAAATGCTATGTTATTTCTTTTGTTAAAGAGTGGTTTTTTTATCACTTTAATTGTTAAATTTTCTTTCTTATAAATATTTTATTGATGATTTTTGCTTTTTACACCAGAGCAATTTTCTAAACCTTCAACTTACCATATCATACCCCACCCAACCATTCCCCTTCTTATCTAATCTCAACTGGCCCTCACTCCAGCTGCTAATTATTCCTTCTACTTCGTGTGTACCCTGAGTGTGTGTGTGTAATATTTATTTACTGAACCATAGTCTCTCCTCAGTCAGATTGTAAGCTCCTTGAGAGAGAGAGACCATAGTAAAAGTAACTAATAAGTGTTAGCTGATTTTTTTATATACACTGAACCTATCCTTATAAGAAAAAACTGCCAGCATCTGACAATATATGTAACAAACACTCTGAAAACAAAACAAAAATAACTTACTGTCAAGTATTATCCTTCCCAGCATGTCATATTCGATTGTCTTCTCGACTTCATGCATCAACCATGGCAAGAATCCAATCTCAATATCTATAAGAGAAGAAAAACTCTAAAAATGCAATTTAAAAAATCAATCATTCCTAAAACACAGGAGAATCTTTGTTTTTTGCAATACAAGAGTACATACACTCATCTACAATAATGCGAGTTTCCTTAGGGCAATAGGTTAAGTAACTGAAGACAGAATAAATAGTTTCTGTCTTTTAAATGAAGAATACTCTGGTCAGTTGTTTTTTTTCTGTTACACAAATCAAATTTACTCAGATATGAAATCAGACTTAAGGAACACAGAATTTTAGAGCTGTCAGGGATCTTTAACCAACATTTAACCCCGGGGTTCTTAATCTTTTTTTTGTCATGGATATCTTTGGCTGTCTGGTAAAGCCTACAGAACTCTTCTCAGAATAACATTTTAAAATTACAAGATTACAAAAGAAATAAAAATTTTTAAAAGAAACCTAACTACTAAAATATTTTCCCATCCACTTTCACGGACCATTCATGGACTGGACATCTATGCATCCCCTCTTAGAACCCTGATCCAGCTCAGCACTCATACTTTGTTGTTGCCGAGTCTTGTTCAGATGTGTCTGACTTTTCATGATCCTATTTGGCACTTCCTTGGCAGAGATATTGAAATGATATGCTAGTGCCTTCTCCAGCTCATTTTACAGATGAGGAAACTGAGGCAAACAGTGACTTGCTCGGGGTCATACAGCTAGGAAGTGTCTGAGGCCAGATTTGAATTCAAGTCTTCCTGACTCCAGGTCTGGCACTCTGTCCACTCAGCTGTCCCATTTTTACTCTAAAGATGAATAAACAGATTCAAAGACTCAGTTGCTTTTATTTTATCCTACCTACCTCTCATGTTGCTGTGCACAGTCCTTTGCATTGCAAAACTCACTTAGGAAAAATGTATACTTTAGGGTATTTTTTCTTTTTTAAAAGTGTTTTGTTGATTCTTTAAAAAAAATCTGTTATTTCCCAGCAGTTCCCTACCCATTAGTTACTTCATACAAAAAAACATTAATTCAGAACAAAGTGTGGTAAACAACAACAAAACCAAAAAAACAGAATGGTAGCACTATATTTCCAAGCTTGTAACAGACATGAACTAGGGGTCACACAAGGACTTTCCAACACTAAGACTCTATGTTGCTTATTTTTACTAAGAAATCACTGTGGTTTCATCCTCTTAGTGCTGTCAGTCAAATAGGCAGGATTGCTGATCAAAACTCAGCATGTTAAACACAACTGAATCTTGGAAGGAAGGCAACGAAAGGATATAATTTATTTAAACTTATTTCTCATTGTTCAGACTAGAATGAAAGGGTAGAGTTTATACAAAGGTATAGGTTTTCCTGAGATTGAGGTATATGCAGTATCTGTCCAACCAGCCTTTTGGCTGGACCATAAAGTAACACTTAAAAAAAAAGACAAGTCTGGAAAACAGCAATGTTGAAACCGTCAATGGTCACTTCACTTTTGCTTTAAAACAAGGTCACAGAATTATTGGATAGCAGAGCTAGAAGGGAACCTTATAGACCATCTAAGCCAGCACCCACCCATTTTATAGATGATGAAACTATGGCCCAAAGACATTAAGTGACTTGTCTGTGATCACCCAGCTAACTGTTAGTCCTGGAATCAGGACCTGAATTAGTCATGACAAGTAGGAAGTACAGTGATGCCTTACAGCTCTGTGCAACTGATGTAATTTCCTATACTTTTCTGGAGGAGCACCAGAGTGCTTGGTAAGGGAAAGTTTACATAGATAAGAATTCTGTTTGAGTTAAAAGCTATTTGATCATATTAAAACCCAAACTATCAGTCATCTGGCACTCTCAAGTTTCTAAAACAGCTCTGAAATCCTGAAATAGGTCAAAGGCAGAGACAGTTGGTATGGGGAGTGGGGAGCAGGAAATCTGGGTGGCAAAGCAGGTCTTAGGAGGGCAGCAGAGAACAAAAAAGTCATCAAAGAATTGAAGACCTAAAAGATTGTATCTTACATCTTATAAATGGCATAAATTAGAAAGAAAGCTTTTGTTAGTCTTTTCACTGAAAGTTGAGAAATGTGGGAGAATTAACAGAAGAGGAAAAAAGGAAAAGTAGAGAGAAGAGGAAAGAGAACACTGAAGATTAGAAACATTGGCAGCTATGACTGAAATAAGAAGTAGAAGCAGTAAGAAACAGATGCTATGATAAGGAAAAAAAAAGAGTTGACTGAAAAGAAGACGGACCAGCTCTATTTTCTTGGGGCAGAAGGATAAGTATCTCCTTAGCCTTTTAAAGCACAGGGAAAGGGAATCTTTCTTATATAAGCATATATGGATACATATATATGTATATGTGTATGGATACACATGTATATGTACATGTGTATATATACATACATATATATAGTGGGAAGAGGAGAAGAACAGCCTAGCTAACGCTTAGTTATCTAGCAAACTCTGATGAAGCTAACAGAGGATTTACTGCATTTGTACACTGTTCTGCAGTGGCATTTCACAAATGATGAGTGTTTCATAATTATATTTTTTATCAGTTACATAGTTACAGGATGAAAGGAGAGTGCTTTAATAGAGAGCATTGTAGCAAGAATAAAAAGACTGAGTTCTAGTCCTGGCAATGGACAAAACAGATAAACGATACCTTAAGGAAACCACCAAGTGCCCAAATGAAGCTTGACTTTTCTCATCTGTCAAATCAGAGGGGAGGTTATATTTAAGGTCATCATAAAAAAAAAAAAAACCTAGGGAACTTAAGTAATTAATTAAAAGGTAGCCAAATATTTCTTTGCTAAATAGGATATCTTGAATTATACCTATCTTTGGCCTTCAAGGTTCTGTCCTTTTCCTGTTTGGTTCAATAATTTAATCAATTAAAAAGGAACTGAAAAACCCAAATATGGGAGGAATAACTAAAAAAAAAACCAAATGGGAGGAATAGCTACTAACAGATGACAGAATCAGGATTCAAAACAATCTGCTAAACTTGAGAAAGCCTCTTCCTTATCCACTGCCTCAATCCCTTGCAGTTGGGCTTTGACACTCTGACATTGTGTTGAAACTACTATAATGTATTAGCAATAACTTCATCGTTACTAAATCTAGTGGTCTTTGTTAGCAGTTATTCTCTCTGAGCAACTTTTTGCCCTTTCCTCACTTCCTACTCATGGATATTCTTTCCTCCCTTAGCTTCAGAGATATTACTCTTTTTTGGTTTTCCTCTTTTTTGAAGTACTCTCTTTCACTCGTCTACTAACTGATTGACATGGAAATGTTTCTCAGGAGAATGTTCATAGTTTCCTCTCTCTACATTTGAGAGACGTCACATTAGACTCTTCCTCTTCTTCATCCTCTATATCCAGTTAGTTGCCATGTCCTGTCAATTCCACTTCCACCACATCTTGCCTTTTTCCCTTCTCTTCACTCTATACCATAAAGTCCCTTATAATCTTCAGTTAAAGCTCTCTCTTCTTCCAATCTCTGTTCTCTTTTATTTGTTTCTCATACAACAGTCAAAATTATCATTCTGAAGTCCAGGTCTGATTATTCCACTCTCCTACTGAAAACACTTAGAGTCCCAATGGTCTCCAGGATAAAACATAAACTCTGTAGCCTACCATTTAAGGGTCTACACATGTTGTCTCCCATACATCTTACTATCCTTACTTAACATTATTTCTGTTGACATATTACATGTTCTGATTAAACTAGACTAGTAGCTATTTCTTGCCATCAACACACTACCCTTCACATTTCTATGTATTTGATGAGTCAAAATTTGGAGGAATAATTAATTCATTGGGTGACAGAATGAGGATTAACAAAGATCTTGACAGGCTAGAAAGGTGAACTAAATTTAACCACTTCCCAAGTATAGGGAAGCACAGCTACACATCAGTCTCTCAAAGATCTAAGATTGTGACTGAACCTACAAGCTCAATATAATTTGTGTGAGATGGTAGTTAAAAAATCTGCAGTGAGAGAGTCACAGGGCACTACGACTAGGGAAATTATAGTCTCCCTGTACTCTGTCCTTATCATATCCCATCTAGAGTAATGAGTTTTAGGCAACTATTTTTTGAAGGCCATTGATAAGCTGAGGACAGTTAAGAGGGTAACAATAAGAATGGTTAAAATGGTTAAAGAACTTTATATCTTGCCATGTCATTAAAGAAACAGAGAATGGTTAGCCTGGAGAGTAGAACACTTAGTGGGGTCAAAGGAGCTACCTTCAAGTATCGGAAGGCCCATCTTATGGCAAAGAGAACAGACTTGTTCTGTTTGGTTCCAAAGGGCAGAAATAGGAACAATGTGTGGAAGTTGTAGAGACTCAGCCTCAAACTTGAGGGCAAAACAAAAACTATCTAAAGTAGTATAGTAGTAGTCATGAGTCCTCTAGATCAGATGATTCCAACCCAAAGTTATGTGAACAAATATATTGCATGAGCAGGTTGTAGAAGAGACTGTTGTTCAGGACCTGATAACTTCTGACGTCCCTTCTACCATTTAAAAAAAATTTTTTTAAATTTAATTTTTTTAAAATTTTATTTAACTTTTCAACATTCATTTCCACAAAATTTTGGGTTCCAAATTTTCTCCCCATTTCTCCCCTCCCCCAACCCCAAAACCCCGAGCATTCTAATTACCCCTATCACCAATCTGCCCTCTCTTCTAACACCCCTCCCTTCCCTTATCACCTTCTTCTCTTTTGTCCTGTAGGGCAAGATAAGTTTCTATTCCCCATTACCTGTATTTCTTATTTCCTAGTTGCAAGAACAATACTCAACAGTTGTTCCTAAAACTTTGACTTCCAACTTCTCTTCATCCCTCCCTCCCCACCCATTCCCTTTGGGAAGGCAAGCAATTCAACATAGGCCATATCTGCGTAGTTTTGCAAATGACTTCCATAATAGTCATGTTGTGTAAGACTAACTATATATTTCCTTCCATCCTATCCTGCCCCCCACTGCTTCTATTTTCTCTTTTGATCCTGTCCCTTCCCAAGAGTGTTGACTTCAAATTGCTCCCTCCTCCCACTGCCCTCCCTTTCATCATCCCCCCCACACTGCTTATCCCCTTCTCCCCCACTTTCCTGTATTGTAAGACAGGTTTTCATACCAAAATGAGTGTGCATTTTATTCCCTCCTTTAGTTGAATGTGATGAGAGTAAGCTTCATGGTTTTTTTCTCTTACCTCCCCTTTTTTTCCCTCCCCTGAAAAGTCTTTTACTTGCCTCTTTTATGAGAGATAATTTGCCCCATTCCATTTCTCCCTTTCTCCTCCCAATATATTCCTCTCTCACCCCTTACTTTCATTTTTTTAAAGATATGATCCCACCCTATTCAATTCACTCTGTGCTCTGTGTGTGTGTGTGTGTGTGTGTGTAATCCCACCAACTACCCAGATACTGAAAAAAGTTTCAAGAGTTGCAAATATTGCCTTTTCATGTAGGAACGTAAATAGTTGAACTTTAGTAAGTCCCTTATGATTTCTCTTTACTGTTTACCTTTTCATGCTTCTCTTGATTCTTGTGTTTGAAGGTCAAATTTCCTTTTCAGCTCTGGTCTCTTCATCAAGAATGCTTGAAAGTCCTCTATTTCACTGAAAGACCAGTTTTTCCCCTGTAGTAGTATTACACTCAATTTTGCTGGGTAGGTGATTCTTGGTTTTAGTCCTAGTTCCTTTGGCTTCTGAAATATCATATTCCACACCCTTTGATCCCTTAATGTAGAAGCTGCTAGATCTTGTGTTACTCTAATTGTATTTCCACAATACTTGAATTGTTTCTAACTGCTTGCAATATTCTCTCCTTGACCTGGGAACTCTGGAATTTGGCCACAATGTTCCTAAGAGTTTCTCCTTTTGGATCTCTTTCAGGAGGTGATCAGTGGATTCTTTCAATATTTATTTTGCCCCCTGGTTCTAGAATATCAGGGTATTTTTCCTTGATAATTTCATGGAAGATGATGTCTAGGCTCTTTTTTTGATCATGGCTTTCAGGTAGTCCCATAATTTTTAAGTTGTCTCTCCTGGATCTATTTTCCAGGTCAGGTGTTTTTCCAATGAGATATTTCACATTATCTTCCATTTTTTCATTCTTTTGGTTTTGTTTTGTGATTTCTTGGTTTCTCAGAAAGTCAGTAGTAGCCTCCATCTGTTCCATTCTAATTTTTAAAGAATTATTTTCTTCAGTGAGCTTTTCCATTTGGCTAATTCTGCTTTTTAAAGCATTCTTCTCCTCACTGGCTTTTTGAACCTCTTTTGCCTATTGAGTTAGTCTATTTTTCAAGGTATTATTTTCTTCAGCACTTTTTGGGGTATCCTTTAGCATGGTGCTGACCTGCTTTTCATGCTTTTCTTGCATCTGTCTCATTTCTCTTCCCAGTCTTTTCTCTACCTCTCTTACTTGATTTGCAAAATCCTTTTTGAGCTCTTCCATGGCCTGAGACCATTGAATATTTATTTTGGATATCTGGGATACAGAAGCCTTGACTTCTATGTCTTTTCCTGATAAGCATTGTTGTTCCTCATCTGAAAGGATGGGAGGAGATATCTGTTCACCAAGGAAGTAATCTTCTATGGTCTTATTTTTTTTTCTTTTTTGGGGCATTTTTCCAACCAGTTACTTGACTTTTGGGTCCTTTGTCAAGAGTAGGGTTTACTCTGGGAATCCGTAAAATCTCAGTTCCTCCAAGGTGGCACAATCAAGCAAGCATGTACTGGTTTGGGTGTAGGAAGGGATTTTTGTACCCAGAATCTTAGCAGAGTTTCCTCTCCACAGCCACCTGGCCTCCAGTTCTGCCAAGCCAGCACTGGGACGGTGGGATTTAGTCAAGCTGTGGGAGCAGGGCTGCCATTCAGTGCGAGACAAAGACCAGCTCCCTCAGGCCTCTACACAAGGCTGAGGTAAGACTCACCACCTCCTCAGTGCCCCCAGGGGTTTTTATGATCCAACAATGGTCGCGGGTTGCCGTGAAAACTGCTGCTGCCTGCCCGAAGTAGCCTCTGCACCTGCTGCCTGAGGCTGATGCTATGGGAAGGGGCTTCTCCCTTCCTGGTCAGCTGAAAAAAACCTCGTCACTGATCTTTGGTGCCTGTGGGTTAAGGGATCTGAGGACCTGCTGCTGCGACTGGGGATTCTGAGACTGGAGATTCTGCCCCTGAGGGCTGTTCACAAGCCATGCCGCTTAGCCAAGGTTGGCCTGGGCTCTGCTCCACTTCCGGTGCAACAGGAGTTTCTGTGAGCCTTTCAGGTCACCCTGGGTTGGAAATCTCCTTCACTCTGTTGTTCTTTACTTCTGCTGCTCCAAAATTTGTTGAGAGTCCCTCTCTACAGGTATTTTATGGGCTGTGTGGGGAGACCCTGCGTATGTGTGTCTTTCTACTCCACCATCTTGGCTCTGCCACGCCCCCCTACTATTTTTTAAAGAGGAGGTGACCTGAGCAAGTCAGTAGATCAGACAGAGAGCTAATGCAGATGGAGATATTGAAGGGTGAAAGGGGGTTGACAAGGAGAAATGAAACATAGTCCTAAAGTTGGTCATGAGGAAATAGGATCAAAGGCACAGCTATTAGAGAGTTAACCTTGAAAAGAGCAATCCCACCTTTTCCTCTGAGAAATAACACGAATGAATGAAAAAAAGCACTTATTCAATGCTTCCTTTATGCTAGTCAGCAATGCCACCTTTTCCTCTGAGAAATAACACGAATGAATGAAAAAAAGCTTCCTTTATGCTAGTTACTGTGCTAAAAAGACTAAAGATATAAATACAAAGAAGACAACATTTGCAAAAAACCAACAGTGATTCATCAAGGTCAGCTAAAAATCCATTTTTTCCAAAATGAAAAGGGTATGAAAATGAAATTAATATATTATACCAAGAGTACTATACACAAATTATTACATAATATCATTGAAGATTAGTGCTATTTGGGAACTAACATATTAAAACACAGAACTGCAACAAACCTCTTTCTATAGGACAATAGAAGTAACCACTATCTCTGAGATTGCTAAAGACAGATGGAAGGAGGTCAGCCAAGTACATCTTAGCATAGGCTCGAGCTGCAATCTTTTGTGAAGTCTCATTTTGTTTGTGTAATATTGCTAGTTGCTGTTGTCTGCGATGTTCCTGCCAAAAAAATAAAAATACTTAGGAAAACTCATGTTTATGGAGTGTTGCAAGGTATACCAACAAGACTAATGGGAAATTTATTCTCTTACTTTTATTGCTGCTCCAAATATAGAACCTAGTGAAGGAAATGTACTGAAGTTGTTGAAGCCCTACTTTTATCAAAATAAAAAGTAGGATATCTGTTTGTTGAATATTCACATTTCTCATTAATGTTATCATACATGGCATATGTAATAGTTACTTCAACCCTTGCTACTTTAAATGAACATACGATATAAAATTTTTAAAATGAGACTCATCATCCATACAATACTCAAGTACACTGGGTACTACTGTCCCCTTCATGAAGGGGAGAACATTGGCAACAAGCTTTATTCAGTAGAAGGGAGGGAAAGGCCTCCTTCTATTTCCATTTTCTAGTTAGAACAAAGATTAAAGAAACAGCACTATTAGCTACTTGAAGTGGTGCTTCATTATCTCTGTCTTTAGGACATGTATATGTCTTATTTATATTCAATGATGATAGTACAATAGTCATTACAACATTCTTTGTGTGTGTATAGAAAAAAATTCCTACAAGATACAGGAGTATGGGAAACATGGTCCAAATAATCATGGGTGAAAATAATGTTCTGTTCCCTATCCCTGACTCATTTCAAGGTTTGTGACCAGGTTTTACTTGAATGTTAGGGTATTTGACAACATAAATAATGATTCAATAAAATAGCACTAGAGTACAATTCAATAAATGATTGATTCAGTGTACTTATGAAGTAAGCTGTAGTTTCTTGTGGTCTGAAAGAGGTAATGAAGCTACCAAGTGTATATGATCAGGGTAGCTTAACCAATAGGAGAATATGATTCATTTACAAGTATCTAACAAATAACATTAAATAAGTTCAAGTTATGCCAAACATAGAATGTATAAGAAATAGATTATTTAATAAATGATACTAAAAAACAAAAACTCATGGAATAAAGGTCAATATATGATGATATATTTGCTACTGCTTCAGTCTCCATTGAGGCACTGATTAAAAGGAGACATTATGGTTATATATTCAATGTCCTGAACTTTTTTCTTTGTAGAACTATATAGAAACTCAATTCAGGAATCCTAAGTAAGAAGCTCTTTTCTAATGCAGTTCGCAAAGAGTACTGTGGTCTAAGTGTAGGGGAGTGAGCTGGCTATTAAGTATTCCAAGTTCTTTTTTCAACAGTCTAATTAATATGAGAATCCTAAAGTAATATAATGCACAACAGCATAAGTAGGAAGAACCTAAGGCTGCTGTACCTTTTCTTTCTGGTAGCGCCTCTCTTGCTCCTCAAGTCGCTGTACTTCTGCAAGTTCCAGATTCCGTAATTCTTCAAACCGTTGTTGTTGCCACTGTAGTTCAGCCAATTCTTCTTCCTCCATGACTTCTAGCAAAGCTTGTTCAATAGTCTTTCCCACCAAAACTTCTAACATTGGTTTCACTTCAATGTCAAAGTTAAACAGCTTAGGAACCCAAAAGAAATTAGTTATTAGTTCCACAGTTCCAATCATTATATGGTAGAACAGTATTTTATTTGCTGATATATGAGATAAGAACCTATCACAGGTAAGATAAATCCACATAGGGATTCATAAAGACATAATAATGAACCTTAAGATCCAATTATGTAATTCAAGGAAAAATATTTCTGTTTTAATACTGCTCTCCCTGAAAGATTCTCACATCTTACTGGTAGCAGGATTTAAAAGACCTTAGCAATTATCTAGTAGCAAGTGCCCAAGTGCTTGGCTTGCTAATCTCTTCTGTATACCTATACCCTGAAATCTTTAACTTTACTTCTCCTAATTTCTTAATAGTAGTTGTTCGAGGTTTCTTTCCCTAAGGGCGCATCCAACCCCACCTAAATCATAATATTTATGCATTACAAAAGAATGTGAAAACTTCAATTACTTTGAGATTCTTCTTAAACTATACTGGATTATTCTACTTGCAAACCTAGCTTCACTTGCATCTTTAGTGTAGAATGTTCTTCCTTATTTATTACTAAACTTAGTACCTTACTAAATTTTTAAAAAATTATGCTAAGAAAATTTAGGATTTAAATGTCATCAAAGTCCAATCAAAATGATGGTAGTGTAAGCTGTTTCTTTGCATTTTTGGATGAGACAGCTCTAGATAATCTGAGAAATGAAATCTAATTTATTCTATTTTTCTGTATGAGAACTACTACTTATAAAGTCTACACTCACCTCCAAACTTCCCTGTCAAGGGCACACCATTCTGCCAGTCAGTTACTTCTTGCAACCTCATCCTTACCTCCTTACCCTCACTCACACATCCACTCCACTTAGCTGCTAAAATGATTCTCAAGTGTAGGTCTCACTGTGTTGCTCCCTTCCCCTTCTCCTCTGTTGAGTACTCTGGTGATCACTTATTACATACACCTAGCACATTGTCTGGCATGTACTAATCAAAAATAAAGTCCTTTGGTTGGCATTTACAATTGTCTATTTGCTAATTTTCCAATCTACTTACTCTGTTCCTTGGATTTTATGATCCAGTTACACTGATCTACCTATAATTCCTCATAGACAATCCATTTCCTGGCTAGATTTACATTTTTGAACTTAGCCAACGAGGCACCCAGGAGGCACAGTAGATACGAGTATTAGACTTGGGGTCAAGAAGGCCTGAATTCAAATTCTGCATCAATCGTTTACTACATGGGTGACTTTGGGTAAGTCACTGATCCTCTTTCTGTCTCAGTTTTCTCATCTGTAAAATGGGGATAATAACACCGCTTTTCTCACAGGGTAATTGTAAGGATAAAATGAATTATAAAAGTCCTCTGGAACTCTTAAGACTTCCAGTAAATGCCAGTTCTTATTTGTCATCTCTGTCCCTTTGCACTGGCTGTCTGTATGCTTGGCACGCTCTCCTTCCCCATCTCCACTTCTTAGGATCTCTAGCTTCTTTCAAGACTTCACTCAAACATCACTTCCTGCAGGAGATTTCTCCTGACATGATTTATCTTGTACGTGCATATTTATTTGCAAGCTCCCTCAATAAAATGGAAACTTCTTGACAGCAGGAATTGTTTTGGCTTTCTTGTATTCCAAGCACTTAGCACATGGTCTGCCGTGTGGTAAGTACTACCTAAATGCTTATTGATTAAAACCTCTTACTCAATCTAAATATACTTTATGAACAGAAAGGCATAACTGACAGTGTACTGAAAATGTTTACCATACCTCGCCTTCTAATATTTGTGTGGCTACATCTTTGCCAGTTTTGGCTGGGATAAAGAGTGGTGTTGGTGGTCTGTCCAGAAATGCATCAGTCTGACATTCCATATCAACTTCGATTATGCGGTCAGCAAGCTCTTCTAGATACAACTCTAAGAAGAAATACCACAAGCACTGTTTCAGTTTTTGGCATACTCTAATATTACAAGTATTATTTTAAATTTTAATGAATAAGAAAAAACATTGTCTTTAAAAATCAAAATGATCAAATGTGAGGGCCAGTTTAAAGACAGAATTAAGGTTTCATATATATATATATTAAGAGGAATGACATAATTAGTTTCTGATATTTATTAAGTTGTATGTGCTGAGTACCACAAAGGGGTTGTAAAAAGAGAGGATATAATAGTAGAGAGTAAACAGTAGTGTAAGAGGCAAATGTATAACTGAGGATGGAAAATTAAACAAATAAACATATAGGAATAAAGAACTAGGAGATCCAATGTATAGAGTTATAAAAAATTTTCAGTACTTTTAAAAGAATATCATTCATTAAGCTACCTGATGTTATCTCTGACCCATGGCCCTTAAATATATAAATTTGATCAAATCTTAACTTAAAGATATATAACGCCTATTCTGGCATATGGTTGTCATGATATGAATAAATTTCTAGAATTTAGCTTTCACAGGATGAAATGTCAGTAAATTATCCTGGTAGAACTATAAGCACAGAGATGATATAAGCCTTATTCTCTGACTTTGAGGTGAGGAAGTGAGACTGGTCAGAATGTTGTCTTTCCTCCAGAGGGAGGAGGATGATATATATAAACATTTGGTGGCTGATGAATAAGAGATAGAGCTATTGACCACTAATGGAATTATATAACTTAGACTGGTGTATTAAAAGGTACCTGGGTTCTGCTTACTTTAAAATGATGAATTTGTAAAAAGTGTAAGATTGCTTAGCTAAACCTGATAGAAAACAGTACAGTCCTAGTAGAACTATCCAATTTCTGTCACTTATGAACCCAACTGTTCTGTCTCTGTGAACTCATCTGATCCTGGGGATTTTTTCTTAGGGAGTTCATTGATGGCTTGTTCAATTACTTTTTCAAAGATAGGGTTATTTAAATATCCCAATTCTCTTCTGTTGACCTGGGCAATTTGTATTTTTGTAAATATTTGTCCATTTCACTTAGATTGTCTGATTTATTGGCATATAATTGGACAAAACAGCTCCTAAAGATTGCTTTTTCTTCATTGGTGGTGAATTCACCCTTTTTATTTTTGATGCTAGTAATTGCTTTTAAATTCTCTAAATTTCTTTAAAAACAAAAACAAATTAATAACCAGTGGTTTGGTTTTTCCATTAAACCAGGTTCCAGTTTTATTTACTAGTTCACTGGTTTTCTTACTTTCAATTTGATCAATCTCTCTTTTTATTTTCGGGATTTTCAATTTGTTGTTTAATTAGGGATTTAAAATTTGTTCTTTTTCAATTTTACATGCCTAATTCATTTATCTGCTCTCTGTCTTATTGATGTAAGCATTAAGAGATATTAAATTTCCCCTAAGTACTGCTTTGTCCACATACCATTAATTCTGGTATGCTGTCTCATTGTTGTCATTCTCTTTAATGAAATTATTGACTGTTTCTACGATTTGTTCTTTGACCCACTCTTTTTTTAGGATTAGGTTATTTAATTTCTAATTGGGGCAGCTAGGTGGTGCAGTGGATAGAGGATCAGTGCAGGAGTCAGGAAGACCTGAGTTCAAATGTTACCTCAGACACTTGACACTCACTAGCTGTGTGACCTTGGGCAAGTCACTTAACCCCAATTGTCTCATCCTGGGTCATCTCCAGTCATCCTGATGATTATCTGGTCACTGGATTCAGTTGACTCTGGAGAAGAAGTGAGGCTGGTGACCTGCACGGCCTCTCTCACTCAAAACAAAGTCAAGTGCAAGTCATGTCATCATTTCTCTGATGGCATGGTCTTCTTTGGCAACAAAGGACGAACACACACATTTAATTTCCAATTAATTTTTAATCTATGTTTCCATGGCCTTTTATTCAATATAATTTTTACTGCTTTATGATCTGAAAAGCATGTATTTACTATTTCTGTTTTTCTGCATTTGGTTTGAGGTTTTTAATATCCTAATACATAGTCAGTTTTTCTGTACTGATCATGTACTGCCACTCCAGAATTTGTTTGGAGGTGCTATTTTAATGCTGTTTGAAGGATAATTGGGAGAGCGCAGACAAGTCCTTGCCTTACTCTCTTATCCTGGCTCTGCTCCCACCTTCACTCTCATTTTCAAAACTTCCTCAAAAGCTTAGCTAACTTTTTTTATGGAGCCTTAAGCCATTAGATCTTAGTTCTCCTTTCCCTGAACATTATGAAGTATGATCCTCTAAAATGTAAGGTTTCATTTCCTCTTGCTATGGATGGATTTCCTTTCTTCTATTACAGATCTAAGACAGGGTACGTTCTTCCCTTCCACTGTTCCCATTATTTCTACTTGGGCAACCAGTTCCTTCTTGTTCACTAAAATCAGGCTCATTTCCTTTCTTTTCATCTCCTCTACTTTTCTGAAGAGTGAAATCATAACTAAAAGCAAGTCAAGAATTTATTAAATGCTTTACTTTATGTCAGAGTGAGTTCCAACAGATACCCAGAGAGCTGAAGTTCCACATCACTGAAATATCATGTCTTTATGACAAGCTAGCTATGTTTCAAAAATTCATCTGATTCTTCCTTCTATCACTCTATTACTTTAAATATTCAAGTAAGCAGTCTTTAGAATAGCAGTCATCTTGGCTCTATATGGCTCATGAATCATTCTTTGCTCTTCTTAAATTGGGGGTTCTAAGCAAGGCTATTAGACACACAGGATTGACTGGATACAGACCTTCCCAGAAAGATAAGGGGAAAGAGAAGAGCAAAGAGGCCAAGGCAAGAGGGAATGCTCAACAAGTACTAAGATTTCATCTATTCATAACTAGAACAAAATTAAAGACTTAGAATACTATTCTACACTGTTGAACGATGCTCCAAAGTATGCTGAAGGAAATGCTTGGATAACTTATGCTAAAGTGTAGTGAATTAAACAAAGGAATGTTTTTCCCCCCTTGGCCTATGCAGAAACAGTTTGAGGAAACACTATAGAAAAGGGACAGGAAGATTCTTCTCCCCTACTCTGATGAGGGAGCCTTACAGTACTTAGTACAGTATCCTCTAAACACAGAAGATACTGAAAAAAAATGTTCAATTCTTTATATTAGATGCATGAATAATGTTGTAAACAGACTAACATAAATTAAGTAGATAGAGTCTAAAAACCAAAACAAAAACAGTGATTTTTTTTTTTGAGGTAATACACCTGTCTGTACATCAACATGTCTTCTGCCTTCTACGGGTTCAGGACTTCTTTGTAGAAGATGTTCTCTTGCTCGCTTTCTGGCAAGAGCTTTCCTCTTGGCCTCTTGCTGTCTTTGGAGTTCAATGGGATCAGGCTGAGAACTCTGTAAAATAATGCAAAATATTTCTTAACTTAGGATTACAATAAGGTAAATGACTGGTGCTAAATTGTTTCCCCACTTCTTTCACTGGTTAACTTGTAAACCTATATGACATCCACTAGAAAGAATGCATGCTTGAAAAGTTACAGAAACAGCTTCTGCCTCTAGGTCTGACAGCAGGCAGAATCATAATAATTTTGGGTGAACTGATATTCACACCCAAGCAGTAAGAGCAAATTAGAATGTTTTATAAACTCCTAGACATTCCCTGACCTTGCTGGGGTCCAAGCCTTCTTCCCACTTTTAGCCCATGCTGACGCCCTGACATATGTGGTTTTCCATTTCCTTTGTAGCTTCCCTTTATGTACAGTCTTTACCCATTAAGCTCTTTGAAAGCAGGGACTGTCTCACTTTTTTCTTTTGTATCCTCAGCATCTGAAATATGCTAAGCACTTAAGTGAATCTCCCTTATCCATTTGACACTTACTAGCTGTGTGACCCTGGAGAAGTTGATTAACCTGTTTGCTTGTTTCCTCATCTACAAACTGAGGATAACACCTTCCATCCAGGGCAGTTGTGGTCAAATAAGATAATTGTAAAGTGCTTAGCACAGTGCCTGGCACATAGTAAACACTAAATAAATGTTAGCTATTCTTATCTATATATCTATGGGTAGAAAATATCCTCTCCAACTCTTAACCAGGAAAACATATCGACATTTGTCCTCCACATATTCATGCCCAAGTTTCTGATGGTAATTCTTCTGAAGCTAAAGCACAATGGAACAGAGCTATGACCAGACTGGGATAACCAGGCCTTTGGTGCAATGTGCTGAATTTAGGGCTTAGCACCTACTTATTAAGATATTTTTAAAAACTTACAATTTCTGGGTAGAATCCCTCCACCCCTAAATGGTATCCTGGGGTCTCTGCCTCCTACTTCTCCTGCCCAAATAAGTCCATATTTAAGGTATTTCTTTGGTTATGTTTTCTGTTAGTTGTTCCAGGCAAAAAAATAAAACAATAAAAAATCTTGTTATAAGAGGTCTTAGTCTTAGGTAAAATGATCTATGTTTACAAGTGCAATGCATAGTAATAGGCATAGTGAGAAAAGGGAATAATTTTAGTCAGAGAAGTCATCAGTATGTCATGGTATCATTCAAATTGTGATGTTGAAAGAACAGACTATCTTGCTAGATGAAGAAGACTCTTGAAGACTTCCCCTTAGCAGCAATGGCAAAGCCAACAACAGAGAGAATTTTTAAAAAGGCTTTAGAGGCTAGAAGTCAACTTTTTAGATGAATCAGAGCTACATTTTGAGATATCTGCAGGGGAAAAACGGAGAACTTCAGAAAGAACAAGAGAAATTCTTGGGGACACTCAGGAAACTAAAAGGGGAAGACATTTGAGAGACAATTGCTTATTAAAAGGTTGCTTGTTTTCTTCCACTAACAAAATTTTATTTCCTCTAAGTGTTTATGTCTTAAAGCATATATTACAGTCAAGGATGGAAATTAGAACATAGGCTATCACCTACTCTGTGAGACAAGTCAGGACTTCATCAAGTATTACTTTCCTGATCTATAAAATGACTTATTTAGATTAGGTGATGTTCCAGATTCTTTCTAGTTCTAAGACCTGTGATTCTATGGACAGTTAGTTATGGCCAATTAGATGATGATTTTCTCTAGATTTTGTGGCTAGGGGTTACAGGCCATTGAATAAATTTCCTAAAGTTTACCCAGGCCCTTTACATCATCATGATTCCTAAAACAAAGGTTACAATTTGGGGGTTCATCTAGTATTAAAGCACACATCTGCATTTGATGCAGTCACTTTTGGAAAACATCCTTACATGGGAGGGGAGGAGCCAAGATGGAGGAGTAGAAAGACTCACGTATGCTAGCTTTGAATCCACAGCCCAGAAATTTCCTGTAAAAAGAACTCCCCACAAATTCTGGAGCACTGCAAGCCGTGCACCAACGCAGTGGAAGAGATTTCCATTCCAGAGAGCCCTGGAAAGCTGTCCACAGGGGTCCGTCGTGCTCTGGACAGCGGAGCCCACCCCTGCGCTGCCCTGGCCCCACGGCCCCAAAGGAGCAGATCTGAGCAGGCTTCAGGGACGGAACCTCCGGTGGCCGCGAAGGTCCCTCCACCCACAGGCGCTACAGGTCAGTGACAGAGACTTCTGGACTGGCCGAGAGGGGAGCGGAGAGGGGAGCGGGGTGTCTCCGTGGCTCGGGCCCCCTCGGGAGGCAGCGGCAGAGGCAGAGGCAGCAGTGGCCTGGGACTCCTGGAGCAGCAGGCAGGAGCTCAGGGCCATTACCGAAGGTCTCTGCATAAAGCCCCTAAGGGAACTGAGCCTGGGAGGCGGTCCTGTCCCCACCCAAGCACCAGAGCTCAGAATAGCAGCCGCTCCCGCCGTGGAAAGCCCTGAGGCTGGGAAGCAGCATTTGAATCTCAGACCCCAAGCACTAGCTGGGCGGATCTAGGCGAGGGTGGAGAGGAATCTCAGAAGTCAAGTAACTGGCTGGGAAAATGCCCAGAAAAGGGAAGAAAAATAAGACCACAGAAGGCTACTTTCTTGGGGAACAGATGATGTTTCCTCCTTACATTTCTGATGAGGAAGCACAATGCTTACCATCAGGGAAAGACATAGAAGCCAAGGCCTCTGTACCTCAAACATCTGAAACAGATATCCAATGGGCTCAGGCCATGGAAGAGCTCAAAAAGGATTTTGAAAATCAAGTTAGGCAGGTGGAGGAAAAACTGGGAAGAGAAATGAGAGAGATGCAAGAAAAGCATGAAAAACTGGTCAATACCTTGGTAAAGGAGACCCAAAAGAATGCTGAAGAAAATAACACCTTGAAAAATAGGCTCACTCAATTGGCAAAAGAGGTTCAAAAAGCCAATGAGGAGAAGAATGCTTTCAAAAGCAAAATTAGCCAAATGGAAAAAGAGGTTCAAAAGCTCACTGAAGAAAATAGTTCTCTCAAAATTAGAATGGAACAGATGGAGGCCAATGACTGAGAAACCAAGAAATCATAAAACAAAACCAAAAGAATGAAAAAATGGAAGAGAATGTGAAATATCTCATTGGAAAAACAACTGACCTGGAAAATAGATCCAGGAGAGACAATTTAAAAATTATGGAACTACCTGAAAGTCATGATCAAAAACAGAGCCTAGACATCATTTTTCATGAAATTATCAAGGAAAACTGCCCTGAGATTCTAGAACCAGATGGCAAAATAAGTATTCAAGGAATCCATTGATCACCGCCTGAAAGAGATCCAAAAAGAGAAACTCCTAGGAACATTGTGGCCAAATTCCAGAGTTCCCAGGTCAAGGAGAAAATATTGCAAGCAGCTAGAAAGAAACAATTCCAGTACTGTGGAAATACAATCAGGATAACATAAGATCTAGCAGCTTCTACATTAAGGGATCGAAGGGTGTGGAATAGGATATTCCAGAAGTCAAAGGAACTAGGACTCAAACCAAGAATCACTTAGCCAGCAAAACTGAGTATAATACTTCAGGGGAAAAAATGGTCTTTCAATGAAACAGAGGACTTTCAAGCATTCTTGATGAAAAGACCAGAGCTGAAAAGAAAATTTGACTTTCAAACACAAGAATGAGAAGAAGCATGAAAAAGTAAACAGCAAAGAGAAGTCATACGGGACATACCAAAGGTGAACTGTTTACACTCCTACATGGAAAGACAATATTTGTAACTCTTAAAACGTTTCAGTATCTGGGTAGTTGGTGGGACCACACACAGACGTACACACGCACACACACACTCACATGTACATGTGTGCATGCACACACACATACACACATGCATGCACACACAGAGACAGAGAGCACAGAGTGAATTGAATAGGATGGGACCATATCTTAAAAGAAATTAAGGTAAATGGTGAAAGGGAAATGTAGTGAGAGGAGAGAGGGTGAAATGGAATGGGGTAAATTATATCTCATTCAAGAGGCAAGCAGGAGACTTTTTAGTGGAGGGAAAAAGAGGAGAGCTGAGAAAAAAACATGAAGTTTACCCTCATCACATTCTACTAAAGGAAGGAGTAAAATGCACACTCATTTTGGTATGAAAACCTATCTTACAATACAGGAAAGTGGGGGAGAAAGAAATAAGCAGGGAGGGAGGAATGATGGAAGGGAGGGCAACGGGAGAAGGGAGCAATTTGAAGTCAACACTTGGGGAGGGACAGGATCAAAAGACAGAATAGAAACAATGGGGGGCAGAATAGGATGGAGGGAAATACAGTTAGTCTTACACAACATGACTGTTATCAAAGTCATTTGCAAAACTACACAGATATGGCCTATATTGAATTGCCTGCCTTCCCAAAGGGAATGGGTGGGGAGGGTGGGATGGGGGAGACTTTGGAACTCAAAGTTTTAGGAACAACTGTTGAGTATTG
Source organism: Bettongia penicillata ogilbyi (assembly GCA_023548195.1). Taxonomy (NCBI): domain Eukaryota; kingdom Metazoa; phylum Chordata; class Mammalia; order Diprotodontia; family Potoroidae; genus Bettongia; species Bettongia penicillata. The sequence continues at coordinate 9,302,043 of JAJHZJ010000314.1, forward strand.
TTCTTGCTACTAGGAAATAAGAAATACAGTTAATGGGGAATAGAAAGTCATCTGGCCCTACAGGACAAAAGAGAAGATGGGGATATGAGAAGGGAGGGATGATAGAAGAGAGGGCAGATTGGTGATAGGGGAAATTAGAATGCTCAGTGTATTGGGGTGCGGGGAGGGGATAAATGGGGAGAAAATTTGGAACCCAAAATTTTGTGAAAATGAATGTAAAAATTAAGTAAATTCATATTTTTAAAAAAAGAAAACATCCTTACATGCACACTATAATAAAAATGGCAATATGATTCCAAACATTTTATAGATTTTCAGTGTAACATCAAAAGTACCAGTGTACCAACATTAGTGATAATTATGAAGAAAAAAAGAGAAAAAGGGACCTGTGCTGCCAGAACTTACAATACAAAGTGGTAATTATCAATAATACTATCTTATAAGGGACTAAAAAAGGTAGTTCAATATAAAAGAATAAGTAATACAGAATCAGAAGCAAAGGTATATAGTAGACTCGCTTCTGATAAACTCAAAAATACTAAAAACAGAAAATTGGAATTATTATTCATTAAAAGTTGATACTAAAATGGTATTTAATTTCCACCTTATACCACATACCACCAAATGAATCAAAGACAGAAATATAAAAGCCTCTCATTTAAGATTAGAAAATAGAGTGCAAGTGCTAACAAGAACTATTTTATTTCAAAAGATTTTTCTCTCGTTTTCCCTATTACATTCTTATCTCTATCTTAATCTACATATTTATATTTGCAAAGATAGAGACATATCCTCCTCAGCTCCCTGGAGAGTTAGAAAAGTGGGGCCTGGGGAGGGGAATGGTCCAGCAAAACCAACCAACAAATCAACCAAATCTGACAGTGTTACATTCATTGTTCTACATCCACAGTTTCTTTGAAGCTAGGCTTGGTCATGATGATTCTACAGCATTCTTTTTTCTTATTCTTTCCATTTACATTGATGTAATCATTGAGCATATTGTTTTCCTACTTCTGCTTATTTCACTTAACATTAGTTCATGTCCTCTCATACTTCTTCGTCTCCTTCAAATCCATCATGTCTTATACCGCGTTAATATATCAGTATGTTCACATACCACAAAATGTTAGTCATTCTTCAATCAATTTCCAATTGTTTACTATTTGTAATGTTAAGGGAATCTGAAGATCTTCCCTGCCCCTTACTAGGCCCATGTAACTTGTTCTGAGCTTTGGCCCAGCCCATAGCCAGAGTCACATGGAGCTTGAATCACATAGCATGGTGGGAGGAGCTTACCTAAGGGAAGTAAGAATGAGGCAGAGCAGTTAGTGGGAGTGAGAAACGGAGGAATTTTGCCTAGGGGGACTAGTCTGTGGAAAGGCTTAAGGAGGGAAAACATGGGGATGGGTATAAACCTCTTTATTACTATGGTGGATTTGGCTTTCTGGTATCTTAAATATCTTCATTTTGTCTTTGAGGAAGATAGTTATTTATATTTTGTGAATTTACCCTGGAAAAACACATGCATATTCATAGGGGCTGCTTGGCATTGGCATTACAATATTTCAAAAAAAATGTTGCTCTCTCTCTCTCTCTATATATATATATATATACATACACACACACACACAAATACACACATATATGGACTTTCTTTTGAACAAGAACCTTCTTGTGGTATATGTCTAGTAATGAGAATCTCTGAATCAGGGTATGGACATTTTAGCTACTTTATTTGCATAATTCCAAATTGCTTTCCAAAAATGGTTGTACCAACTTACAGCTCCATCAACAATAAATCAGTGTGTTTCTCTTTCGGTAACTCCTCCAGTGTGGACTATTCCTGTCTTTTATCATTTTTGCCAATTTACTGACTGAGATGAAACCTCATGGTTGTTTTGATTTGTATTTCCTTATTAGAAATTTGGAGCATTTTTCAGTAAACTACTCTGGCAAAAATAAAGTTTAAATCAATATTTGAAGCAATTTGACACAATGATCAATAACTAAAATGAATACTGGATTGAATATCAGAGGGAGTACCATTAAAAAAACCTAGTAGATAAGTGGAGAAGGATGTGTGTGTGTGTGTGTAATCAAAAGCTATTTGTCAGTACATAAGTGGTCAAATGAAATGAACACATAGTTCTCAAAAGAATTGTAGACTACTAACAATCACATGAAAAATGTTTTCTGATTTCACCTAGTTCATTTGCTATTTTATTGATTTTTCTTTCCTCTCCTTTTAAATCAGATTACCTAGAGTTAATAATTTTACTTAGTCTTTCTGAAGAACCAACTTTTAATTTCATTTATCATTATTTATGTTTTGTTGGTTTCCAACTTATCTATTTCTCTGCTAAGCTATTAGCTTCTCTTTAGTGCTTATTTTAGATTTAGGCTTTCTTTGTTAAAATGAATAGTTCATTAATCCTCTTTTTCTCTTTTGTTAATATATGTTTATAAGCATAAGACTTTCCCCAAGATTTCCTTTATCTGCATCCAAGAAACCTTGGTATACTGTTTCATCATTATCATTTTCTTTCACATGATTATTTGTTTCTGTCATTTGTTCTTTCATGTGCTTATTTAGGATTTCATCAATAAGTCTCTATTTGGGGTCAGTCTTTTGTTTGGGGTCCTTGAAACAATTACTACTTTTATTGTATTGTGGCTGTAAAAGATGTATTTATTATTTGTCTTCTTACATTCCTTTACAATAATATCTTTGTACCTTAATACAGTCATTTTTAAAAGCTCCATGTGGTGCTAAGAAATATGAACATTATTTTGAAGTCCCATTAAAAAGATGCCACAAATCTTTTAGCGCTAATATCTCCGGTAATTTCAATTCCATATTTTCCATCTTATTTACTTTTCTTTTGGACTTATCCAGAAATCATAAATAGACACATAACTCCTGACAATACTGTGTTACTATGTAGGTTTTCTTGTAGCTTAGCTGATGTGTTTTATTTTTTTTTATGAATGTGGATGCTAAGATATTTGGAGTGTTTAAGTTTATTACAGATACTGGTCAATTATTTATGGTTTCTTTCAACATAATACAGTTTTCTTGTTCAACGCTTTATTTTCTGAATGTTTGTTTTCGTTTTATCAGATAATATGACTGAAACTCTTCTTTGGATTCACTTAGCAATTTCTTTTTGAATCCCTTTGGTTTTCCTGTGTGCAAGTCTTTTTAAAAGGTGTTTCTTGTAAGCAAGATAGAATTTTGTTTTCTTAGCTAATCTGTCACTCCTTTTATTTTATTGTATTGTTTAATCCATTCATATTTATAAGTTAGGTTTGTATTTTCCTACATTTGTCTCTAATATTAGGGGTTGTTTCATTATGACAACACAGAATTATGTCTCTTTAGTTACTTTAGCTTAAATTTTTTTTTTTTACAATAGCCCTATTCCCACCAGCTCTTTCCCTCACCTTTGATCTCCCCTCCCATTTGTTGACCCCATTTTTGTGTCACTTTCCAGAGAGAATTTCTCTTACTCTCTTTATTATTCATCCTCTTTCTATTCTAGACCCTTCTCTATTTTATGATCCATACACTTATCTAGTCCCTCTCTATTATGTGTATTCCTCATGGAGTCAAAACTTCCATAGTATACATTCTAGATTTCTTCCCTCTAAGCAGTTTCTGCCATCGCCTTGTAGAGACAGCCTAGTGTATTACCCTTTGCCACTGTCTCATAAGCCTAGAAAAACACCAATACCTGTAGGCAACATAGAAGACACTTCCCTTTGTCAGTACCTTTTCCTCCATGCCCCTAATTATGCAGTCTACACTGACCTGTATCCTCCCCTGAACACCTTCCTTTCCATTTATTGTAAAATTTTCCTAGATCCATCCCTTCCTATGGTTCTAGATACCAGATGCCCTGAGGAGTCCAACTCCTTCCTCTCCTGAGGCAGGCAGAGTGGTTTTTTTTTGAACACCAAATCCCCACAGATAACACTTAGCCCATGGTCCCTCATCTCCCTTTACAAAAAAGCTCTTTCCACTATAGGAGAATTCTTCAGTGGAACCCCAAAAGAATACTTCTCTTCCCTTCCTTCCATCTTTCTTCTTCACTCACTTCACTGTAGGGTCATCTTCTCTCCTTGAGAGACCACAGGGATCTTCCCCTTACTGCTTTGATGTGATTTTATGTGATCTGAGCACATCACATACTCACTTCTATCCTCCTCCCCTCCCCACTTCCATGCACCCTCCCACTTTGTAATGTAGTCCCACAAAATATATTGATTCACCTGTGGGCATGGTGTCTCAAGGTTCTGTCCATAATGCCCCAGGCTCACTCTTCACTGTTGCCTCCACCTGACTTCAACTTTCACCTCATCTCCTTGTGTACATTTAGAAAGAAGTCTCTTTATGGTCTCTCTGCTGTTGTTCTGCCCTTGTTGCTGTCACTGGCTCCTACATTTTGATTGGCTGAAGTATTTGAGAAGCAAATAATCTCTTCAGTTCTGGCTTTCTTCTTAAAAATGTTTCAAACCCTTTTTTATTACTGAAAGCTCATCTTTTTTTTCATTTCTGATTAAGCTCAGATTTGCAGGGCAAGTCACTCTGGGAGGCATTCATTGCTTTTTGGAACACATTATTCCATTCTTGAGTTTTCTGCTGGGTGCAGAATAGTCTTGTGTTATTCTAATTTCCTTTCCTCTGTATTTGAAGTTCTTTCTTCTGGTTATTTGAAGAATTTGTTGTTTCTAAATTGAATGATTAAATTTGAGCACAATGTGTCTTGAAATTGAGTTTTAGGCTTTTTTTTCTGGAGGTGATCTATTCTTTCAAATTATATTACTTTTTCTATGTTCAGAAGTTCTGGGGAGTTTTCTTGCATCGTGGTGTTCGAGATTTTTGACTTGTCTTACTGTTCTAGGAGATATAGATACCTTGGGGTTTTTTTTTTCCTATCTTTTCTTCCAGATCAATATGCTTTGCTTGAATAGGGAACATGTTTTAATATTATTTTTATCTTCTTCTAGATTTTCCTTTACTTCTGTGTATTTGTATTCCTGATGAGTTGTCCTCTCTTTTGTTTCTTCAGTAAGACTTGCAATTGCAGATGCCAGTTTTTCTATTCTTCCAATTTTTTTGCTATGCAAGCCATAAACCCTACTCTCATTCTCACTTCTCTTTTCGAATCACTTAGGAACAGTATATTGTCATTCCATGTTCTCAAATTCTACAGGATCTGTGTTTTCAACTGTTGAGTGATTTTTTTTTCTTTGTTTTGCTGTATTTATTCATAGACACTTGAACTCATTTGCTAATTTGGAGTCCAAATTTACTTCTGCTGTTAGTAATTTCTTTGTTGATTTATACCTATACTCGAGGTCTTTTGAGTTTTCAGCCTCTTGAGATTCTTGATAATTTCAGTTTTTCTCCTCTCTTACTTTCCCCTACTGTTCACTTTCTGACTCTCTCCCTTATGATGGTGGTTTCCCTGGGGATTGGGTCTCAAAGTACCTCAGTCTCCTCCTATACTGGGCAATTCAAAGTTCATGAAGCTAGGTCTCTGCCCCAGATTACTTTTAGGGGGACAGAACTGGCTCTATTTTCTCAGGCTTAGTGAGATACCACATAGTCCTATCCAGCCCCCTGTTCCTTCTGTTCCTCAGTTACCTGCCTAGGTGGTTGAGTACTGTTATGTTGTAGGGTTGACTTCTGTTCTTTGTAGTTTTGGATCTCTGAGGTTCTGGGAGGAGTAGGGGAGGGGTTCAGGTTGGGGTTATGCTCTATTTCAAGCATAGACGTGTACTGTCTGGTCTCTCTGTTCCTTTTGTTCTCCTGTAGTTATCTTTTTCAGTACTGAGTGCTATCAGGATGCTGGCTGCTGGGGTCTCAGCAAGTTTCTGAAGTTTGGCACTTGGATCTCCATGACACTGGAAAGAAGGCAGGAATGGGTTGTATTTTGTTACAAGTCCGTGGATCCAGATGGCAAATGCAACCTCACCGCATGGTGGGTGGTAGGGGAGGAGGTGCTAATTGAACTCAAGGCAGATACTTGTTCGTAGTTATGTTTTTTTAACCTTCTTTTTGGTTTTTAGTATCTTAGGCCATGGAAGTAGTTGAAATTGCTTTATCTTTGTCATACAGTTTCTGTTCTGGAAAGGTATGAGAAAATGTCTAAACCTCCATCTTGGTGATCATGTAACCTAGAAGTGCCCTCCTCTTCTTTACCTTCTATGTCTTATTGCTATAGCAATGATACTGCTGTACTCTTCCCTGGACATAACATTTGGAGTACTGTGTTCATTTCTTGGTGCCACATTTTAAGAAGGCTATTAGTTGGAGAACATTCATAGTAGTTTCAGGATAATGAAGCGCCTTGTGACAATGCTATTTGAGAATTCAGTCTAAGATACCGGGATATTTAACCTGTAGAAGAGATAACTGTCTTCAAGTATTTGAAGGGCTGTCTTGTAGAAGATGTATTAAACTTGTTCTGTTCAACAGAATGAGGAGCAATGGATGGAAGTTAGATGCAGATTTAAGCTTGATATAAAGAAAAACTTCCTAAAAATTAGAGATATCTAAAACTGGAATAGGCTGTTTTGAGAGATAAAGAGCTCCCCATCTCTTAAGTCTTTTTTTCATGAACTTAACAGATATAAATAAATATGAATGTTTCAATATACAAAGAAGAGAAACAGACTATATATATATATGTCAACTTCAATTATATACTGTTTTTTTCAAATGCATACTAAATTTAAAACAATAGTAACAAAAGTACCCTGCTTCTCTGCATCTCTATATATGTATGTTTATATACATATTCTATGTGTATATATTAATATAAAATCTCCTTCTGATTACTGCCAATCAAAATCATTTCAGAGTTGCCAACCAACAGGTATGTATGTCTTGGTAGATTAAAACACAACAATGTAATGATCACAAATGGCATTTTTATTTCTATCAGTATCTCTCATTTTCTTTCAATGATTTATTTTAAAAAGATTTTTTTTTGGGGGGTGTATTTCTTATATTTTTAAAATTGATTGCCTCAATCTTTTTTTTACTGAATTTCTTGGCCTTCCTAAGTATATAATCATGGTCCTCTGCATGGAGAAATACTTAACTCCTGAGATACAGAAATAAAGCATGAAAATGAAATTGAAACAATAAATACAAACATTTCTAAAACTCTCAAACTGTGATGGTGACAGATGGCAGTGCATTTGACAATATTCTCTAGGTCTATTTTTAGTGAGAATGTCTCTCATTGTCTTTACTATAATTGCTTTAGATACTTTTTGATAAATACTTTAGATACCTTCTGTGCTAAAGAAAAAAAAAATCTTCCTATTCCTATTCCTTTTGTTTATATTTTAGGATCAGACGGTGTTTTCACCAGTATTAGGGAACACTGAGCAAATTCTTGTCAAAGGAGAAGAGCACCTGCCCGCCAACTTTTAACAATTGCCCAGGGTACCCACGAGATTAGGTAACTTGCCCAGGGAGCACAAAGTCGTTTTGAGAGGTAGATTTTGAACCTAGGTGATCCTGACTCTTTATTTACTATGCCATCTTGCCTTTCTTTTCTCCATTTTTCGTTGTATTTTTAAACCTAAATGAATGATGCATGTTATTAAAAGCCTCCTCAAATGAGATAATACATAATAATATATATAATAAAGATATAATATAATTAATGTCTTATAATATAGTCTTAATATAATTAAGACAATAAAGAATTCAAATGAGGCAACATCTGTAAAGCACTTATCACAGTGCCTAAAACACATAAGGCACTTAAACACTTATTCTGTTCCTTTTCCCTCCATGTCAATGAAGGAATCCTAATTAAGCTGTCCCTAGCCCCAGTATCCTAACTTTCTTATGGGTTTCCTTGCCCCTACCTAGCCAAAGACTCCCCACCCAACTCAATATCCTAATTTCCTCATATATGACTCACTAGAGAACAGCAGGTGTGTCCATGAAGTCATGCTCCACTAGGACAGCGGGTGTGTCTATGTGATGTAATGCTAGCCACTGCTCTCAGACCCATTCCTCATAAATCACACAGAAACTGCAGGTATGTCCATGAACTCAACTACAACTATATCTGTCCGATCTCAGAGAGGACCACAATAGCCAGCCAATCAGAAAGCAGTACCACCAAGATGCCCCAGCAGGTTGTGGACCCCAAAACAATAGAAGGGACTTTCCTTAAGTAGGCACCTGTACAGTAACAGTAAAACTTACGTAGAGAGGCTTATTATAATATCATCATATGGGAATGCCTCCCCCACTGTTTGGTTTTTTGCATTATGCATTAGGGGTATGTATTATAAGAAATAGCATGCAGTTCCACCAAGGCCAGAGTCCCTCCCCTATTACCTGTCTTTATAATATTAATAATTTGTCATGTAATCAGCATCAATACACTAAAAAACTATCTATCTTGTCTCACTAAGTTGCTAGTTCTTCTTGGAACCCAGCCTGCTTCTGAGAAGCATCACTTCCAACAAATGGCTTTGCTTGGATTGGAGGTGATCTGAGTCTGTGAATTCATTTGGGAAGACCTCCATAACACACCAGGAAACCACAACACTTACATCTATGGATATAATCTCATGGTTTTATGGATATGAATTATACATACTATTTGCTTAATATCAAGTAATCTTTCATTCCTGGTCATTTATCATTTCTTGATCATAATAAATTTTTTAAAATATAGGAATCTACTCTGCCATTTTTTATTTAACATTTTTGTTTCAACTGTCTTGTGATACTGCATATTTGATTTGTTTTTCAATGTAACCTGTCAATTATTTTTTAACATTACTTCAACTGTTAGAATTAAAATTTTTTTTTCTGTATTTTTCTTTTTACATCTTATCTCTTCCAGGCTTCAGGGTCACATTTTCCTCATAGAATTAAGTAGAATAGTGCTTATTTAGCTGAAGAAAGTCCTTGTAAAGGTTTGGAATTAGTTTAGTCTTTTTGAATTTTTACTTTACAATTCCTTTACTGGCTTCTCTAATTTCTTAGTTTATTGCTAATTTCCTGTTTTGTGACTTTGGCTATTTTACATTTTAGGAATGATTTATCCACTTCCTCAAAATTCTCAATTTTATCGGCAATAAGCTATTATAGTCATCTGTTTATAGCACTAGTCTGATAAGATTTTCCCCAGGGCAGAATCTGACACCATTGATTATCCTTCTTTCAGTAATTTCAGTCAGTGGAAAGATTAGTGGACTTGGAGTCAGAAAACTGTAGGTTTGAATCCTGGTCCAGAAACTTACTGAGTAACCCATAATTAACAAACTTCCTTTCCTCTTAAACCTCTTCCTTTCTGTTCCTTCTACCTCTTAGCACTCACCCCCTATGGATGGCATTCTCCAACACCCTTTCCAGTATTGGCTACAAATTTTCTTATAAGATGAGGGTAGGATGAGGTGTGGGATGGAGGGGGGTGAGGAAGGAGTTGGAAAACGTGCCTCTCTTTTTACAAGTTCCAGACTATCCCTCTACAGGGATAATTCAGTGACCTCTCTTCCTTTGAGAATCACCCTTTCTTGTTCCCTCCCTGAGTTCTGTAAGGCTAATTCTTTCACTTTCTTTTGGCAGGACCTAATTTGTAATCCTGACCCTCTCCTGCAAATATTCTATTCTTGTTCCCACAATACTTCAAAAGCGGAAGGAAAAATGATTAGCCTCTTGACCACCTCCATTATGGAATCCTGATCAGTCTTTTCTTGGCTCTCCCTCTTCTGTCTTTACCTGAGAGTAGTTCCTATACACGATCCAAACAACAATTTAGATTTAATAATGAAGGAATGAGATTTCTTCCAAGAAATATTAATTATTTCTATGTATTTTGCTTCTTAGATTCTTTAGCCTTTGATTTCTTGAAGTCTCTCAAAATGTGAGCCTTTTTTTCTTAAGAAAATCAAACAAACAAAAATATACAATTCATGGCCTTCTCAAAGCCTAGACACATTTTTTAGTCTGTAATCTGAAAGCACTTAACTTTCTGTTGTTTGATCAATTTATATGTTGAATCCCAGCTTACCTGTGCTTTTTTGAAGAGATGTTTAGAATGCTTTCCTTCTGCTGAAGGCACAAAGATTTTCTTTAATCCCTGGATCACATATTTAGAGCTGAAAGGAACCTCAGACACCTTCTAGTCCAACTCTTTCATTTTCTGGGGCTTTTTTTTTTACCAGGATATGCTCTCTTCCCTAGATTTCAGTGACATTGCTCTTTCCTGTTCAACTGCTCCTCAGTATCATTTGCTGGCTCTTCATTCATGTCATGACTATGGGTTTCCCTCATGGGTCTGTCCTGGACCCTCTTTTCTTCTCCTATTATCTGGTGTGAAGACCTCATCAGTTCCAGTCTCTATTACTGTCTCTATGCAAATGATTCCCAGATCTCTATGATCAGCCCTAGTCTTTCTCCCAAGTCTGAATCACCAACTCTCTACCAGACCTTTTGTACTGGATGTCCTATAGACGTTTCAAACTCAGTATGTTCAAAACAGAACTCATTATCTTCCTTCTCCAATCAAACCCTTTCCCTCAACTCAACTTCCCATGACTACTGAGTGTACCACTGTTCTGAATACCCCCATTCTTCCAGTCACTCAGTTTCACCCCAGTGTCATCTTCAACTCCTCAACTATCACCCCACATAAACAATCCATCAACAAGTCTTGTCTGCTCTTCTCTTAAGTCCTCTTCTGTGCATTCAAACAGCCACTACTCCAGTTCAAATCCTTAGCATCTTCCACCTCCCACACTTGAATTACTGCAAGTCTTTTTTGGTGGCAGCCTTGTAAATTTTATTTTACATTTCATATATTTATATAATTTACATATCTTTTATTATGAATTTAAACACTAAAAAACTATTTCCATCTGTAGCAGAAGAGAAAAAGATTCTTAATAAAACTGTGAATCTCCATTTCAAACCTCTTGTTTTTCCCAAAATGTAAATAATAAATTCTTCATGTTACTTTCAATACTGTCTTGCTTCTCTGTGCTTCCTTCTGTTCTCTTCTGTGCCTTTTTACAAATGTTTTAATGAACCTCTTTTCAGGGATTATCACCAACTCTTTTCTTCCCCCCTCCTCTATATCCCCAATTAAACAAAAGAAAGGATGAGAAAAAACCCCATGGAACAATTAAGCATATTCCAACAAAATAATAATGATAGCTAGCATTTATATAGTGAGTTATGATTTGAAAAGCACTTGATGTTGTCTTAGTTTATCCTCACAAGTAGTTACATCATTATTCCCATTTTGCAGATGAGGAAATTGAGGTATGGAGAGTTTAAGTGACTCACACAGCTAAAGTGTTGGAGGCAAGAATGGCACTTAGGTCTTTATGACTCCAAGTGCAGTGCCCTAGTGACTGCTCCACCTAGCTGCTTCAGTGACCATGCCCAAAAATGTCTGTTTCTGTACCTTGTGCCCTTCATCCCTCTGCCAAACACATGAGTAACATGTTTTACCACAGGTTCTCTGAAAACATGACTGATGAGTTCTTATGTCTTTCAAAGTCATTTTTCTCTATAATGCTGTTGCCTTTGTATAAACTTATCTTGTTCCTGCTCACTGCACTTTACATCAATTCAAACTACCAAGGCCTCTGAAACTGTCTCCTGCATCATTTCTTAGGTGAGATAATATTCCATTATGTCCATATACCACAATTTATTTAGTCATTCCTCAATTGTCTAAAAGGCGATCTAAGGCAACCTAACCTTCTGGGATCCTAATTCTTTGCTTTTTCTTTTTCCCTTCAGGATATGTAAATTTGTTTTGCTTGTGACTGGGCTCTCCTTGATACAATCCTCCCTCTTACACTTCACTGTTTTCCTGTTGAGTTTATTATATTCCTTTACCAAACTGTCTGTTGTACATATGTGTGTTTTCAATCCCTTTGATGTCCACTCTCCCTCTTCTTCCAAGTCTGTATATTCTTTTCTCATATTCCAAATATGAGATGTTCACATATTTAATGAGAATTTAATTCATCTTCCTTTCTATACTAGCATACTCCTCTTTTTATCCTCCCTTTTGTTTCTCCTCTTAAACTCTCAGAACAGAACCTAAACCCTACCAGGACCTCTGTTTTTCCTTTTCCTTTTTTTTTTTTTTTACTTCCTTCAATCCCCTTTTGAAGATACTAAGGTTCTAAAGAAACACTTGTTTCTTTTCTTCTCTTCACTGGAATGTTAATACTACATCATCACACGGCTCCTGTCAGTTGCTCAAATGAATTTGCTTTACTAGACTTTTCTGGATTTGTGTATTTCAGGTTCCTCCTCAACTCAGGACTTTTCATCAGAAATGCTTCAAAGTCCTTTCTTTCATTAAAAGTTACATGACAGCCTTCTAATTTTTCTTCTAGGATCAAACTCCTCACTAGTCCCCTCACCTGCCATGCCTGCTGCCAAAGCGATTTTCTTCATGTACAGGTCTGGACACATGTGACTCCCCTGCTTGATGAACTACAATTTACCTCCAATGCTCTATTGCCAGGATTTGGCATTTTAAAGCTCTTTATATCCTGACCTCTTCCAATCTTTCAAGCTTCTTTACACTTTTACTATCTCCCCGACCTTCTTACACACACACACACACACACACACACACACACACACACACACACACACACACACACTCTTTTCCATTCAGTAACACTAACTTCCTTGTTCCTTACACAGGCTAGTTCATCTCTTGTCTCAGTATCTCATGCCTGAAATGGTTTTCTCTTCCCAATTTGCCTCTTAGTTTCTATTCTTTTTGTCAAGTGTCAGATCAAATCCTGCCTTCTTCAGTAGGCCTTTCCCTGGCTCTTTAGCTGCCAGTGTTTTTATCTCTGAGATCATCTTTCATCTAGTCTATATCTTACATGTACTTAATTATTTACCTGCTGACCCTCCCACTAGAATATTTAGCTCCTTGCAAGCTGGGGCAGTTTTTGCCTTTCTTTGTCTACCTGGCAGTCAGTACATAACAAAGCACTTAATAAATGTCTGCACTGACTCTAGATGAGTCATTTAAATTCTCTGGGCCTTAGCGCCTTCATCTGTAAAATGGGGAGAATAACACTTGCACCAGGTTTGTCAGGAAAGCACAAACAAAATGGAGTTATTTTTATTTTGTTTCCAACCTAACATTTTACTTTGTTTTAAATCTCTATGTGCTATATATTACTTTAATGTGCCTATGACATAGGCCCTATATCTTTATTCCACTATTAGATAGAGCATAAGCACCATGAGAGCAGAAACTAAGCCTTATTTCAATATTGAATCTGCTCTAGAGCTTCAACAGTAATAATTCAGCAAACTTCTCCCTTACCCTTCTCACATTCCTTAAAAGAAGGTGCCTCATCTCACCAGTTTTTGACCTTGGTTCTCTTTTCTCCTTTCTATACTCTCTCCTTTGCCAATTTTATTACCTCCAGTGGCTTTAATTATCACATCAATGCAGATGATTTAAAATTATATGTTTTAAATCTCAATCTTCCCTTGCGCTCCAGAACTGCATTTGTACCTATTTGATTTTTCCACCTGGTTGTCCTCCAGGTACCTCAAACTTAACAGTCTAAAACTCTATCTTCCCCCTAAACTTACCTCTTATTCTAACTTTTCTATTACTGTTGCTAGTACTACCATCTTCCCAGGCATCCACATTTGAAACTTTGGCATCACCTTGGCATCTGATCCTTCCATAAAGACAGGGGCTGGATCCCATGTCAAATTTAAGGAAGTACATTGATAAGAACTGCACAGGTAAGGTAGGCATGGATAAGTAGTAATCTGCAATACTGGAGGGAGTATCAACATTGATGAAAAGAGAGATCTAGTTAAGTATGTATGTATGTTCTACTGACAATCATTGCACAAGATTGTTTCACTATTTGCACATGTCAATCTAGTTTAAAAGGACAAAAAGTAGGAAATAAGAAGTATACCAACAGAGATTTTTTTAAAGTAAGGTATAATATGAGAAAAAACAGGTGGTTTTACTTTAAGGCCAATCCCTGTACTAGAAAAAACACTTTTTGGTATTGTTACAAGAGTATGCAATTAGCATGATCATTGAATTTTGTAAAATATATCTTTATTATCACCATTAGAAATTTTAAAAATATTCACTTCCATGTTAGAAAGTTTAAGTGATTGAAAAACATGACTTGATGATGGATTAGGTATTATAAAGAATGGTTAAAGAGCCTCAAAATCATATCATGTGAGGACTAGTTGAAGAAATGCAGAATGTGTGTTCCTCAGGGATCTGTATCTGGCCTTATGTCATTTTATACTTTCTTTCAGTGACATGGACTAGGGCATAAATTTCTCACTGCTTATCAAATTTTGTAGATGACACAAAGATAGGAAGAGGAGTTAACATGTTGAATGATCATCAGTATCTAAAAAGTTCCTGACAAGCTACCCTGGACCTGAATCTAATAAGATGAAATTTAAGATTGGGATAGGGACTAGGCCTATGACTTTATGGGTACAGAATATTCTTGGCTGAGAAAGTTCACCCTACCAATGCAGGCTGGTGCCTTTTCTACAACTAACAGTCTTGAGAGAGTTGCCTAAAGCATTAAGTCTTTAAGAGACTTGCCCAGGGACATACAGACAATATGCAAAGGAAGCAATACCCAAACCCAGGTCTTCCTGGCTCTGAAATTCAACAGGCATTAGTTTAGTTTTATAGTAGGCTTCAAAAAGTCAACGACACAAATATAATATAAAACAGGTATGACTAGATAGCAATTCACTGGAAAAAGATCTGAAGATTTTACTTAGTAGACTATAAACGCAATATAAGTAACGGTATCATATGACAGCCAAAAATGCTAATATAATCTTAAACTGCATGAAAAGAGGCATGAAGTTCCACTCTATTTTGTCATGATCAGACCACATTTGGAATACTTAGCTCAGTTCTGGGTAACACATGTTAGGAAAGAGACTGATAAGCTAGGGGAGCAATTCAGAAAAGGGTGACCAAGAAGGTGAAGGGCCATGCCAACTAAAGGTCTGTTGAAGGAAATGAAAGATGTTTAACTTGGGATCACAGAGTTGCAAGGGACCTTTTAAGCCCCAGAATCTCACTGTATAGATGAGGGTAAGTAAACTGCCTAGAGTCACACAGCTGAGGGGGAGTTCAAATCCAGGTCTTCAAGAGTCCAAGTTCAGCACCCCATTCATGATGCTATCAAGGCAGCTGGTTTCAAGTCCGTGAAGGATTGTCTCACAGAAGAATCAGTTTTGTTCAGTTTGGTCATGAGGGCAAAATGAAAAAAAAAATTGGAGGAAATTAGAAACGGAGATTCAGGTTTGATGTAAATGAAAATTTCCTAACAATTAAAGCTGTTCAAAGGTGGAATGGGCTATGGTGGAAGGTAGTTGGAACCCCCTCAAAGGTGGGTCTTCAAGGGAAGGAGGAATGAACACTTGCAGAATATAATGCTGAAGCGATACTATTTAGGGAAGTATTGGACTAGATACTCTCTGTGGTCCCTTCCAACTCTGAAATGCTATGGTTCTATGATATACAGACAGTTCTTTACTTTCTGCAGAGGTTACAAACTAAAATGAATATATTTAGGCATGGATAAGTAACCAAAAATATATGCGATAAAAATGTAAATTTTCACTAATCTTTGGGGAGGGGCCTATGTTGAATAATTCTACATTGCATAGGTGGTTGGGTAACTATACCGGTCATAAAATCCTATAGTATTTGAAATTTATTTTTGGTATAAGAAATATAAAATAATCATAAAGAGAATAACTTATATACTTCTATTTCTTAAATGATGGCAAAATTTTATTTGTCATAGCAACAAATAATATGATGCTTTTAAATACTGACTTATTTTCAAAATACAATGTTAGTATTCAATTGCAAATTCAAATGCAAATTGCCCTTACCGGTGGATACGTATGTAGAGCATAAGTGTTGCCTCGTATAACCCTTCTGTCATACATAATGTTTCCATAGCGAATAGGTTCTTCATCTCTAGAAAAAGTCAAATTTAAAATGACCACTAATTATTAACTCTGTTTTTTGTAAAGCTGAATTAAGTATTGATAGCATTTATTCCAGGATAGATATTTTAAAAGAATACTTTTCTTATAATACAGTTTATATGTGAAAACTGATTCACTTAAAAATAGAGCCTGTTAGGCACTAATGATAAATTGCTTCATTTGAGAATTTGAAACAAATTAATAAAAGAACCACTTTTATGTTTAATAAATAAATTATTCTCACTGTTGTTTGGTATTTAGGTTTTTAAAAAATAAATCTGTAATGTGTTAAAAATTAATTTTTTAAAAAATCTGTTTAAAAATTTTTTTAAAAAATCACTAAAGTTCTATTTTGATACATTATCCTAAAAGGGAAGTAACATTTTGAGCCTTCTCAAAGGCACAATAAACTATCTAGTAGGTCTTGCTAAGCTGAAAAGGCTTTGTGTGTGGGTCCAGTGACATAATGCCTATGTCTCATTCAACTCCACAAATATGTCTTTATCACATGTATGTACAAGAAGGCACTGTGCTAGGTGCTACAGAAACAAAAGAAAAAGTTCAGCAATTCCTGCCCCTAAAGAACTTATCTTACATGATTCCAAATCCTAGGTGCAGAAAGGCCCATCATGGGCAATTAGCCACCAAATAATAATTTTTTTTTTATAAAGACTATTCTTCAAACAGATAAAAGTATATTACTCCCCTTAGCCCTTTACAATCCCTCTCTGCTTCTGAAGTGGCAGTGGCAGAATGCTAAGGATTTACAGTCTTAAGACTACCTACTAACATTAATTTAGCTGTCTAATTTTGGAACCATCTTATTTTGACTATTCATCCTTCTTCCCCCAAGGTTCGTAAGTTCTATCGCCACAACTCCACTGTCTGCCTCTATCCTCTTTCTCTCCACTCACAGAACCATCATTTATTCTTAGGTTCAAGTCATTATCACCTAGTCTAAATAAATGGTCTTCTTGCTCTTACAATCTCATCCTTTTACAATGTATATCCTTCACACAGCTACCAAAATAATCTTCCTGAGGCACAGATCTGACCAGATCATTCCACACTGGCACTAGGATAAGATATAAATCAGATGCATTTCAAGGAATTGATTCTCAAGGGACCTTACAAAGGGTCCCTCATTTTAGCAAGGTGATTGTCTTTCCTGGCAAAGATAGTTTGTGGATTCTCTGGCTTTTTTCATTGTGGTCAATCTTTGCTATCAGCTAAGCTTCTCCAAAAAATAATAACACTTAGTCCTTGTCTTCCTTCTTGTATGTCTCATTTTTCAGAGTCAACAGTTTGTTTTAGAAGATTTAAAAGGATAAAAGTTGCTCTAAATTGGGCAGAGTACCAGCTTTCTTTGCATTTTAGTCCTTTCTTAAGGTTTGGTATTTACTCTGATTTTTGCTCTAACTATTGATGGTACTGAGTACTAGATACCAGGTACTAGTAGTAGTATGGTACTAAGTACCACAATTGATTTTGAAATGACTATGACAAAGATTCTTCCCCTCAAATAGAAGCACTGAATTTGGAGTCAGCAGACCTAGGTTTTAATCCTGATTTAAGTGCTTTTTAGTTTTGCAACTGAGGAAGTCACTTGAATTTTGAGGGCTCAATCTCCTTATCTGTCAACTAGCATTAGAGATTACTATGTAGATTACCTATTTCATGGATAACCCAGGAAGACATCAGTTTTGAGTACAAATATAATTGCCAAGCACTATAAAGACAAAACAAAATTATCACTAGTATTGCCCCAAATAATCATATGGATCTCTGATTGCACCGATTAATGCAAACAGCAGCACATCCATGGCTCCTCTGAATGCTATGTGACTCCTGTCCAGGTCCTGCTATATTACTGTTGTGTTTGTCCTTCGTTGCCAAAGAAGACCACGGCATCAGAGAAATGATGACATGACTGGCATGTGACTTTGTTTTGAGTGAGGAAGAGCTGTGCAAGTTCACTAGTCTCACTTCTCCTCAAGAGCCATCTGAATCCAGTGACCAGATAGTCATCTGAATGACTGGAGATGACCCAGGGTGCACTGGGAGACCCTGGCCCCTTTAGGCCAAGGTTTATTTAGGTACTCACCTAGGGTAAGAGAATACAGTGAAATACACTGGTTGCTCATTCCTCATCCCCATTCCGGGTCACCTTCCCTTATCACCAGACATTTCTTTGAAGTCCCTCACTGATAACGAGCAACCCACTATGGAACTTTCTCTAGCTCTCTTGACATTGTATGGGTACCAATGAAGAGAACAGGTCACAATCGCTATCGCTTCTAGTCTTACATGCTTTAATAGTATCTTTTACATTTCTCTGCTCAGGTTTTTGTGAACAATATGTTGTTGCCTTCTCATAAGCAGAGGACAACCTGCTACGAAAACTTCCCTTCTAGCATATGGTACATGAAATTGCTCATGACTTTAAAATAGATACATACTTTCAGACTTATGCACTGCAGAAAGCTATGTTGACCGGTTTAAGGACACAAATGTATGTGGAATCCATGCCAAAAAGTTTCACATCATTCTAAAAGGTATACTGCTACCCACCCACATGGAGAACATGCTTAAATTCTATTATGATGAGAAACACACATCATTCTCAAAAGATAAAAAATATATCCTGTTATTGGTAATTCTGAATGTTAGATATTTTTCACCATACAGTTAAAAGGTACCCAAATGTATGTTGTGAATGGAAAAATAGAATAATAAATAAATAAATAATAAGCAAACAGATAAATGAACAAATAAATAAATAGAAAAAAAAGAATCAGGGATTTGCAAGTTTTTTCATTTTCATCTGCGTGTGAATTTCTGACCTTTCTTATTTCTGTCAAGGACACTACCATCTTTCCAATCACCTAGGCTCAGAGTTATTTTCAACTCTTCATTTACCCCTTGAAACTTGCTCTCATCCCATCAGCGGCTAAGTTTTGTGGGTATCTGTATTAGTCAACAAGCATTCATTAAATACTTACAGCCAGCTATGTGCAGAAATACAAAAAAAGGTAAAAACACTCTCTGTCCTTAAAGAGCTCATATTTTGATGGAAAAAGCAAAAGGCAAACAACTATGTACATATAAAATATATACAGTGTAAACTGATGGTAAACTCAGACTAAAGCATGGATGGGGCGGGGGACAGTGGCTGGGAAAGGCCTCTTGCAGAAGGCTAGATGTGATTTTCACAGAAAGTGGAGGTGAGAAGGAAAAACATTTCAGGAATGAGGGACAGCCAGTGAAAGGGTTCAGAGTTGGGAGGCAGAGTCATGTAAGAGGAACAAGTAGGTCAGTGTTACTGAACTGAACTACATAATAGATAGCCAAGTATAAAAAGACTGGAAATGTTGGAAGGGAACAAGTTGTAAAGATCTTTGAAAGCCAAAGAGAGGTTCCTGGAGGCAACAGAGAGCCACTAGAGTTTACTGAGTTGGGGGTGGGGGGAATGGTCAGCCCTCTGCTTTAGGAAAATCACTTCTGTAGTTGAGGATGGGCCTGAGGCAAGAACATCCAGCAGGATATTGTAATAGTCCTTGCAACTGGGTTGAAAGGAGAGAAGGGGCTGTACATGAGAGATGTTGCCAAGGTAGAAATGACAGGATTTAGCAGCAGAATGGAAGTGTGAAATGAGAGTGGATGAGGAGTCCGTGATTGCACCATGATGGTGCCATGGACAGTAAGGGAATCTGGGAAGAGGAAGAGTTGGGAGGTAAGATAATCAGTCTGTTTTGGACTTACTGACAGGTCTAGAGTATATTCAGTTTAAACTATCATATAAGCAATCAATGACTGGAATTTAGGAGAGAGATTAGGACTACTGATCTGGAAATCATCCGCTTAGAGATGATCATTGGACTTAAGGAAGTTGATAAGGTCACCAAGTATTAGTATAGAGAAGAATGCCCTATGACAGACCCTTGAGAGGCACTCTCAATTAGTGGGAGCAAATTGGAGGAAGATCCAGCAAAGGAAATGGAGGTACTCCATATGCCAAACAAGTAAGAGGAAAACCAGAAGGAAACACTGTTTTGAAAGCCTAGAAAGGAGAGAGTACCCAAGAAAAGACAGTGATCAACAGTTTCAAAAGATATAGTTCAAGAAGGATGAGATCTGAGAAAAAGGACATTAAATTTGGCAATTAAGAGATCATAGGTAATTTCTGTAAGAACAATTGCAATTAAATGATGAAGCTGGAAGTCAGAATGTGGAGGGTTTAGGAGAGGAGAGAAAGTAGAGGCATAAATTGTAGACCATTTTTTCAAGGAATTCAGCCACATTCTATCATCTCCATTCACAAAGCCACCAGGCCCTTATCACCTGGACTACTGCATTAGACTCCCAATTGGTCTCCCAGCTTCAAGCCTCTCTCCCAAGCTCCACAACACATAGGTCAGACATCACTCCCTTGCTCAATAAATTCCATTGGCTCCCCGGTTACCTCCAGAATCAACTGCACTCCTTTGTTTGGAATTTAAAGCTCTTTACAACCATTATTCAACTAACCTTTCCAGACTTATCCTAAATTACTCCTCTCCACACATTCTACAAAGGAATCAAACCAGTGCTTTTTCTCTTTCTTGCTGTTGCTCAAACATGACAATTCTATTTCCCATCTCTATGCCTTTACAGAGGCTGGCTGCCCCCAGTGCCTGGGACATACACCTTCTTTACTTCTGCCTCTTAGAATCTCTAGCTTCTTTCAAAGTGTTACCTCGTACTTGAGGCCTTTTGCCATCATGGGCCAGCTTAGTGTCTTCCCCCACCAAAGAGGCCTTCCGTGTACTGGTATCCCATATCCTTCAACAAGCACATTTGTTAAGCCACAACTCTGTGCTGGGCACTGGGCTAAGAGCTGGGGTCACCAAGGCAAAAAATCCAATAGTCCTGTCTGTCCAGGAGCTTTTTACAGTGTTGTCTCCCCTCTGAAACCCAGAGTCCTTAAGGGCAGGAACGGTTTCATTATTATCTTTATCAATACCCCTTTCACCTACTATGGTGCCTAAAATAGAGTTGTGGAATACAGTATGAGCTTAATAAATGCTTGTTGGTTGAATGGTGAACTATATTTGGGTACAATTTAGGTCTGAATATGTATAAATCTATTTTCATTAAAAAACAGACTTATTTAGAAATTCAAACTACAGATTTGCAGGGATTCTTAACATAGGGGTCCATGATTTTTTTTTTAATTCTGATAACTGTATTTCAATATAATTGGTTTCCTTTATAATCCCATGTATTTACTTTAAAATTGTTAAAACATTTTTCTAAGAAAGAGTCTAGTCAATAAGCATTAATCAGATGCCAATTATGTGCCAGCACTGAGCTAAGGTCTACTAATACAAGAAGGGCAAAAAATAGTGCCTGCTCACAAGTCAGTTGGTCCATAAATATTTATTAAGCACACGCTGTGTACCACGCACTGTGCTAAGCCCTTTACAAATCTTCACAAAACCCTGGGAGTTAGGTGCTGTTCTTATCCCCACTTTACAGATGAGGGAACTGAGGCAATCAGAGGTTAAGGGACTTGCCCATGGTTAAATATGGTGTCTGAGGCAGGGCTTGAACTTGGGTCTTTCTGACTCCAGATCCAGGGCTCCAACCACTACACTACCCAACTGCCTCAATATTTATAGGGGAGTAAAATATAGGAAGGACAAGATTGTGAAGGGCTTTAAAAGTCAAAGAGAGGATTCTGCATTCATTCCTGGAGTTAATAGGGAGACACTGGAATTTACTGACCAGGAGGGGTAATGGGTAATCACTCTCAGGGACACTGGAAAAGCCATAGGAAGCTCATTCTGACAGAAGAATGAAGGCTGTACTGAGAAGAGACTCAAGTCAAAGAGCTTGAGTAACAGACTGCTGCAATAATCCTGGTATGAAGTGATAAATGCTTATACCAGGGCAATGTGAGAGGAAAGAAGGAGACTTGGAGATGGATTAGACATTTTGGGGTGTAGGGGAGAGATCAGAGTCAGGAGTCTCTTAACCGAGGTTAAGATCCCTAGTCTGAGGAGTTTTCTTAGGGCCAAAATATTGAATTCTGGTACACCTAGCAGCTTTTGCATCATCGACAGGCTCTGATTTCTAGCCCCATAAAGTGAGGCTAGATTAGATTACCTCTAAAGTTCCTTCCAGTTCAAAATCTAAATTCGAAAAACATCCTGATGCTTATTTCAAAGAGAAGAAACACTAGGCCAGACAAATAAACCTTCCCAAACACGCATGACCCACCTTAAGAAAACCTAAAGATAAATATCTACACTTACAAGACAGATACTATTCATATCACAAAAAGATTCAGTGTTTCTAAAACATTAACCATTCTCAAAACTAGCTAACTCCAGAAATTCCAGCTTGCCTTTTAAACATTTAGCTGATTTTCTGACCAGAAGCTCAACTGTGTCTAAAGTCAAACTGTGCCTCCTAATCATAACATTTCTTTCTGACTTCATTATTTTTTGCCCCAAGTCTTTCCCCCATTCCAATTCAATCTCCCCTCAGCTGTCAAACTGATCTTCCTAAAATACAGGTCTGACCATATCATCCTTTTACTCAATAAATTCCAGTGGTTTCCTATTACCTCTAGGATCCAATGTAAGGTGTTGTTTGCTGTTCATAGCCATAGCCCTCTACCTTTCCAGTCTTCTTTTGCCTTCTTCCCCTTCACCCACTTGGATCCAATGACACAGACCTCCTTGCAATTTCTGCCTCTCCCCCCTTGGCATTTTCAGGGCTGTCCTTCATTCCTGAATCTCATCTCTGCTAGTTGCTTCCCTGGTTCTTTTCTGAGTCTCAGCTGAAAACCCACTTTCTGCAGGAAGCCTTTTCCCATTCCCCTTACTGCAAGAACCTCCCCTCTGTTGAAATCTCTGTAAATTTTGTTTGTACACAGCTGTTTGCATGGTCTCTCCCATTAGACAGTAAGTTCCTTAAGAATAATTAATCAATAAACATTTATTGAGGGGCAGCGAGGTGGCCCAGTAGACCCTGGACATGTCACTTTACCCTGTTTGCCTCTGTTTCCTCATCAGTAAAATGAGTTGGAGAAGGAAACAGCAAACCACTCCAGCATCTTTGCCAAGAAAACCTCAGATGGGTTTCCAAAAAGTCAGATATGACTGTAATGAATCAACAACAAACATTAATGAAGCCTCTACTATTTTCCTATGCCCTGTCCTAAGTGCTGGGTACATAAAAAAGAGGGAAAAGACAGTCCCTTTTCTCAAGGACCTAAAAATCTAATGATTTAAGATGATGTGCAAGCAAATACATATGAAACAAACTATAAAAAGGAAATAAACAAAAGAGGGAAGGCCCTGGAAGGAGTTGGGGAAGGCTTCCCATAGAAGGTGGAATTTTATTTGGGACTTTAAGGAGCTGGGCGGGTCAGTAGTTGGAGTGGAGGAGGGAGAGCATTCCAGGCATGAGGGGCAGACAGAAAGAATGTCCCCTGTCCAGAGACAGAATGCTTTGAGCATGAAATAGGCAAGATGTCAGTGTCACTGAATCAAAGATTATGTGGCAGGGACTATGGCAAAAGAAGACTAGAAAGGTAGAAGGAGGCTGGAGCTTAACACAGTGCCTGGCATATAATATGCACTTAAATATTTGACTCACTTTTGCATGTACTTATATGTAAATATGTAACTAAATTTTCCCCACTGATTGTAAACTCTCCTAGTTCAGGAACTGTTTTATTTTTGTCTTTGTATCTCCAGTGCCCAGACCAGTGCCTGACACCCACCTAGTAGGATACTTAATGCTAGGCATTAAGTAACTCTTAATTCAGAAGCATAACCAACTTTACTCCTATTTCCCCTTCACATATTCCAAGTTTTTGCCAAACTGAACAACGTTCTAAGTTTCCTCATTATCATTCTGCCTCTTTTTATCTCTTTGGCTCATGCCAGTTACCCACATTTGGGATAGGGTAACCACCCCCTCAATTTGTCTGCTCATGTTCCCCTGTTCTTTTACATTCTAACTCAAGCACCACTACCTCCTTCAATAAACTTACTTCAAATTACCCTAGGGAAAATGAATCTCTTCTTCCTTAAATTTTTTTTGCCAGGGTCTCTGGTTAATAATTTGTATACATGTTGTTTCTCCCCCATTACAATGCAATAAGCTCTTTGATAGCAAGGTCTGTGACATATCTTATAGGGAATGGACCTGTGATTTAGAGCAGGAGTTCTTAATCTGGAGTCTGTGATCTTGGTTTTTAAAAAATATTCTGATAACCATGTTTCGATACAATTGGTTTCTTTGGTAAACCTACGTCTTTTATTTTAGGAATTTGAAAAACATTCTGAGAAGAGGTCCACAGGATTTGCCTGACTGCCAAAGGAGTTCATGACACAAAAAAAGCTAAGAACCTCTTCCTTTGAGCCAACTGCAAGTCATGTCAGCGTTTCTCTTCGAAAAGGAAAGACAAACACAACAACAACCTTAGGGTTGTCTAGAATACAAAGAAGTTACGTGGCTTGCCCAGGATCACACAGTTCATTTACATCAGATATCGCACTTGAGCCCTGTCCTCGGTTCTTTCGGCAGTCCCAAACCCCGATGTAAATAACACCAGGTGGTTTATGGAGGGCTACTCTGCACTGGATTCTTTGCTGTTCCTCTGACCAGGCACTTCATCATCTCCCCACTTTGGGCATTCCATTGGCTCTCTCCGGTGCCTGGAATGCTCTCCCTCCTCATTTCCACCTCGTGGCATCCTCTGAGTCCCAGGTAAAGTTGCATCTTCTACAAATAAGCCTTTCCCGGGCCTCCTTAATCTTAGTGCCTTTCCTCTGCAGTATCCCCAATTTATTCCATACCCATCTAGTCTGTTTATAGTTGTTTGCAGGTTGTCTCCCCCTCAGAAGGTGAACTCCGAGGGAGCACCAAGTCTTTTGTTTTTGCATCCCCGACACTTAGCTTGGTGACAAGCACATACAGCAGACGCTTAAAAATTGCTTGTTGACTTGTATTCCCCGAGACTCGCCAGGGCCGGGAGCTTCCCAAGTGTTTCCGGAGGGGGCAAGTGGAGGGGAGATCGGGGTGGGGGTGGGGTGGGAGGTGCGCTGCGGGGCAGGGTGGCTGGGGATGGGGGTCGGGGGAGGCGCGGAGCCCGGGGATCGGTTACTCACGACGACCCGAAGCACTCCCGGTAGCGGCGGCGCTGGCCGGTCAGGGCTCGGGGCCGGCTGGAGTAGGTGTAGGTGCCGGTAGGTCTGGGGCTGGAGTCGGCCACGGTGGAGGTCATCGTGGCGGGAGGAGGCCGCCGACCGGCCCACCACCTTGGCTGGGAAGCAGAAGGCTGTCGAGCTGGGCCGCCCCCTGAGCTACAACTGGTGCCGCGAGCAGAACTTCAGGGGCCGCAGAAAGTGGGCCGGGAGGAGCGGGACGCGGCCCGGGGAGGTGGTCGGGACTCCGCTGCACTCCAGTGACCCTGCAGACGCCGCACAATGCTCGCCTGTAGCGACCCGCATCGTTGCTCGGCAACGGGAAGTTCTGTCTTTCTCCCGGCGTCTCCACGGTAAGCAATTCCGGGAGTCAAGGGAGAGGGGCGGGGCGCCCTACCTTACGTCACTTCCGGGCGATTTAGTTAGTCGGTCTCCACTCATGCGCCTCCAGGGTGTGCGCATGCGTAGTAAGCTGAGGCCTCGTTCTCATTCTTTCTGGGCCACGTGCTAGAGAGTGTGTTCCGGTGATGGGCATCCTTTGTTTGTCTGCCTGAGGGCTCTCCCTCACCTAAGAGACTGCCACCATTTTCATTCCCCTTCTGTTTTCCAGCTTCTACCTCACTCCCTCCAGGCACCAAGTATATTTCTTGAGAACAAAGGCTTTTTTTTGTCTTTTTATTTCCATTCTGCCCTTTGAATTTCCAATTAGACCAGCACTTATTAAACAAGCCATAATCAAGGTACTTAGGAAAATTTAATAAATGTTGGTTGAATTGGAAAATGAAGTCATTGGATCATGGAGAAGACCTTCAATTCAACCACATTTATTAAACTCCCCTGGGTACCTCTAACAGGGGGTATTTAATAAGTGTTGCTTAAATTGAAAAATGAACTTATCTATCTGTCTATAAGGGAATTTAATAAATGTTTGTTAAATTGAAGGCCCTTTCCATGATCCTGTGAATTCACTTTTTGGACATCCTTGGATATTGATGGAACCTCTGATAGTGATGTCCTTTGCACCAAAGCAAGAGGGTGAGAAGACAGAAGACAGAATAGATAATACATTATTTCTTTAATTTTTTGACAAGGAAGTTATTTGCAAAAAGTATGAATTTAGAAAAAAATGTATATTTAGAATTTATCAAAATCACTCTGAATTATTATCATTTGACATTATTTAAATAGCAAAGCAACTGGCACATGGTAAGTTCTTTAAAAAATGTTTCCTTCCTTTCTTTAAAAATGCAGTAAAATTGAAGGCCTTCTCCAACTGTATTCCAACCTGCCTTTCCAGTCTCACATAACTCTTCTAAATGTAAAGTGATATACTAGCCAAAGTGCTCTACTTTTGGTTCTGTATTTTTCATCTTTCAGTTCATGTTACTGTGCCAATTGACTATGTGAATTCACAAGCTCTGGCCACAAGGTGTCAGTAATTCTTTAGGAGCTTTTGCTAAATGGAGCAATACTCAATAGTTACACCTTGGTTTTTAGAAAAATGAGATGTGGGAAAATTCAGATATATGAAACATATGTAAATTACATTCATTATCACATAATAAGCATGCATTATATGAACATAATTATAGTGTGATTATCTACTTTTAAAGATTTTCTCTTTAAAGAGTTTCTAATGCATTTAACATATTTTGATTCTTTTTTTTAAAAAAATTGACATTTCTCTTTGTAGGAATATGCCAACTGGATAACTGAACAAACATGTAGGTTTTATTATTTACAATTAATACTACTAGAAAGTCATTCTTAGAGTCAAGAAGACTTTGATTTAAGCCCCGTTTCTGACATACTCTGTCTTTGTGGGGAGGCAGAATGGTGGGACAGATAAGAGTACTGGAACAGGTAGTCAGAAGACCTTCATTCAAGTCCTACCTCTGACATATTCTGACTGTGTCACCCTGGGCAAATCACATAACCTCTCAATGTCCTAGACATCTCTTTAAGACTAGAAGTCTTAAAGTGCAGAGAAAGTGTAAGTATGCATTGGTGGATGGAGTTTCCTCACCAGGGAATTTCAGCAAAACTCCGTATCTTTACCCTTAGACTACTCATGTGAACTGGACCAAGTTAATTATACTTAGCATCCCCAGGCAACGGTTTTAAGATTAGAATTAAAGTGGTAGAGGGAGTTTACTTATGTCCCTGCAAGCAATCCCCACACCAATGAAATAACACATACAGGCTAAAAAAGAAAAATTACTCCTACTATTATTAAATATACAGTATAAAGCAGGTAGATCTACAATGGGCTTTTCTACATATGGATCTGGAAGGATGAGCATTGATGTGTCCTATGCATAGTATGGTAAAACCAGTGACATTGGGCTTTACTTAGTTCCAGTGGAAACTTGACCTACCAGGACATGGAGCATACACTCTCTCTAATAGGAGAGGCTTATAGGTTTTAGGATGAAATGACCCACAGCTCACTAAAATTAAACATGTGAGTAGGGTTCATTGATCTTCAGAATCATAAATGTTGACCAAAGGCAAATACCCTCAATAATCTCCCATAGACTAGAAAATGGATGCAAGGTAGTCATTTTGGGAACTTGGTGAATCTGTGACTAAATGTATGATGGCAGATCTGAATGGAATAGAATTAATGGTATTCATAGAAGCCTATACCTCAGCCCTTGACACAAAGGTAACAATAATGATGAAAGCAGAAGGGACTGCTGAGTTGCTAAACAACCCACCTGATTCACTGGGTGAGATAGTTTCGCATACATGTCTAGGAAACTGCCAGTATAAAGTTGGTTAATTTTTCCCTTTGTGTATGGAAAATTGAAAAACAAAAATTGAATTATCTTTCAGCACTGCCACAAAAGAAAAATAGAAGGTGATTAAGACTTTTATTTAAGTGCTTAATTTTTAACCATATGGTTCTTTTTCTTGTGTTTTACCACAAGACAAAGCTAGCATTGAAACAGAAAGAGCACACAGCCTCTAGAGAAGACCTGGGTTCAAATCCTACCTTTCCCCCTTAATATCTATTATCCATAGACAAATCATTTAATGTTCCCCGGCCTTAGTATCCTCATATATAAAATGAGAGAGTTGGATTAGTTGGTCATTAAGGTCCCTTTCAGCTCTAAATGTATGATCCCAGGAATTCATTTTTTGAACACTATAGGTTATTGATGCAATTTCTGATAGTAATATACTTTAGACCACTGGTTTAGCAAGAGGGGTAGAAGACAAGCTTGGAAGTATAGGTAAGACATTATTTCTTTACATTTTTAATGAGGAAATTATTTGCAAACATATATAAAAATATCAAAATTTATCAGAATTTATCAAAATAACTGTCTTTCTTAAAAAATAACAAAAACAATGACATTTAATGGGAGCTGGGGACATGGTTATGATGACAAAGTCCAACAAGGATAGGGATCTGGGCAGGAAGGTTACAAAGTAAACTATGAGTTATTATCATTCTACATATTGTTTAAATAATGCAGTATCTGGCACATGTTAAGTTCTTAATAAATGCTCATTTCTTTCCTTCCTTTAAAAAAAAGAGTATAAAAATCCTGTGGAACAGTCCAGACAGTAGTTTTTTTTTTTAAAGTTGCTGTTTGTTCCCAAGTCTTATAAGTATTCCATTTTGCATTCTTTGGTGTTTCTGTGATCTTGTTCAGAATGTATTGACCTATATAGTAAAGGCAACTTTGAAAAGTAGAGGTACACATGACTTTGAGAAAACTACATATGAAAGTCAGAAATTACAAAACATTAGTACTGGATTATATTTTGCTTTGTAGAAGGATTCATTATAGAATTTCTTGGAATAGGGAACTTCATTAAATTTAAAATACAGTTTGATTTATAACATAGATTTCCGTAGTCTTCCAGGAAATCTATTGCCTAATAATGGCTTATTCGTGTAAACAGAGAGAAGGAAATATGCATTTATTAAGTTTCTACTACGTGCCAAGTACTCTTGACAAATATTTGAGTCTCACAACAACGCTGGGAGGTACGTGCTGTTACTATCATCCTCATTTTACAGTTGAGGAAACTGAGTCAAACTGACCTTACGTTATACTTGTAGAGTATAGGAAATTCTTTCCTCAAAATA
This sequence comes from Bettongia penicillata ogilbyi, assembly GCA_023548195.1. Taxonomy (NCBI): domain Eukaryota; kingdom Metazoa; phylum Chordata; class Mammalia; order Diprotodontia; family Potoroidae; genus Bettongia; species Bettongia penicillata. The sequence continues at coordinate 9,331,405 of JAJHZJ010000314.1, forward strand.
AATTTATGATGTAGGTAATTATTCCAACTAATAGATGAAGAAAAAGTTCCAGATTAGTTAAGTGATTTGTTCTAGGTTCTGAATTTAATAAATGGAAAAATCAGGCTTTTAAATCAAAGGAAGTCAATAAAGCCTTATACTGTTTGCCAGGCATTGTATTAACTATTTTAACAATTAACAATGACAATGATTAACAAATCATCTGGGATACAAATACAAGCAAAAAGAAAAATAATCTTTGCCCTCCAGAAATTTATGTTCTAATAGGGGAAGACAAGGTGTAAATGGGAGTCACAAGGTAGGACCTGGGGCTGCCTATAAATGGAGGAACACACAAATGGAGAAGGGGCCAATGAGGTAGGAGGATTTTTTCTTTTTTTAAATATATAATTTATTTATTTTCAGCTCTTAACATTCACTTCCACAAGAATTTGAATTCAAAAATTTCTCCCCATCTCTCTCCACCCCCCACTCCAGGACAGCATGCACCCCATCCACCCCTTCTTCAGTCTGTCCTCCCTTCTATTATCCACCTTTCTTCCATTCCCCCCCTCCCCTCTGTTTTCCTGTAGGGAAAAATAGATTTCTGTACGCCATTGCTTGTGTAGCTTAATTTTCAGTTGATACTAAAGCAATTTTTAACATTCATTCTTAAAGCTTTGAGTTCCAGATTCTCTCCCTCCCTCCACACCTACCCTCATTGAGAAAACAAGCAATTCAATAAAGGTCATACTTGTGTAACAATGCAAAGCACTACCATAATAATTATGTTGTAAAATACTAACCACATTTCCCTCTGTCCTATCCTGTCCTTTGCTTATTCCATTCTCTCCCTTGACCTGTTCTTCCACAGTAGTGTTTGCTTCTGATTATCCCTTTCCCCAATTTGCCGTCCTTTCTATTATCTTCCCTTTCCTATCCCCTTTCCCTTTGCCTTCCTGCAGGGTAAAATAGATTTCTATATCCAATTGAGTATGTGTTATTCCTCCTTAAACCAATTCCCATGAGAGTAAGGGTCAATTATTTCCTTTCATCTCTCCCCTCTTTACCTCCATTGTAAAAGCTCTTTCTTCCCTTTTATGTGAGATGATTTGCTACATTCTACTTCTCTCTTTCTCTTACTCCTAGTACATTCCATTCCATAGTAAATTTTATTTTTTTTAGGTATTCTCCCTTCATAGTCTGCTCACCCTGTACCCTCTGTCTATGTATATATACATACATACATATAGCCATGTACATACATATACTGACACATATAAAATATAGACATACATACATACCCATACACACCTACATGGATACATACATATATTCTCTCTAACAACCCTAATACTGAAAAAGGTCTCATGAGTTTCAAATAACATCTTTCCGTGTAGGAATGTAAACAGTTCAACTTTAATGAGTTCGTTAAGACTTCCCTTCCCTGTTTGACTTTTCATGTTTCTCTTGATTCTTGTATTTGAAAGTCAGATTTTCTATTTAGCTCTGGTCTTTTCAACAAGAATGCTTGGAAGTCCTCCATTTCATTGAAATTCCATTTTTTCCCTTCAAGTACTATACTCATTTTTGCTTGGTCAGTGATTCTTGGTTTTAATTCTATCTCCTTTGACCTTTGGAATATCATATTCTAAGCCCTTCGATCCCTTAGCGTCGAAGCTGCTAAATCCTGTGTTATCCTGATTGTATTTCCACAATACTTGAATTATTTTTTTCTGGCTGCTTGCAATATTTTCTCCTTGACCTGGGAACTCTAGAATTTGGCTACAATATCCCTAGGAGTTTTCCTTTTGGAATCTCTTTCAGGAGGTGATCAGTGAATTCTTTCCATTTCTATTTTGCCCTCTGGGTCTAGAATATCAGGGCAGTTTTCCTTGATAATATCTTGGAAGGTGATGTCTAGGTTCTTTTTTTGATCATGATTTTCAAGTAGACCACTAATTTTTAAATGATCTCTCTTAGATCTATTTTCCAGGTCAGTTGTTTTTCCAATGAGATATTTCACATTGTCTTCTATTTTTTCATTCTTTTGGTTTTGTTTTATAATTTTTTGGTTTCTCATAAAGTCATTAGCTTCTATCTACTCCATTCTAATTTTTAAAGAACTCTTTCCTTTAGTGAGCTTTTGAAAGTTCTTTTTCATTTGGGCAGTTCTGCTTTTTAAAGCATTCTTTTCCTCATTGGATCTTTGGACCTCTTTTGCCATTTGGGTTAGTCTATTTTTAAAGGTGTTATTTTCTTCAGCATTTTTTGGGTCTCCTGTAGCAAGCTGTTGACTTAATTTTCATAATTTTTTTGTGCTCGCTCTCATTTCCTCCATCTGTATTACTTGATTTTCAAAATCCTTTTTGAGCTCTTCCATGGCCTGAGATCATTGCATATTTTTTTTGCAGGTTGTAGAAGCCTTGACCTTGATGTCTTCCTCTGATGGTATGCTTTGTTCTTCCTCATCCAAAAGGATGAAAGAAAATACCTTTTTAGCAAGAAAGTAACCTTCTATAGTCTCATTTTTTCCCCTTTTTTGAGCATTTTTCTAGTCAGTTACTTGATTTTCGAGTCCTTTGTCAAGTGGAGGACCTGTAAGTTCTCAGTTTCTCCAAGGTGGTACAATCAAGGGAGAGGAGTAAACTCCTCTCCTGGACTGTGCTCTGGTCTGGGAGCAACCACAAAGCTTTTCTGCTCAGGATTTGTGAGTAGAATTCCCTCTCCAGAGCCTTCACCAGCTCCACCATGCCAGTGCTCCTCATCACCCCAGGACCACCACTCAGGGTTGAGATCCAGATCAGCAGCTTGATTCCCAGGGTCTGTAGGCCAAGGGCTCCAAAAGAAGAAGCTACTGCTGCAGTGACGGCCACAGCCTTGGGGCCGGGGCTCTCACTCAGGTGAAAGAACTTTCTTACTGACTTTTGAAGCTGTTTCTGGCATTTGTGGGTTGAGAAATCTGGGACCTGTAGCTGCTATCTGTGATTCTGCACCCTGAAGCCTACTCCAGTCCCGTCTGTGCTGATGCTGGGCTGCTCTCTGCTCTGATCCCTGTGCAGTAGACCTTTCCTGGCAGCCTTCCAGGCCTGTCTTGGGCTGGAAATCTCTTTCACTCTGTCATTTTGTGGCTTACGTTGTTCTAGAATTTGTTTAGAGTCATTTTTTACAGGTATTTTATGGGTAATCGGGGGACCATCCTTCTATGCTGCCATCTTGTCTCTACCCCTGCTAGGAGGATGTTTTAAGGGAACTTCTAGGGAAAGGGATGGTGGAGAAGTCTGGAGAGTCAGAGATAGAGCCAGGAGAAAAATCCAGGCTTTTTGATACCAGAAATTACCCCACCACATTTATCCAAATTGAATTGCCCATGTTTCTATGGAGACCTACACATGTATGTATGCATACACATACATACAGATAATCATTTAATGTCAATTAAATAACCCTGATGAAGGCCAGAGCCTGAACTAATTAACCAGAAGAAGAACCTGGACCTAACGTCTTCTTTGTTCTCTGAGTAAACTCAGAGAATATCTCTTCCTATGTCAACAAGGCCAGATGGGGCTGTCTTAAGAACATTCTTTCTGTTTATGACCACTAAGGATAAGAACCTTGAGCTGAATAATGGGACTTTTTCCATATCTTAATATTTTGTGGACATATACTATGTTATGGCATGTTAATGATAAAGAAAACACAGATATCCTGGGTTGTAATTTTGATTGACACTTCGTCAACTCTCTTATTGTATTTACCATCTATTCTACTAAGAAAATTCCTTTCTCATAATATGGGTAAACTTATAGAGATCATAAATTTCAGGACATAGAAATCCTGAGTTGGGATTGTTCTAAAACATATTTAAACCTGATCATTCTTGTATCAGAAAGTCAGAACTTACATTTTGGCTCCTGGTACATACAAGCTTGCTAGAAACAATATGAATTTACATATCACCTAGCCTGTTTGCCTCCTTTAGCCAAAGTTTCAGGTCAATAATACATACAAACATACATGTATATGTACACATGTATTTACAAATCTCATAACTGTCAATTTCTCACATTTTAAAAATTGAAATGTTAATAAATCTCTCTCCTCTAGCATTCCTTTTCAGCTCCATTTCTGCCTCTCTTGACTTTCTCATCTCACACTGAAAATCTGACAATTGGTTCTCTTGATTGAGTGCAACACAGCCCTCATATTAGATTTTTAAAAAAGTCATTCTCAAGGACAGGATCCATTTCTTAAGCTCCCCTTCCCTCAGACTTCTCCATCCCCACCAAAAAACAAAATCCTGAATTAACATCCATTAGCTGTGAGAAAGTATAAAAACATTTTCTATACCTTAGTAACAAATTTCATGAGTATTTTATCTATATCTATAGACTGCCTTTCAGTGTATTATTATCACCCCTGTTTTGCAGATGATTGATTGAACGAGGTTCTGAGAAAGAATGGGACTAGTTTACATTGCTAGTAAGTAGTCTGGCACTTGAACCTGGGTCTCCTGACTCCTAGATCATGCTTTTCCCCTTATACTAGATTTTGTACTATCTCATTTATACAGGTTTATAGACTTCTCTGATCTTATTATAATGTATAAAAACTAATGGATCACAATAGAGACTACATGTCAATGATTTATTGTGTCCAGAGGGCCCTTATTGTAAATTAGGATGTCCTAGACATCTTTCTATCTACAAGTCTAGCATTCTACCAAATGCAACACTTCATTATCTCTTATTATAGATGAGGAAATAACAGTCCTTTGAGGTTAAGTGACTTTATCAAGGTCACATAGTAAATAAATAACAGAGCCAGGATCTTCCTGATCATCTAACTTTAAATACCTTGCTCTTTCCACTTTCCCAGTTCTCCCAGAGCCAAGCAGCATTTAATAGGTGCTTAATAAATGCTAATTGATTCATCAATATACCAAACTGCCTCCTGTTTCAATTTTAAATTACAAAAATATCTCTAGTCCATATATTGTATTTTAAGTCTTAGAGTTGACTAGAGAGGTTGGGGAGTTGGAGTTCAGGCATATAGTCTTAAGCTACTACACCCCTGTCTCTAGGGTAAAGGGAGCCCCAACTATGGGGTAAGAGCATGGGATTTGAGAATTGGCAGAGACCTGGGATATTATTCAGTCCAATTCTTTCATTTTACAAATGAAGAAACTGATACCTAAAGAGTCCAAGTGACTTGCCTGGGATAATGCAAAATTCACTCTGCATAAGCACAGTAAGCTGACTGTTCCCTGGGAAGCCCTTTTTGCTAGTAAGCAGGTTCCCATAGAGTCAGGCAGAAGGAATAGTACTTTGGTAAATTGCATCTGCAGACATGGTTTGTTACCTAATAGGAAATGTAATTTCCTCATCTGTGAAATGAGAAGGTTGGAATATAGATGACTGCTAAGGTTTCTTCTAGTTCCAAAATCTATGAGCTGCTGACGTCGTTCTCTGTCCCACTTGCCCTAGTTTTGAGCATCTTGAGACCAATGATTCTACCATTCTCACATAGTAGAAAGAATGCTGGATTTGGAGTAATCTATGTAATTTACAGCAGCCTAAAGGTTTGAGTCCCAAAGAAGACTTGAATGTTTCAAATGCCATTTTTTTTCCCAAGTGGCAACTGAAACTGACTGAACTGATGGTAGACTAAGAAGATTTTTAAAACTAGCCTACAGTAATTCACATTCATGGAGTGATTCTTTGAGCTTAAATATGCTAATAATAATTTCATAAGCTACAGTGCCGTCATTTTAAAATGTAGCTTTCTGGTGTTTTTTTCCATTTCCTAGAGAGAAAGTTAAAATTAGAGGTGTTCTTCAATGAATATCTTTAAAAAAGATAATTAAATGTTTTAGTTATGATTTGATGTTGAACATTTTCACAATCAGATAAGCTTGCTTAGTGATTATTTACATTTCAATTAATTTCAACAAATTAAGCATCCGAACAATTTTTCAGTTTCTCCCTTTTAGTTCCTCATCAGGTTTCTTTGTCAATTCCTTCTCATTCACTTTTCCTCTTCAAGGATAATTGTCATTGTGTCCTCTGTTATTCTAGGTTTGCTTTCTTTTCTTTGCATTATTTCATAAATGTCTTTCTAGATTTTTTGTGTTTCTCATACTTGTTGATCTCAATTGCATTGTAGTAATCTATTCCATTACATTAATGTTTCACAATATATTCATCTATTTGTTTGCTGTTTCTTCCATTTTCTGTCTATCTCTGTATGACCAGGCTGTAAGTTTAGAGGCCACTCACTGACCTGATCTCACTCCAATTGGCATAGGAGCTTTGACTTGCTCTGTTTTTACCTTGGGCCAGTTGCCACCCTAGTCAACCTGTTGATCTCCCCTCTCTATGGGGCTCATTATATTCATGCCAAATTTATGGCCACCTAGTAGGCTCAAAGCTCCTTAACTCAAGAGATTTATCAGTCTCCGCCTTTTGATCAGTTGGGATTAGAGGTAGACCTAGTTACCACAATTTACTTAACACATTTCCCTATCATTGGGCATATAGGTTGTTTCCAATTTGGGAAGATTACCCATAATGCTGCTATGAATATATTGCATGTGTGATTTTGATAACCCTTTGAAGCCACACTGAATATTTCCTCTTAACATAGTGACTCACTGTAGCGGAAGTCCCAGCTTAGATTCTTTCTAGTCAGAACGTAACTAGGAGTCAGAATATGAGAAGCTTACAGAAATTACAGTGTTCCTAAGAAGTATTCAACATGCATTAAATTTTTAAAAAAATAAATTAAAATGTAAAAGTCAATTGATGGAAATTTCCTGTAAGAGAAACAGATGCCTAGTGCTTTTCAAATCTTAAGATGTGAAATGGTCTAGCAAAAAATCTAAGAACAACTAAATGTTTTCAGGAATGAGTGGGATAAGGCTGTTTTGAAACTCCTGCTATGATGAAGTTACTCAGCTGCCATTTCTCTCTGGATTTATTGTGTTCTTCTTTCTGACGGCATAGAAACAGTAGGAAAGATTAGTTCCTGGTAATAACTAAATAATGTCCTCTCCATATCATACGTATAAGATGTCCAGTTTTGTGTGACTGTATTTGAGTCTACATGTTTATCTCTTTGCTTTTATCTTTGAAACACACACACACACACACACACAAACTTTACTAGTGCTGAGTGTTAGTGGTTTTTCTTCAAGTCTATAAAACACACACACACACACACACACACGCATACACACACACGATAAAACAGGAAGGAGTACTTCCCCAACAAAAGAACCTCAATCTGTGGGGTTATTCTAATAGCAATCATTCAGCTTTGGGTGTGCTGAAGCTACCTCTAACTAGCTTGGAAAAGCAATTGTTAAATTTTCAGTGTGAACATTTACACCTCAGAAATCAGCAATTGCTACAAACCAGGGCTTAATTTTGTTGTTTTACTGATTGTTTGAACTTAAGAAAGTGTTAATGATGCAGGTCAAACTTAAAAGTGTGTGCATGCACATTTTTTCCACTGGAAGGCTTTTTGTTAAGCATTTACCAACACATTGCTGTATTGATGTATAAATATTTCTTTAGTGAAATAGGAATGCATTTGCAAAGTGCTTGCATCTCTTATTTGACCCTTACAACACCCCTGCATCCATTCTATATTTACAATCTTGAGTATCTATTCTGTTGAGCTCTTCTATAGACACTATGAGAGAGAACAGTCATTTTTTACGTCTACTATGTGCCAGTCCTTGTGCTAAGGACTTTACCAGGGATGGACAGTATTTACCAGTGCAGGGGAAATGTAAACAATGCTATTTCATCAATTTAGGGATTTTAAGAGGGCAGAAGCTTTCCTATCAAAGAAGGTTGGTAGCTCTGGTAATTTCCGGTTTTAGAGAATTGCCTTGGGCAATGAGAAGTTGTAGATGTAGAGTCAAGGAACCGAAAATAAATCAGGTATGGGAAACTCCTCCGAACTGGTGTATTGGCAAGCAAAATAGGATCTTTTGCTGTTTTTGTTTTAGCATAATCAAATGCCTGTGATTAAAAAGGTCTTCCCCACCCAGAACTGGACCTTGGAAGGTTCGTAGGAAGACCCACACCTTTGTTAATGAGGCACTGGTTCTCAAGGGTTGTGATGCCTTCTGCTTCTGAAAAAATGTATAAGTGCTCAGAGGTGAGGTTTTACTTTGGGTCTTATTGATTGGAAGTGTTTTGTTTGGCCAGATGAGACCCTGGGCAGTCACTAAGGAGCACTCTCCACCCCCACTTTGAAAACCCAGATGCTTCTCTCTCTGGTAACTATGTATATATGGTCATACAGTCATCTGTCTGTTGATCTGTGACATATGTATTGCTTATATTAGGTAGTTGGAAGCCCTGTTTGTTGATCTGTATTTTCTCTGAAGTTCAGGGTGCTGACATTTTCCCCTGAACTAAGTGAATGATATATATGTGCTTGATTAAAGTGATTGTTAAAGTGATTGCTTTTAGAAATGCAGATCTAAGAACCAGTGATAGCAGGTCCTCCTGTGTTTGTTAAGTATAGGCAAGAATGTGGTGTGGAAGAGGGGCATAAAAATGTAATAGCCTGAAATAGAGAGCACATTCTGGGGAGTCCTAAGAGGAAATCTTGGGACCATAGTACTAGGAAATTTACACCATGTGTCATGGGGAGATTTTGATAGAATCCTTTGGACTTGTGACTTCCGATCAGTTGTCCTAATCACCAAATAACATTCTTCAGTAGCTAACTTAAATCTTCACAGTCAGATAGATTCACCAAGGCCTTGTTGATCATATAGTTAAAACTCTACCACCTCTATTTTACAGATGAGAAAAAGCTACTTGTGGGCAGGGACTATTTTAATTTTTATCTTTGTATCCTCAGTATTTAACATGGTACTTGATTTTAAGTAGACACTTAATCACTTAATGTCAAATTTAATGGAACTTTAGATTGTCATTATGTTGGAAACCACTAAGCTTAGCATATAGTTAGTAGGAATAATTACTTAAAATAGAAAGATACTGCTCCTGCACTCCAAGTAAGGTTCTTCCTTGATTCTTCCTCTCCTGAAACATTTGTGAGTGCCTTTCTTGTTGCTTTAGGTGCATGATTTCTCCCAATAGCACAAAAATTATTAGTTATAGCTCTACTATCAAAGATATTTAGTAACTGGCCCAAGATCACATCATGGTCAGTAATGAGCAGAGAGGGGACTTGTACTCAGGTCTTATAATTTCAAGACCCAAAGACCCTAATTCCAAGTCACTTTTTATAGTAAATTTAGAAATAGTCCTGCCCATTAAGGAAAGCTTGATTAGGGAAGGCCCATACCTTTTGTTAATTTTCTAATGAGGCACTGGTTCTCAAGGGTTGTGATGCCCTCTGACTGAAAAGTATATAAATACTCTGAGGTAAGGTTTTACTTTGGGGCTTATTTATTGGAAGTGTTTGGCCAGAGGAGTCTCTGGGCAGCCATAAGGAGCCCCCCTCCCCACCTTTGAAAACCCAGATGTTGGTGCTTCTCTCTCTGGTAACTATGTGTGTATGGTCAGACAGTTATCTGTTGATCTGTGATGTATTACTTATGGGCAGATAGTTGGAAGCACTGTCTATTGGTTCATCTTTGTTTCTCTCCATTTTCTCTGAAGTTCAGGGTGCTGACTTTTCCTCCTGAACTAAGTGAATGATATATTTGCTTGGTTAAAGTGATTGATAACCTCTCAAAAGTTGCCTTTCCTTTTAGAAAAGCAGATCTAAGAACCTGTGATAGCAGGCTCTCCTGTGTATGTTGGGATGCTTGCCTTTACAATATATGTGTGTGTGTGTGTGTATGTGTGTAAAATCATTTTATACATACTTCTATTTATCAGTTCTTTCTCTGGATGCAGATAGCATCTTCCTTCATAGGTCCTTTTTAGTTAATTTGGGTATTTACAACAGTCAAAATGACTTATTCACTCAAAATTGTGCTTAAAACAATATTGCTGTTACCATATACAATGTTCCTAGTTCTGCTTACTTTACTCTTCATTATTTCGTGCAAATCTAGCCATGTTTTTCTAAAATTAATGAGCTCATCATTTCTCATATCACAGTAGTATTCCATCCCAATCATAGACCAAAGCTTATTCAGCCATTCCTCAATGACAGACATCCTGGCAATTTCCAGTTCTTTGCCATCAGAAAGAGAGCTGCTATAAATATTTTAGAACATATAAGTTCTTTTCTTTTTTCCCCTGATCATCTTTGGAAATAGCCCAAATAGTGGTATTGCTGGTCAGTAATCTAGAATTATGCCCAAAGAAGTTATTCCTTTAGAATTTCTTCATGAACTCCTCTAAATTTCCTTAGGAAACTTTTCATCTAGATTTTGTCTGTTTCATAAACATGTCTCTTGAAAGTTACTTTTCCCTTCCCTTTATTAGACCACCTTCTTGTCACCTCGTAGTGAAATTATATATTATATATTAGGCAGATACCTAGTGTCAAGAATTCAGTACAACAAAAAAAGATCATAATTTCAAAAGAGTTCTTTAAACTCAAATATTAAATCATTATCTTAGATATATTTAAATCATGTTAAATAATTCCATCTACCAGTGCTACCAATTCATGAATAAAGCCCTAGATTCCCGAGTAGATTATAATAACTTACATTAAGAAATCACATGTCATTTGCATATTTGAAAATCATACGTAATGAAGTTAAAAACTGCATTAGACACTATGGGAAAATGAAGTTGAACTTTAGTAGGGATCCTTTTTGACTCAGGACAATTGAGAATAAAAAGTTCTAAAGTCTGTTTTCATAGGGCAAAATGTTTCTATCTTACCGTTGTCAATCAATGGTCAATAAGCATTTATTAATCATCTATGACATGCCTACGCATTGGCTAACCATGAATTTTGAAAGCAATTTGAAAGTAATTCACATTATATTCCTTATATTGTTACACTATAAGAGCAAAAAAATCTAAAAAGCTTAGGAATTATGACAAGCATTATAAAATGAATCTGAATATGTGTTAATCCCTATATGTGCTTTTGTTGTTTTCACACTAGACCAAATTTGTAATTCTATTCCAAAAATACGTTGGCATAGACATGCTGGGATCTGAGAGATGCTGAAAGACCCATCTTACTAAAAATAACTTCAATACTTGAGAATCTACTCCTAAAGGAATTTTTAAGGGTCTGTCTTAAGGAGAAAACAGTCAGTTAATGCATTCTGTAACATGGGAGGGGTGACACATTAAATAATCACCAATTAAGTATCAGCAATAGTTGATTTATTTGGTTCAGGGGTACCAAACTCACACAGAAATTTTGTTGGTTTTGTTCAGTCATTCAGTTGTATTTGCCCCTCCATGACTCCATTTGAGGTTTTCTTGGTAGCTCTTGGTAGACCAAACTACTAGTTTGCCATTTCTTTCTCCAACTCATTCTATAGATAAGGAAACTGAAGCAAACAGGGTTAAGTGACTTTCAGAGGGTCATACAGCTAATAAGTATTTGAGATCATATTTGAACTCAGATCTTTCTGACTCCAGGCCTCTGTGCCACCTCACTGCCCTTAAAATAGAAATGAGTTCCAGTGAGTGCCCTAATTTATACATAAGGATCTCTGCAGTTGTATAATGAGTGAGTTTTTAAATATAATGTTATCTGTGTTTTATTGCATTTTATTTATTTTGTTAAATATTTCCCCACTACATTTTAATCTAGTTTAGGTCACTAGGAGTAGTGCTTGCCTGGTACTTGACCTTTGACTTACTTTATTGTTAGGTAAAGTCATTATCATCTATATATAAGCAGAGTCTTGATTACAGCATGGGTGATTTTCAAATGTTGGCAAGAGCTTAAATGGGAGTGAAGGGTAGCATTCAGGAGACAGTATGAATGCATTCAGTCATATTTCCCAAACCTTATTGGACACATTGTGTGACACAGGATTTTGTTCTGATTTTTGAATAATCCTTTATGCAAATTCTGCCATGATGTTTCCTAGTCATCCTGAGAACCTGAGGCTCTCAGAGGCTATTCCAGTCAAGCATAGTTTCAAGCAGATCCTGCCCAACTGAAGATGAGGTCAGTGATGGTCGATTTATTTGCCAGTCTTCTATGGATCAGGCTATGTAAGTTCAGAGAGGTTCATCCCCAAAAGGTTGGCCACTTGCCTGGGGGCAGGTTTGAAGGAGATCGTTTCTGAGAAACCTGGGAAAACTTGTAAGAAATGATGTGAAGTAAAAAGAACCAGGAGAGTGCTTTATACGATAATAATATTGTAAAGACAAACAAATTTGAAAGACTTAGAAACTGATTGATGCAGAGACCAAACACAAATCTGGAAGACTGCTGATAAAAAAGCATAAGCTACCCACCCCTTAAGTAGTGATGGATTCCCTTTGCCTGACTTTATATGTTCAAAACAGGGGTTTTGTTTTTCTTTTTTTCTCAATGGCAGATAGGGAGAGGAAAGGGGAAATAGAAGAGAGGGAAGAGAAATTTTTGTTGCTTAAAAAAATATAAAAGTGAATTAAAAAAATGTATGCTAGAGCCAAGATTGTGAAGGATTTCAAAAACCAAAGAGAGTTGTTTACATTGTATTCTAAAGGCAAGAAAAAGCCAATGGAGTTTCTTGAGCAAGAGAGTAACATGGTCAGGCTTGTGTTATAGGATATTAATTTGGCAGCTTTGTGGAGAAAAGATGGAAATCAGAAGTACTTGGAGGGAGGGAGATCAGTTGCTATTTCAATAGTTCAGGCAAGAGGAGGGTTGGTAGCTCTATGAGTAGAGAAAGTTATAAAAGATAATCTGGCCTGGTATAGTAAAATCGTATCTTGTTCTGGCTCCTTTATATACCCCCCACAAATACTTCTAGTCAATATAGTGAATTTATAAGTAGTCAACCTAAAGTGACAATAGTTGGAAGATTACAAAGGGAAACCTTGAAGTCACACTGATCACAGAAGCATAATTTGCAAACTGTATCATATATTAGCCATAAATCACATCCTGAAAACAGGTGCTACATCAGGGGAATCAATTGCAGTCAGAGACTTTTAGTTCTATAATTCCTAACAGTCTAGATGAGCTCCAGACATCCTCAGTAAGACCCTCCCATCCCCCCAGAACATCTAATGCTGCCGATAACTTGGAAATGACATGGATGTGTTAACTTTGTTTTACCGGCAACCTTGAGATTGAGTATGTTAATGTCCTAAAGTCAAAGTGACATAGATGAGTTAGTATGTTCTCCCACAAAACCCCCCAAAAACGAGACTTCCAACTCCTGTCTCCCTGCTCCCCACAGCCCTCTTCCATCTCCGTCTGGGTGTGAGTTGTTATTATTCTCTGTAACTCTGATTTTCCTCCCTCTATCACCCCATCCCTGTCCCCGCATCATCTGCCTCTGTATTTACTTTCCTTCTCCTTTGAACAGCTTTGTCTCTGTACTTTCTGTACCTGTTCTTCCCTGCACCATCTTTGCCTGCCCTCCCTTCCTTCCTCCCTTCCTTCCTTCCTTCCTTCCTTCCTTCCTTCCTTCCTTCCTTCCTTCCTTCCTTCCTTCCTTCCTTCCTTCCTTCTTTCCTCCCTTCCTTCCTCCCTTCCTTCCCTCCTTCCTATTGGAAATAGGGGTTAAATGATTTCCTCAGGGTCACACAAGCAGTAGGTGTCTGAGATCAGCTTTGACTCAGGTCCTCCTTACTCCAGGGTCAGTGCTCTGTCCTTGTTGCTTCCCCTTATGTGCCTTATTGAAGTGGTGGAAGCTTCACTTTAGATTGCCATTGTGGTCTTTCACTGTGAGTATCCAAAACACCAAGAGTGCCTGTCCCATTCCATAATTCTATAAATTAATTAGCAATTCACCTAGTATGGTGGGTGGTACCTGAAATTTCTCTTTCCAGGTAAGCTGAGGCTGGCAGATCTCTTGGATTCAGGAGTTGAGAGCTGCAGTGGGCTAACCTGATCAGCTGTTCACACCAAGTTCAGCATCAACATGGAGAGCTCCTGGGAGTAGGGATGCACCAAGTTGCCTAGAGAGGGAAAAACTCACCCTGACTGGAAGCAGAATAGGTAAAAAATTCTTTGTTGTTCAGGATGGCTTGTGAATAGCCCCTGCATTTCTAGTCTGAACAAGATAGAGAGATCCAGAGGGAAGGAAAGGAGAAATGAAGAAGGAAAGAAAATAAAGAAAGGAAGAAAGGAAAGGAGAAAGGAAGAAAGGAGAAAGGAAGGAAGGAAAGAAAGAAAGAAGGAGAGAAAGGACAAAAGAAAGGTGAAAGGTAGGAAGGGTATCCTGGAGGTAGAATCAATAAGACCTGGCAATTAATTGGACATGAGATAAGGAAGAGGGAAGAGTTAAGGATGGCTCCAAGGTTACAAATATAGGCAATTGGAGGATAGAGTGCCCTCAGCAATAAGGAAGTTAGGAAGAGGAGATAGTTTAGGGATGACTGCTTTGAACATGTTGAGTTTATGGTGCCCACAGCATATCTGGCTGTAGCTGTCTAAAAGGCAATTGGTGATATGATTTTGGAGTTCAGGAGTGAGACTAAGACTGGATATATAGACTGGGAAACATCTGAACAGGGATGATGGTTGAAACCATAGATATTGAGGAAATCATTAGAGCCCCAGACACAATCCAGGAGAGTACCCCCATATAGCAGGTGGGAAATGGGAGATGGTCCAGCAAAGGGATAAGACAAGCAGTGGTCAGACAGGTAAGAGAAGAACCAAGAGAGAAGTGTCACAAAAACCCAGAGAAAAGGAAATATCTTCAAGGAGCAGGTTTTCAATGGTGTTAAATGGAGAGGTCAAGAGGAATGAGGATTAAGACATTTGGATTTAATAATTAAAGATCATTAGTAACCTTGGAGGGAGAAGTTTCATTTGAGTGATGAGGTCAGAAGCTAGATTTGCAATGGGTTGAGAAATGAATGGAAGGTTAGAAAGCGGAAGCAGTTAAGTGGAGGCAGCTTTTTTTCTAGGCTTTTGGCTGTGAAAAGGATGGTTTAGAGCAAAACTTTGAGGGCTTGATGGGATCAAGTGGATTTTTAAAGAATAGGCAAGATCTAGGTGTGTTTGAAAGCAGAAAGGAGTGAATAGAAAGAATGAGCCATCCCTCTCCACTCCCAAGTGTCAGTACTATTAGTATCTAGTTCGTATTATTCTTAGACAACCGTCTCTTGCATGGAGGCAAAAGCGTTTTCCTTTTTCATATTTTGCTTTTATTTGTTTCAAAAAAGCTGTGCTCTCAGTGGGTATCCTTCCCCCATATAGTTGTCAGTACTGATGTACATCCCAAATGAAAAGTGCACCCTATGGGTTTAGATAGGATCCTATTAATGCTTTTTCACATTGGACAATTCTCATATCTTTGCATAAATCCATTAAAATGCATTCACTCAGTGCCCTGGATTCTTGCCTTCAGTTTTTGTTTTTCTGGCTTTTGTTTTGTCATTTCAGAGGTATCAGTACAATACTTGGGTTAATCAGCTATCATTCCTAGCTTTTACCAACCAAATTCCATTTTGGGTTGGTAAAACATACATGTTTTTAAACATACATGTATGTAAAACATATGACAAAATCATACATGTCTTTGCTCATATCTTTTATGCTTCTTAATACATAGTAATCATCTCACATATACAAGTAATGTATCTAGTTTCTTATATTCACCTTCCGTCTTTCTAGTGGTAGCTAGAATTACACAATGGGTGGAATCCTGGCTCTGGATTCAGGAAGACCTGAGTTCAGATCCTGCCTCAGGCAGTTACTATCTGTATGACTCTGGGCAAGTCCCAGTCTCTTTCTGCCTTGGTTTCCTCATCTGTAAAAATGGGGATAATAATACTACCTGCCTTCCAAAGTTGTTGTGAGGATAAAAAAGAAATGATATTTGTAAGGCACTCTTAAAGCATCATACTATTGCTATTATTATTATTAACCTTTTGGTCACTTACAGTTTGATTTTCCCTAGATGATAATATTCCATAATTAACAGATTTGTAGAACCATTAAGAGAATAAGCCCATGAAAAAGATGAGTTTTTATTTTAAGGGGCAGCTTGGCGTCATTTAAAGCACTTTGGAATTCCCACAGTGAGACTCAAACCAATTTCTTCTTCCTACTTATAAATCAGTAACAAAGGTGAGTCCTGTTTTAAATGATTTCTGAACAAAACTGCTTGTATTTTGACCCTTGAGATCCTATGCGCTTTGAAAGGGATTGTGTGGCTACTCTTGAGGGCAGGGAATGTCAGATTAAGAAGTTTCTTCCAGATTATTTAGGTAGGAGCAATGAGCACAAGAAGTAAGAAAGCCACCAAAGGATATCTGGGCATTGTATGTCAGGAGGGAGCCTCTGATACAAGGATTATGTAGAGAAGATCCTGTTATAATTATTCTGTATTGTCTCTAAGAGGGCATATACTTGCCTTTACTAACGAAGTGCAGTCTTCAAGGCCTACTCCTAGACCATGCATCTCCCATGTACATATTAAAATTATGAAAGGTCCATGATATACTTGATTCCAAAAATAATTTCACTCAAATAGTCAATATTATCAAAATCTTCAGTACTGAGTATTGGCATTGGTACAAAGTGAAACATAAAACAGGATGACTCATATTTTCAGAGGATGTTTGCCAGTGTTATAGAAGACATCTTGTTCAAAATCCAAAACAAAATCAGGATTTCTAATTGGTGGGAAGAGTCTCCAAATGCTACTGTTTACAGATGGTGTTTTATGAAGAGTATTGAGTCAAGAAACACTGAAAAATCTAATCAGCATTATTCTTAGTGCCGTGAAAGAGATCAGTCTAACTCCTTATCCTGGAAAAATTAAGTGGATGGAAAAGAAATATTGCCAACTGTTTATTAAGTTCTTACTATATGCAAAGCACCGTTCTAAGATCTGAGATTACAAATAGAAGTGTAAAACAGTCCCTTCTCTTAAGGACCTCACATGCTAATAGGGAGATAACCAATGCAAATCAGATGAAAAGGTCCCATGGTCCCTTGGATTCAATGGCAAAGCAGATTATTTATGCCTCTTTTTTAATGCCATTTCTGCTGATAAAATCCTATCGGTTTCTGATGCTGAACAGTTTGACTGGGCCAAGGACTTTTGTGGCAAAAACTTTCTTTTGTTAATTGAGTTGCAGTGGCTAAAACACCGGCAGGAACAATTCCCAGGCTGTATCTCCATAGAGGTTCATGGAGGACTAGCACCTCTGGGGTAAGGGCTTGCCAATCCCTTTTCAGGGCTGCTTATCCACTTTTGGTGTCCACCTATCACTCAACAATCATCCATGGCTCCAAGAAGCTGTAGCAAGTACAGCGCCCACACTCTGGTAAACCAGGTTGAGGGGAACCAATAGTCCTCAAATCTGTTGGTGAATTAGGGAGATGTCTCCCTTAAGTATATGAAGACTTTCCCCCAGATGGAATGGGTGGATGACAACAATTTGTTCCAACAGCCATGAAGGCAGCTGAAACAGGTGTTGTAGGAAGCTTAGAGCTTGGTCAGATGTTGAAGTTACCAGGGTCATCCATTGCATCCTGGGCCATCAGTAGTCATCCTGACTTTTGTCTTGACTGCAATGACTCTAGAAGTGAGAATGAGGCTGATAACTTGGTGCAGCTCTGCCTTACTTAAATCCAATTCAAGATATCACCCTGTGATGTCATTGGTCCTCTTCAGAAACAAAGGATGAACAGCAATTTCTCAGAATGATAGATGAGGGTCCTGAACTGGAAGCGTTGCTGTTCCCAAAAGTTCTTCGGTTCAGAGGCCTGGGCTGTGTCTTCCAACTAGGTTTCAGGAGAGATGGTAGTCAACAGTGGTAGTTGTTTGACTGTCTTGGTCCATGCTGCCTCCTGTCTCTCTCTTGGGATACTTTACTTTGGCTAGGCTGGTTTGTCTGTCCTGTAGGTGGCAATTGGTTGGCAATTGGTAGGGATGAACTGACCTCTTCCCTGCTGGATTAGTTTCCTGGGATGATGACTGTGAGGGCTGGGTTGGAAACAGGACTTATAGTCTGGAGTGGGAGGTAGTGCCCTTCCAGGGCTCTTGGGTCTATCTGCCTAGTGGCAGTTGGTCAGCAGATGGTACTGGTGGTGATAAAGAAGGTGGTGGGCTTTCCATTTTATAATTACTTCTCCCTCAGTGATGACTCTGGATGTTGAAAACAAGTCTGGTAGTTTAGGGCAGGGGGTGGGTCACTGGGTTTCCCAATGCTGGTGGGCTCATAAATATTAGGATCTCGGAAGACCCTAATATTATGCAGTAGTAGTGGATTGTGCTTGGCACATGTTGCCCCAAGGAACCTCAGGGTTCCTTGCTATTTCACTTAGGCTGGTTTCCTGACTCTGATTCTAAATATACACCTCCTTGAGTCGGTCTGTCAACATGATTGTCATAGCTAGGCACAACCAGTGGCCCAATTTTTAAGAGGAGGAACTGATCAGATTAAAACATTGTGTTTTTTAATAATCTCAAACTACTCATTGCTCCAAAAATCCATCTCTTCAATACTAGCATTTTCCAGATTATGTTATAGAACAGAATCACTTACCTTTCCAGAGCATCAGTTTCAAAGCCTTTAAAACTGTAGAGGAAGGGTAGTGGTTGGATTAGATGTTCTTTTTCAAGCATAAATCTTGTGATTCTAACCAATATAAAAAACATTAATGAAATAATAAGATACATGTAGATTCAAACTACTCTGAGATTTTATCTCACAACTTGCAAAGCTATAAGCTACAAGCATGATAATAAAAGGGGGAACAATCAACACTGAAGAGGTTGTGAGAAAATAAGCTGATGCACTGTTGGACTATTCCTCATTAATTGATTCTCTATCCCACTCCCCACAGAAGCTGTTTCAAACCTTTTCTCTTCTTAAAATTCCTCTACCACCCCTCCCCCCATTTTCACAGTCTGAAACCCCTTTCACTGAAAAGTCAAGACCATTTGCCAAAAGCTCCATTTCTTACCTTTTCTTCACCTCACTTTACTCAGATATGTTCCTTCATCATGTGTTTCTCTCCTGTCTTGGTTAGAGATGTGGCCCTTCTCTCTGCCAAAACCAGTTCTATTTGTGTCCTTTATCCTAATTCCTCTTGGCTTCTTCAGCATGTTGACCTTCCTTATGTTATGGCCACTCTTTCATCTTCAATCTGCCCCATTCTACTGCTACCTATAAACACATTCATTTTTCTCCCACATATCCTATATCTTTCCTTGCCATTATGGCTAAACTCCTTGGGAAAGTCATCTACAATCAATACCTCTACTTCTCCTCTCAATTTCATCTAAACTCTCTGCAATCTGTCTTCTGACTCTGTTATTTAACTGAAATTACCCTCTCCAAAGTTATCAGTCGTCTTTTGATTTCCAGAACTAGTGGTTTTTCTCAGTTCTGATTCTTCTTTACTGTTTTACAGCATTTGTCAAGTTTACTAGTCCTCTCCTGCTGGATACTTTCTTCTCATTAGGTTTTTGTGATTTGCCTCTGTTCTGGTCCTTCTTCTACCTCTTTAACTTGCTCTTTTCAGTTTCTTTTCCTGGTTATAAATCTAGGTCATGCCTGCTAACCATGAATGTCCCCCAAGGTGCCAATGGAGTCTAAGATAGACCAAAATATGAATCTAATGATGGGGTATAGTACAGATTAGGAGGGGCGTTATGAGGCAAACCATGATAACATTTTAATTGTCCAGGAATAAGAAGAAAATGGGGTTTGAATTAAGATAATTTCAGTGGTGGTTGACAGACAGGAAATGAAGTGAAATACATTAGAGAAGAAAAATGAATAGATCCCTCTGGCTGATTGAATAAGGGAAAAGTCAAAGATGATTTTGATATTCCAAGCCTAAGTGACAAGGAGAATGATATCATTAATAGAAGTAAAATGTTAGGAGGAGGAAAAAAATTTGAAGGGGATGGGGAAAGATGATGAATGAGGTTTAAGATATGTAAGTTTGAGGTAACATGGTAGGATATCCAAGTGGATTTGAGAGATGTTTAGGAGAAAGATCAGGGCTGGAGATTCCTGAGCAGGTTCCTTGCTGGCAGGTCCAAAAACTATGACCTAGAGGAATTAACCCTTTCACCTCTGGGTCTCTTGCCCTTAGGCCCTGCCATCTTGATGAATCCTGGTGAGTACCCCCCTCCTTTCCTTCCTTCTAGTTCTGGAATCGTAATCAAATCAATACTGTCATTGCTACTGGATGGGATGTGTTAATCTACCTTCTCATGGGTCCACTCACCATTCCTGTAACTTTTTAAACCAAAATAACCTGTCTGGTCTTATGTGTGCTGTTTCTTGCATTAGACCATAAGCTCCAGGAACCGTATTTGTTTTTGCACATGTATCCCCAACCCTTGGGCAGTGTAAGCACACAGATGCACTTAATAAATACTCTTTCATTCATTCAGTCTGCACAGAGGTATAGATGTGTTACTTGAAGGTATCTAAGTTATCCAAGGGAAAATGGAGCAGGGAGAGAGGAGTGGAATTCCATGGACAGAGCCTTGATGGACAATTATATTTAGGAGATGGAGTATAAGATGCAGTGGAGGAAAAAGAGATTGGTCACAGTTAAGAGGAAAGCTAAGAGGGAGGTGTCAGGGTAGTCAGAGGAATTTGAAAAATGACAATGATTATGACAGTGATTATGAGGTGATGAAGAAAGGTAAAGGATAATGAAGGTTAAGAAAAAAATCCCTGGCAACAAGGAAGCCATAGGTGACCTTCAAAAGGGCAGTTCTATTTGAGTGGATGGGTCAGAAACTGTTTTAGAGGGCTTAAGGACTGAGAATGTGATGAGACTACAGAAACAGAGAAGCTACTCATTTAGTAATAGCAATAATAACAATGGCATTTGGCAGGGAAAGAGAGGAGAGAAATAGAATAGGGAATTAGAAGCCACTGGAGAGGGAGAGATAACGAAGACGCTGGGGATCTGGAATAATTGGGAAACCATATCTTGGCAGAAGACAGTGAGCTAATGATTAAGAAATAAGTGACAGAATTAGTCTTGGAAAGAAGGGACATCTTTTATTTTTTCTGTGAGTCTATAGGGACAAAAAGGGAATGGAGGAAGACAGAAAGACATTTGAGAGTAAGAAGGAGGGTAGATGAGAGAGGCAAGGCTTTTTTTTAAAGTACTAAATGTATTTAGTATATTTTTATATACTAAATTTATTTAACATATTTAGTATTTGAGTATCAAGTTATTTGTGTGTATGAAGTCAACTAAAGTAAATTCATTCATCTTCAGGCTGCGTCCCTGACTCCCCTGGACCTTTTCTACAAGGCCTCTTCACCCAGGAAGCTCACTTTATTCCTGGATTTCACCCATTTGATGAAGCAGGAAATAGGGAGCCATTGTATATTCTTAAGATGCAGCATAACATAATGGCAGTCATGTTTTTAAAAATCAAATTCATCTGATTTGTTCTAATAAGTCAAAGAATCATAGACTCAAAGAATTGGAAGAGGTCAATTCATGCAACCTGAATAATAATAACCCTGACAGCATCTCTGTCAAGTGGTGATCTGACCTCTGTTTGAAAACCAGTGTAGTATGTAAGGTCTTTCAGAGAGCTCCAGTTGTCAAGAAGCTTCTCCTTACATCAAGTTGAGACCTGCCTCTCTATAATTTCTACCTCTTCCTCCTAGTTCTGACCTCTAGGGCCTAGTAGCTCTTGTACCTCTTCAACTACTTCCTAAGTATTCTCTCCTCCTCACTAAGCATTTCTTGCTACTTCAACTGTGCTACATTTGGCCAAGATTCCTGGCTTCTCATCATCCTGGTTTGTCAATTTCCTTTAAAAAATTTTGGCTTCAAAACCAGTTGGTGTGGTTTGAAAGTCTATAATGTCTTCCTCAGTAAAGATAGACAAAAACAGTCTCTACTTTCCTTTTCATCTCTGAATACAACTTTGGAATCAATAGATCAGAGGGCCTTGCTTATTCCTTACCTGACTTCCTGTTGTGTTTAAAGATCCCATCATTACTGACGTTTAAGTTTTCATATGGTGCTTCCTGTGGGTATTTTAAAAAATCTGCTTCATTTCTAGTTTATATCTGACTTGCTATACTTTGTAATAGTCATCCAAGTCTGACAAAATTTACCATGCCTAGTCACTACCCAAGCCCCTACTTCCCCATTTTCCTTCTTTCTGGGTTCTCAAGTTACCAGTAGTATCAGGAAACAATTATTTGTCCTTCTTAGAATATTTTTTGAGTACACTAGCCATGTGACTAGTGTTTATAGTTTCATATTGTTAATTAGCTACATGTCTTATCTCCCACTGGATTAGAAGCACCTTGAGGTAAGAGATTGCCTAATTCAAACGTGATCATTTCCCAATAAATATTTGTTGAATTGAATGGAATCTTTATGTCCTTTGCCTCCTAATCCCCAGTGCCCTCTATTGGATATAACATTGAATACTCAAGAAATATTCTTTGATTTATTGATTTTATCCAAAAACCTTACCTCCACATCTTGTTCCAGGGAATGAAGTATTTATTTCAGCAGTTTATGTATGGATGGATAATTTAAGCTCTTTCATCATTGTTACCTGGCCCAATTTTGCTGATTCATTTTACACTTTTAACATTTTCAACCCAGGCTCCTTATATAGGTAAGGTGGCCCACAGTGTATGGAGTCATAGAAGGTTGGAATGGAAAGAAATAACAGAACTATAGAATCTCATAATTAGAAGGAACCTTAGAGGTCATTCAGTCTAACCTTTTCCTGACCAAGAATCCTCTCAATAATGTCCCTGAAAAGAGATTGTTTGGACTTTGTTTAAAGATGTTCTGTGACAGGGAAATAAATTACTGTTTTGGATGACTCAATTGTTGGAAAATATGATTTCTCTTCTACTTGATATCCTAAATTTCAAATACTTGGAGGTGGTTATTATGAGCTATTATGTTCCTTCCTTCTTTCTCTCTAGCCCTTCTCAATCTTTTTCCAGCTTAAATATCCTCAGTGGATTCCCCCCTGGGAATGATCTTGAGACCATCCTGGTTGCTCTCCTTTAGATGTCCCTCAGCTTGTGCAATTCAATTCAATAAAGGATGTATTTAGTAACTCCTCTATGTAAGGCATTGTATTAGGGACTGGGGATACAAAAACTAAATATAGACCTTCCCTGCAAGCAATTTACATTCTGCCAGGAGAATATAACACCTAAACAAATCAGCTTAGTACAAGGAAGATGAAGAGCGTTACAGTTGAGAGTGGGGTAAAGGAAGATATCATTGAGGCGGTAGCCACCGAGTTGAGCCTCGAAGGGAAACCAACATGCTGAGAGGTGGACATGAGGAAGGAATACATTTCAAGAATGGAGAATGACCTTTGTGAATCCATAGAGGCAAGAGATGGCTATTGAGGTTGGGGCATCACTACTAGTCTATTTTGGCTAAACACTTAGAGTTTATGAAGGAATGCTGCATGAAATTAGATTCAAAAGGTAGATGGAAACCAGATTGTAAATAGTTTTACTTACTAGGCTAAGTGTTTTGTCCTAAAGGTACTAAAGTTTGGCTGGTTGATTGCAAAGATTAAATTGGGGAAGGGGGGTTTTATTCAGCTGTATCAACTTCAATGCTCTTCTTTGTTGAATATCCTTCTTCTGGTATGGCTAAGTAAATCTCCTTTTGTTGACGGTTGAATGACCTACATGTGTCTCATTTTTTTTTCCTATATTGTACCTAAACTGTAAGAGGACTAGCTAGATTCAGGACCAGCCCAGGACTATAATATCCTTTGACCATTTACCTATTGGAACTTTTATTCTTTTACATTTGAATCAGTTGCCTTTATCAGAAAAACTTATTCAGAGGCTGATTATTTTCAGTTGTTTCTCTTCTAATTTTAACTTCATTGGCTTTGTTTGTGCAAAACTTTAAAATTTTATATCCCTAAAAATGTCTATTTTAACTTATATGATCCCCTATCCCTTTTTGGTCATGAATTCTTTCTCTATCCATAATTCCCAAAGGTATTCTTTTCTTTATTCCTCAAATTTGTTTTTGATGTGATCTTTTTATGTAAGCCATATATCCATTTACATAGCTTATTTTGGTATATGATGTGAAATGTTGGCCTATGCCTCATTTATTGCATGTTGCTTTTCAGATTTCCCAGAAGTTTTTGTTGAATAGTGAGTCCTTACTCCAGAAGCTAGGATCTTTGGGTTTATTGGATACCATGATAACATGTTTATTTGCTTCAGTATGTTGTACCCCTAATTAGTTCAATTGGACCTCTGTATTTTTTTAACTAGTACCAGATAGCTTTAATGATGACCATTTTAGAATTAGAGAGCTGGTACGTCTAGGTCCCTTTCCTTCCCAATTGTTTTTTTCATTATTCATCTTGAGATTCTTTTGTTTCTCCAGATGAACTATTATTTATTTCCAGCTAGATTTCTGACTCAGGAGGAATATTTTGGTAGCTCTGTGGGTGATGAGTTGGAGAAGGAAGAATGTCAAAGAAGGGAGACCAGCTAGGAGGTTACAGGTACAGGAGAGGTCCCAAACTAGGGTAATGGCTTTTTTTTAAACAGAATGCGGTATTCCAGATGTAATCTGGGAGTTTTCATGGACCTCAAGTTCCATGTAAGTCAATAGAGTCAAACGTAGCCAAACAAGATAGGTGATCTTAGCAGGACCATAACTCATCCTTTTGGCATCCTCAGCAAACATGACAGGGCAGGCAGCATGAAGTTCCCCTGAAACACATAGCTCAGAATTGGTCCTGAAATCAACATCATGATTCATAACATAAAAATGATTTACATTAGACAAATTAAGTTTAACAGAAGAGGAAACTAGCTACTGTTCTGGTTTCTTAGCTGCTGAATGAGTCCGTGTATTAATTTTTGCATCATTTAGATTTTAGTACCTTAAGACAAAGCCCCAGTTGCCCTGATTTAGTTATGGTTCCAGTAATAAGACTGCAGTAAGAGAAGCATGATATCCAGAATGAAAGTGATAGATTCACTATATTCTGCCCTGGTCAGATCATTTCTGAAGAACTATATTCAGTTCCAGGGACCAGAAAGCATCTCAAACCCAACATGTCTAAAAGGGAAATGTTTTTCTCTTTCTGCCATCTAAGCTCTCCCTCTCCTCCAAACTTTTCTGTTTCTGTGTAGGAAACCACAGTCTCCCTAATATAAAACATTTTCTATACTTCTTGGTTGACTCTCTATCCACTTACAATACTGTAGATCAAAGCATTACATCCTATTCTCCCCTTTATGTATGCCCTTTCCTCTATTCCAAGTCCAATTGGACTACCAGCTGCTTCCTCTAATGCCACTCCAGCTCCTGCCTTTGCACAAATGCTGCCCCCTCTCTCCTCACCTTTGTCTTGTAGAACCATTGGCTTTTCCTGATGACTCCAGTGATTAGCACTTTGTCCTTGAAAGCACTTAATCCCTGTATTGGCCCCCCCTTGTGACATGTTTCCTTCCCCACCCCTAGAACGTGAGCACCCGTGCTTTGTTTTCATAATTTCTTAAATCTGTGTCCTTCACAGTTCTTGTTGATGAGTTGTTTTATGTCTAGCTCTTTGTGACTGTTTTGGATTTTCTTGGCAAAGATATTGGAATGGTTTGCCATTTTCTTCTCCAACTCATTTTACAGATGAGGAAACGGAGGCAAACAGGATTAAATGACTTCCCCAAGGTCATACAGCCAGTATGTGTCTGAGGTTGGATTTGAATAAAAGATCTTCCTGACTCCAGGCCCAGTGCTTTATCCATTTCACCACCTTACTGCTCCAATTTAGACAAGTTCATCCACAGAAGGTCAGCCTGCAAGTGAAGAAATCATTTTGGCCACAGAAAATCATGAAACTATCCACTAAGGCATGGAAGATTTTTGATCTGTTAAATGGTCATATGTTGCATTCAGGAGGAGGCAGTATGGCTTAATGAATTGAGTGCTGGGCTTGGAGTCAGAAATATGGGTTTGAATCTTCCCTCAGACACTAGGCTTACCATATAAGATTTCCAGTATTTCATTTGTAGCATTTCCTCACAGGATTGTCGTGAGGATAATGTGTGTGAGCTGCTTTGCAAAATTTAAAATACTATATAAATATGAGATATCATTATTCAGTCATAGTGATTCCAGTAGATATGCCAGCATGGAAGCTCCCTAAAATAATGAGGCAATTTATGTGAAAACTTTTTGAAAAAGTTTAAAACACTAAACAAATACAAACATCTTTGCCATATTACATTCTTTTCTCATTCTCCAAGGTTTTGGCCTCAGAGTGACTCTGTCTGGAGAGTTCAGAGGCCAGTCAGTATTTCTCCCCATTTACTTGGTCTGTTTCCACAGGGCAACAGGGAAGAACACAACCTTGTCACTAAAGAATGAATGGGCACCAAGTACTTTCAAATGAAGAAAGTGATTTATTGTAGTGTCATTTCAGTTGACAATTCAAACAATCTCTGACAAATATTTTAAAATTTCTAAATGATGACATCAACAATAGGAAACGACAACATGATAAAGGGAAAAACAAAAATGAAACTAGGGAACCAACAGCAATATTAACACACTTCCATCAGTTTTCCCAAGATGAATGAGATGGTTAAAAGGGCACCATTTAACTATTTTTCATAGATTTTTAAAAGAAGTTTTTCTTTGGTGTAAATTCCTCTTACTTGCGAATTGCCCTCTCCATTTCCCCAAATGATTAGTTATTATAAAACTGCTCATTTGGGCTGAATGACAGGCTGAACTTCTGACAGGGGAATGAATTTTTTTCTCTAGATATAATGTTCAGGAAAATATGAAGATTTGCACTTCCTTCAAGGCATGCATAAAGGAAAGGCAAGGTTCTTTTTTCAAACATCCTAACCAAGAGGAGAGTTCAGAGCCCAATTCAGGACATAATGTATGTACACACAACAGAAACACTTACTGTATAGTTATTCCTTCAGCATATTACTTATGTTTATACATTTATTACATATTGCACATACTCAGGTTCATAGAGACATGAACGACAAGTTTGGGGGGTAAACATTCTCTTAGAGGACCACTAAAAGTGGATTTCCAGAAGGAGCTTATTCTGTATCTTCATGAAAGACAGTTTTTGGAAGCAGTTCTTTTGAGGGAGCCCATATATTTACAGAAGTCACTGGGGGCTTTTTGTGGTATATAGCCAGGCTCCCTAAACATAGGATTCCTTGGCATATTGGACCTGGTCAACCTCAAAGATTGGCTGACTACATCTTTCAACGAGACAGTCCTGTCTGTTCATTAGCAAGGATTCAGACAAGATTAACCTGTAAAACTCAGATCTTGGCATTTGTCCTTTCCTTTCCACAGATACACTGGAATCCCCACTCTGTGCCCAAGTTTCACTCACAGCTGATTCACTGTCTCTGTTGAGATTTTCTCTGCCACGTGTGTTGTTGGTGTGCCCATCATAGTTTAAAAGCAAAAGAGAAGGCATTCTAGTGTCCTGGCTTAGGATAGCATCTTTTATACTTTGGACCGTCTCACTCCTACAGGGAAGAGTTTTGGAAATGTGGCAATATTGGACTGCCTCCTCATAGGATGGTGGGTTTCCAGGGATTTTCTGATCCACAAATTGGAATACCTCTTCGGCTGAAAGGAGACGTGACTTTGAACCTACACATTCTGGAGCTGGCTGGTGGTCAACCATAGCTTCGACATAGCTTTCCTGGACAATTCTTCTAGTATATTGGCTCTCCTTCTTGAGGTCCTTCTTCCCCTCGTCTCTGGGAAAGCGCCAGCTTGGCACCTTCTTGTGAGTAGCAAAAGAGAATGACATAGAGTGTTTTTTTCTCTCTCGGGAAGGCTTATTATTTGCTTCAGCAGTCTTTGTTGTAAAAGATTGATGCCTAGTGAAAAAGTTCCTCTTTGGACTTGAAGGGGAAACCACTGGTGAGTTGGCAAAGACTGAGCTATCAGAGGAACTATACAGGGAACCGCAGGAGGAGGTTTGGGGGAAAGGCCCAACGGTTGATTCTGAGCATAAAGTTCCTTCCTCTATTTCAAGACCCAGTGACTTTTGCTTCCTGTGTTGTGAGTCTTTTGCTTCCTGACTCCTGTAACAGGAGCCTGCCTGTGGGACAGTGAAGTTGTCCTCACTCTTAGTCAGTTTCTGGCTTGTAATCCTGCTTTCAAGGTAGTCTTTTGAGGATGGTGTGCTGGGCTCTGAGAATCTCCTTTCTGAAGTGCTGAGCAAGCTTTTTAGTAAGGAACCATAAGAGACAATAGATCCTGGTCTTGACTCATGTCGATGCTCTCCATTGTCCAAGTCAGTGGCCAATCCTTCAGTGTCTGGGGGCAGCTTATTTTGAGAGCCAATGCTGCTGCCACCTTCTGTATCAGCATCTGTACTGTCATAGGCTGAGTCATTTTGCAGAGTTAATATATCTGAGGAGAAATTAAACAACATTCAGACTTCCTTTATGGTTTGCAAAGGTTACTTCAGAAAAACGTGGCACTGTGGCTGACTCTTTTTATCCCAATCATAGCTCTGTAAAACTGTTGGATGCCTGGAAGTTTGGGCTCACAAAAAATCTGATTTTTGCAAAAATGGACTTTTGTAAAAATGTCTCTTGGGACCTGCTATTTTGGGAGGGAGGTGATAGAAAGAAAGAAAAGTACTAGGAGAAATGCATGTGACAGGAAACACAACAAAGGGAGAAAACATTCCACTGAAAGGTTCATCTCTGTTAGTCATTAGACTGTGAGCTCTGTGAGGGCAGAGATAGTGTTTTTGGTTTTTGGTTTGGTTTTTGCCTTTCTTTGTATCCACAAAACCTAGCACAGTGCCAGGTCTGTACTAGGTTCTTATTGCTTGCTGATTTGCCTTGGTTAGAATTTCTACATCTGATAGCATTTTCCTTGTTATGGAAAGATAGGTCTTATAGCTGTAATACTATAGCTGAAGGTTGTTGGGTCATAGCTTTGGAGATGAAAGGCCACTTAGTTTAATCTTTTCATTTTAGAAATGGGAAACTAAGGCCAGAGAGGTTAAGTGATGGATCCAAGGTCACACAGGGCATGGCAGAGCTGGGTTTGGAACACAGGTCCTCTGAGTATGAATCCAGTGTTCTAGTATATTGCCTCTCACTGTTGTCTAGTGAAGTTAACAGCTTTCCCTGGTGTGGACAGAAAGGGCAAGCAGTTCTTAAGAGATAATTCAGAGATACTTAGAATTAAAAGTTGAATATTCAAGTGGTACCAAGATGGCTCTTTCTAATGATCACACTAAGAAGCTGGGTATGCAGTAACATGATATCTCCAGGTTCTAT
The DNA here is from genome assembly GCA_023548195.1 of Bettongia penicillata ogilbyi. Classification (NCBI taxonomy): domain Eukaryota; kingdom Metazoa; phylum Chordata; class Mammalia; order Diprotodontia; family Potoroidae; genus Bettongia; species Bettongia penicillata. The sequence goes on from JAJHZJ010000314.1 coordinate 9,360,738, forward strand.
TAGTGAGGATGGAGTGGGGAGGAATTATTGGAAAGTAACAGTGATGCATTTAAAAATCAATAAAAATATTACTTGAAAAGGAAATACTATAACTAATTAATGTATTTGGCAACTTGCCTAGGCATAGACTCCATTATAATGACAGTTATAATGACATATAATGATCCAGACAGTACCTGAACAGTCAGTGTGCTCCAAAGAGTCATCAGAAGTGATGCTGGGACAGTGCCCTGGGATGTCCTCTCCAAATATTTCATAGCATTTATCAATAAGGAATTCTACCAATGTCTTAATCTGTGAGAAAAGCACCAGAGCAAATGTTAACAGGTTATATGGAATTTAGCGGATACTTTTTAAATTTTTATTTTTCTGTTAACTGAGTAAAGTACTCATGGGTTCATTCGAAGTAACAAACAGGGAAACAAAAGACCTAGCAATTAATTACTAGTCGATACTATTAAAGTTATAGGGGCTAGTTTCATTGAAGAAGGAAACTGCATTTTCTTCTTTTTAAATCATTTCGCAAAAATTGTTCATTTTGCATTTCTTAGACTGTTTCCCTCTTCTATAATTTGTATAATCAACTGCTACAAGGTGTGATGCCCCAAATGAATAAGCTTCATGTGTATAGTAGGGAGTCAGACTGACGCAATAATTACTGGCTTTTGTCTGCTGGTTGACAGCATAATTGGAATAATATTGTATATTGAATGGTAGGTTATGAAGCTCTCAGTTAAATGCCAAGAAAGTAAAGAAATTTTTTCATTATAATTTTGACCCAAACAGGGAAATTTAGCAATATTGATTTTCTTTTTCTTTTGCAAGGAATAGTAATAGGAGAAAACTTTGGGAAAGTTCCCCAAAATGGGGATGAACAAACCTTGTTGTTCAATTCTTTCTGGGCATCGAAAGAGAGGCTTCCGTCGGTGTTGAGGGTCAGCATGTTGGGTCCAATACAAATGGCGAGATTGCTTGAGTCCATTTTGCTGACCTCTGAATTCTTGCTGATGGCATAGAGCATGCAGACCAAACACTTGAGCAGCAGGAGATTTGCCCTTGGTAGTTTCTTTGTGACCCTACAATAAGATGTAAAATAGACTTTAAAACAAACCCAACAAACTTGATGATGGTGGCTCACAGAATATTCAAGTGCTCCTCCTTGCCCTGTCCTAAATAGCATTTCCTTTTACAATGAGGAGGATAATGAGGACAAAGCACACAGGCACAAACAAAACTTAGCATTGAGAAACTTCAATTCAGAAATGTCCGGTGGCAGCCAGAGGAGCATACTCTGAAGGCCTAATAAGTAAAACTTTTATAAGGAAAAACACCCATACCACCACATTTGACTATTATGTGCCACATTTGACTATAGTGTGGATGTGAAATTCCTTCCAGCTCTGTGATTCTGCAATTTCAGAAAGCTCTGCAGTCTTGTTCTACATCTGAAAGTGTATGGACTAAGACTGATGTTCCTCATCTCTTTACACTGCAGAATTTATTTTCATAGGATATGATCTTGGGCATTTCTTTGAGCAGCAGCCACCAAAGAAAGGCAGCAAACATATCATAGACCAAGAAAAACAACTTTTCAATCAGTGTTTATGAAGATCATCAGTGTGGTAATCATATTTACTAAGAACTATAAATTATGTCTGTATCTCAGTCTTTCTTTTGTGAAATGGAAGGATGGCATTTCTTGTCTCCCTTGCTCACAGAAGAGGGCCAGTGTTTGAAAAGTACTTTGAGTTCTTCTACTGAGATAATCTTAAGATGGATCTTTTAAAGAAAAAAAATCACCACAAAACTTCATTATCTTCTATTATATCCAAGTTATATTTTAACCACCCAATCATGTGCAGAAAACCTAATGTTTACACAGTCTGCAGTTATTAGTACAATGTGTTCCTAGGGTTTGATGGTTTTAAATTAGATTTTAGGGCTGTCTTTTCACTGATAGAGCCAACTTTTATTAGTTATTCAAACATACAGTCCCTTGAAAGATCTACTTAAGTTGAATATTGAATATATTAAATTATTAAATTCAATATTGAATACTGAATATATTTATGTTGATATACTTATTTAATTCTATGTAATTTCTAGTCCAGGTGAACATTAGACTGCTACTCTGGGGAAGATGACTGTTCCATTCCATATTCTGTGACTAGGAGAAGCATTGGGGGATATTTTATAGGATAGTGTATTTACTCTACGTGATCTCAAGCTCAGAAGATCAGAGGTGTCCTCTAGAGACCCCTAGTTTTGCTTAATAAACTTTAACTGATTTATCATCCATGAATTTATTTAAAACCTCCTCAAATTAATTTGTATTTTTTATTCAAAACTATTTCTTGGGATTATGAGTTCTATCCATTAGTTGCCTGTTTTGTAAAAGTTGTATTTCCTTTTATTGGGTTCACAATGCCCTCCTTCAAGCTTTTGGAATGTCCCCTACTTTTCATATTCTGGGGAGGGTGGTGAAAAAAATTACCCAATTTTTAAAAACTCTATGATCTTATAAAATTCAGTCATAAAATACTCTAGCTATTGCCTAAGGTTGAACTTGATGGCTTCTGAAAGCCCCCTGCTGCTCTAAATCTATGGTCCTATGTCTTGAGATAGAGAACTGACTCTGAAAATCAATTTTTTTTTACTTACTGTTTCAAGCTCTCAATTTTGTCCTCCTCATTTGGCTTCTCTAGAGCTGCCATCCATTCTTCAGACAGATCTGAAGAAAGTAGCTTGAGTGGGATACTCCTGAGGAAGTCCTGTTTGAAGAAAAGGTATGTGGCTTAACAACTGTCTGTTGTGGAATGTGCCGATATCTTTGATGGATTCCTTCCAGAGAAACTAGTTCATATCTTAATACATCTATCTTATTCCTATAAACTCGATTGGGGAAACTTTTCTATTTTACATTGCTCTTCAGTAATTACCTGCTGGCAGGTATACAATTACATTACTACATATGTAATTGCATTACATATGAACTAAAAGTAGCAGTGCCTTCTAAACTGGGGAATCTGGTTCCATGAGATTGGCCATAAATCAGTCTTGGTGTTTCCCATTCCTGCAAGAATTTTGGATCACACGGATAAAGAGAATCTCAATAAAGAAAAGTTCACTGAAATGTCAGCCTTTAAAGGTCAAGTAGTCTAAATCTTAGTGTGATCTAGCAACTTGTTGTTTTATTAATATAATCAGTCACAAATTTTTTAGATTATTATTTATATTATTCATTCATCACCTGTCATCTCAGCCCTGGTTTGAATCCCAGCCCATCTATTTGCTATCCATGTCAGCTTGGGCAATTTATGCCTCAGTTTCCTTTTCTGTAAAATGAAGGAGCTAGAATGGATGGCCTCTAGGGCGTTCTTTCTGGTTCTAGATCTATGATCTATAACCCATAATATAAATTTACCTTAAAAACTGCAGCCACTAGATGCACAGATCTGGTCTCCAAACTGACCATTCCCCCAGAATTGAGTTCTTCCTTAAGTTCTTTCCGTGCCTTTTCACTGGCAGCTTTCCTGAATATTCCTTCTGTTGAAGGGCCTTTGCTTCGAAGAATATCAAGAATTTCCTACATGAAACACATACAGAAATGAAAAAATGATTACATTTATTGGATTTGACTGAAGTAAAACTAAGATCCCTAGTTTGCCAAGACTCATGGGCCTAAGATCATATTAAGACTGAACAAAGCTTATTTTTGTCTTAAATTCAGGATTTGTTCTAGCACAACAATGCCTTTCATATCAAGTTTTTGATATGAAAAAGCTCCTTTTTCAAGTTTAGTGCCAGGAATGTCAGAGACATGAATCTAGCAGCTTTTACATATAGGTTTTTCTCTTTCCACATGGCCACTCACTGTTCTCTTCAACATTACCCAGCTTTGCAAGGAAAGGTGACATGGGAAATGCTGTAGTTATTTTACGTTGTCTCAAATGCACCTTCAGCTCCTCCCATATATAGGAAGCCATCCCATATATATATCAGGGTTTCTTCACCTTTTTTGTGTGTGCCATGGTTCCCTTTGGTAGTCTGGTGAAGCCCATGGATCCCCTCCCAGAATAATGTTTTTAAATGCATGAAGTACACAGGAAACCAATTATATTGAAGTACAGTCATCAAATTAAAGAATAAACAAATTTATGGACCCTCCATTCAGAAGCCCTGATAGAAGTTCTGAATGTGAAATATTCTTTGTTAAATCTTTAGCAACTTCTAGAAAGCCTGCCATACTGGAGAGGCTGGGCCCTCCCCAGGTGGGGGGGAGGGTGTCCTGATGTGCTTATAAATGCAAATTCTGTTTCACAAAGGAAAGGATCAGTAGGGAATAACTTTACTTTCATGGTATCAGCACAAGCATCATAAAGGTACAATCTCAAAGGACTCTATTTCTGACATTCAACAGGAAGACAGAACTAAAGTGGATTTGGAGCCCAGGGTACCTGAATGGGTTGGGGAAGGATGTCATGCTCCCCGCATATTATTGACAAGGGCTGGTCAAACAGGGAAGGTTTCCCTTCTAGCGGTAAAGATTCCGAAGAATCCGATGCAGAGACGGTCCTTCTCATGGGGAAAGGCCAGGTGATCACTTTTCTCTTCTTATTTTCTATGACAAACAACAGTGAACAAAAGAGGTGACTTAGACCAAATTATGTAGCAAATGGGACATAAGTAAATATACATAACATATTATCACATAGTAACCAACTAAAAAAACAAGTCATATAAGAGAAATAATTTCAAAAAATTAAGAAAACAGAGAGGGTAAGAGAGACTTAATCAAGAGAACCCTGACTGAAAAACAAGCACACTATCACCAAGGCAACTGAGCCCTAAACATCGACACCAAGAGACAACTAGAAGTCTCCACCTTTCCTGTTTTTATGCTGAGGCAGGTCTTTTCTCTGGAAGGAGAGCAAAGCAACATATGGATCACCAAACACTAGCCTTAAAATGGTGGTTTTAATAATCACACTGGATATTTCTGGCCAGACATTTATCCATGTGTTTCACCCTTCTGGGAGATGGCTCTGTATTCTTATTTCCCTGTTATACAGATGAAGAAAATGAAACTCTCCGAGAGGAAGTTACTTGCTCAGTTTCATAAAGATAAAGATAGCATGACAAACTGTCAATCTCTGGAACCATCGGTGCATTAGCTGACCACGAGGGGGCAGCCTCTGTTGGTGCCTTTTTCCCCCAGCCAACTTGAGCTGTGTCTCCCTCTCATTACTAAATGTGGGAAATGCTTGTACCCAAACCTTGCACTTGGGAATTTTCAGTGTTAGCTCTTAGCCACCAAGTTTATTCTTTTCCCCAAAAGCCAGAAATGGATATTTTGTTTGACAAATTCTCTTTACTCCAGAAACTTCATGTTCCAGTTCCTAAATAGGGATATTTCAGTGGCGTATATATAGTGCTCCCGGGTAAAGAAATTTTTTTTAATGACTATACCTTGCTGTTTTAGAGAGTTGCCCAGAGCACTGAGGGGTTGAGTGATTAAGCCCAGGGTTACACAGCGAGTATGTGTCAGTTTGAACCAAATCTCTTCTCAGATCTGAAGCCAACTTTCTATTATTTCTATCTATTATCTGCCTCTTAGCTAATATATAAACATATTGACCAGCTCCCATATGCCATGCCTATTAAAGCTCAGGAGAGCTGTTAGGACTGCATTTGGGTCAAACATGCCCAAGAAGCTTTAAAAAGTATTGAGTTGAAGAATGTTGGTGGTGGTACAACCAAGTAAGGTTCTAACTTATAAGCAGAAATTACTAAAAGACCTAAGGTCCAAGATACTAAAAGAGAAAGGGGAAAAAGAGAAAGTTGGAAAATATATCATATTTGTAGTATTTACATGCACATTATTCCCTCAACCCTGGAACTGAAGTCATCAAAAGTGTGTAAGGTAGTCTTTAAGTTGATTCACAGCCCTTGGGAGAAGGTGGTTATTCTAGAGAGAGCACAGTGCCTCTACTTTCTGAGCCATCTCTCCCATCTCTTCAGCAGGCTGAAGACTGCTGGTCATCTAAGTGTTAATGTTCTGTAGTGGTTAAAAGAATACTTATTAAACAAAAATTCCTAGTAATGAAGCCTTTGTGGTTTTGCAAACCAAGAACACTAACTCTCCACATTTATATAAGATAGGAGTTTACTTTTGAAACTCACCAATCAGGTGGCAAATCCCATCATCACTATCACACTGCGGTAGCAAGTGGTGTTCTTTGACATCGCCCTAGAAAGATATTTATCTCAGTTAGAAATTGTCATTAAAACAATCCTCTCCCCAAATCAACTCTGCACATGACACTGAGGATGTTATATTAAAAGAGATTAAAAATGTATTAAATCAATTCCTAGAGTCTAAAATTAATCTTTTTGTAAATTAAAAATTTTAAATTAGCAAACACTTATTTTCTTTCCTTCTCTTTTCTCCCCTGGATGGAAAAAACACAAACCTAAATCCTCATAACAAATATGAATAGTAAAGCAAAACAAATTCCCACATTGACTGTGTCCAAAAATATGTATTGTTCCATATATTAAGTACATCACCACTCTGTTTCTCTAGAATTAATCTTAAGCTCTAAGGAACAGTATGTAGCAGATTCTAGTTTAACTGGAAATTTTAGTCACCACATTATTATTGGATAATGGCTTTAGAGCTGAACTGGACTTAAGAAATCATCTAGTCTAACCCTCTCATTTCATAGAGAAAGAAACTGAGGCTCAGACAGACTAAATGATGCCCAAGATTATATAACTACTAAATAGCAGATCTGGGATTACAACCTCAGTCCTCCGACTCCAAAGTCAGGGCTCTTTTCCATGCCACCTTGCTTCACTCTTACGTGTCTACACATGCAGCCTAAACAAGGCTCAAGTGAATCAAAATTCTGGCCCAAGGCCACTTGTTTAATTTACTTCTTAACTGTGACTGACACAATTAAAGTTTCTATATAATTGAAATTTAGTGTTTTGGAATGTAAGAAAAAGAAAAGAAAAGAACATGAGATCAATAAACGGTCTTGGGCTCTAACCTGTAAGAAATGTGAATTTCTAAAAGCAGTAGGGGTACTTACAGTATTGCAGCCGCTCAACACCTTCATGAACTTTAATCCCGTCTTCTCTCGGCTCTGTCTGGAGTAAAAGGAAAAGCAAGAGAGTTAAGCCTAGTCAATCAAGTACATTGCTGTTCTGCTAAAAACAGACTTTTAAAATTACTTTGAGAGAAGAGGATTTATTTAAAGTCAGTTGTATCTGTTGCCAGATGCCAGATGCTTTGAGAAGAAAATCTATAATTTGCATATTTCATAGATTATTTAAGTATGAGAACTTTGACATTCCAAAATGTAATATTATTGTTTACTTTCAAATTCGAGTTTACTTTTAGACCAAATGGTTTTTCATCCATCGGTCGACACAAAGTGAAGTCAAAACAGGTTTTAAATGATCAAGATTTTGCCTTTCTTAGGATTTTAGCTACTTGTAGAGGCAAAGAGAACAAATCTAGTAGTTGTAGCCCTTAGTGGAGATAGTACATTTTCGGTCCTCAGAACCTCTGTTGACATTCTGCTATTCTCTTAGATGTGTGCTGTCAATTATCCATGATTAGACCCGCAAGGCTTCATATTGATTACTTAGTGGTAATCCAAAGTACTTACCCTTGGAGGGTCTTCAGCGAGAGCTGTTTCACCTCTGATGAACTGAGCAAAATGGGAGAAACAGCATGACACTTTCTGCCACAACTAATCCTCTGCTGAGAAGGAGGAGACTGACAGTTCTAAGCTCATGTGTTGTGCATTATAAGCAGAGAGTGGGGGCAGGTGGAAATTCACAATGTAACGGAGACAGGAAGAAGCATCATGGGGCTGTCACACACAGACATGGCCAACCAAACACCCCAGAGCTTTAAACTTCCCCTTGCCTTATATGGCACAGGGGTACTTTTTTCTTTTTTTTTTTTCAATGAGTTGCAAACAAAATCTGTGAGCTGCTGTGAGTGGAAAAGATGACATACAGCCAGCCTGCAGGTAAAGGTTCCCCAGAATGTCAGAGGTGGGATGTGTGAATTAGAAATGATGCTATACTATAGGTAAACACACTGGCTTTTTCTAAAGAGGGAGTATTTTAAGTGACACATTTCTTACCTTCAAATGACCATTCTCTTGTTTGTGTTACCCTCCTCCAGACCACCCACTATCCTGTATGACAGTCAGTGGTGTGTGTGTGTATATGTGTGTGTGTGTGTCTATGTGCCAAGCACTATATTTGATGCTTTTAAGGGACATTCTGTGTAGCATAGGAGTTCTAGATTGGGAGTTTAAGTCATGACTCTATTACTTACTAGTTTTGTGACCCTCAGCAAATTACTTCATCTTTCTGGGGCTCAGTTTCCTCTTCTGTAAAATTAAGCTCTTGGAGTAGGTGAGAGGTAGCTTAGTGGAATAGATAGAGGGCTGGCCTCAATCTATTTGACCAGCTCTGAGCCTTCTGCTAACCTCCAGTATCAAATCTCCATCTAGCTTCCTTTAATTCATCCTAAACCCGATAGATGTCTTAAACTCAACATGTCCAAAGTGGAACTCATTATCTTTTCCCATTCCTGCACCCTTTCAGCCTTCTATTCCAGACTTCCTTATTATTGTTGAGGGTACCACCATCCTCTCAGTTACACAGACTTAAAGCCATGGCATCATCTTCAGCTCCTCACTCTCTAATTTCCAACCTGTTGTCAACATCTCTTGTATATGTTTCCTTCTCTCCACTCGTACAGCTGCCATTGTTGTAAGACACTCGTTGATTCTCACCAGGGACTACTGCAGTAACCTGCTGGTTGGTCCCCCTGCATCAAGTTCCTCCTCACTCCAGGTCCCCTTCCACTCAGCTTAAAATGTAGCTTGGTCATAGGACTACTCTATTCATTAAATACTAGTTCATTGGTTCTCTATTATCTCCAAGGGGGGCAGCAAGGTGGCATAGTGAATAGAGTGCCAGGCCTGGAATCAGGAAGACCTGTGTTCAAATCTGGCCTAAGACACTTACTAGCTGTATAACCCTGGGAAAGTCACTTAACCCTGTTTGCCTCAGGTTTGTCATCTGTAAAATGAGCCGGAGAAGGAAATGACAAACCACCTGAGTATCTTTGCCTAGAAAATCCCAAACAGGGTTGCAAAGAATCCGACACAACTGAATCTCATGAGAAACAATAAGAGATTTAAAAAAGCTGAGTTGAGAAGGGAGGGGCATTCCTGGTATGGGAACCAGTCTGTGGAAAGGCATGGAGATGGGATGGCCATGTATGAAGAAGAGAAAATAGGTCATGCTTCTCTGGAACATCAAACACATGCAGGAAAGTCATGAATAATAATGTCTGGTAACGTCAGCTCGTCAAGTTGTCAGAGGCTTTAAATGTCAAACAGGGGAGTTCATTTTTAATACTAGAGGTACTATGAGGTTCCTAGAGGTACTATCGGGATACATTAGTCTATTCGACAAAGGAGTGACACGTTCAGACCTTTAAGGATATCACTCAGGCAACTATGTGAATTATAGTTTGGAGAAGGGAGAACCTTGAGGCAGTGTTATTAATTATGAAGTTATTATTAATCCAGGAAAGAAATGATGAGGGTCTGATTTAGGATGATGAAAATGTAGTTACTTATTCTGAGCAAGTTCAACTTTAGGATTCAGTTTCTTTTTTTATGTAAAAGAAAGGGTTGGATTAGGTGGCCTCTGCATTCTCTTTTAGTTCCAGATCTATGATCTCATCATCCTATGACCTTGAAGACCTCATCTTGCTTAAATTCTATGAAAGAAGTGAAATCTCTCAAGGATCTTCTCCTAAAACTGTGTCCAGTTTTCTGCAGTTTTAAGGACAAAGACTTCCAAAACCAAACTATATTCTCTTTCTGGTTTTTGCCCCTCAAAATTAAATGTGTCATGCTCACTTTAGCAGCACATATATACTTTTTTAAAAAGAGTATTATCAATTCACTTAAAATTTCTGGTATATACTATGCATCAGTTTTGTGAATTCATATTTTTATAAATAATTATCAATTTCCTCTAAATCTCTGCCTTGTTAGAATATAGCTATAGGTAATATTCAAAAGAAAAATGTATGTAAAGAACTTTGAAAACCTTAAGGCATCATATAAATGTAAGTTATTGTCTTTATTATTCTCTAATAATATCAATTTCACTGCTATTTGCTGCATTTTCTCTTTTTCCATTTGCACTTTTACAGAGATGTGTTTTCTCTCTCTTTTTTTGATCACAGGTCCTAATGGTTTAAAAAAATCCCACAGTTCTGCAGGAAGACAGGAAAGGCAAACCTCTTATTGATTGCTTAGACCAGTATGATGTAGTGAGGACATGCTTCAGCCTGTCAGCTCAGGAAAAGATGCTCAGGAAAAGAAGGCACCATTTATGTCTGTAATCATCTTTGCTCCAAAGGGTACTGAATCAGTTCACCAACTGCCTGCATCTGATGAATTCAGTAGGTGAATTAAAAGGGAATCCCTGGAGTCACTCATGGCTACCTGTGACCACAGCATCACAGAACTACAAAATTTCAGAGAACAGAGACTTCAGTGGTCTAGTTCAGCCCATGCATGTGTCAAGATATTAGGAGACACCTTGTTTTCCAGAGCTAAGGCCCAGCAAGCAAGCTGTGCCCTGAGCTTGGCATAACAACAATCCTTTGCACTTATCCTCTGGCAAAATCACATAATTATTTTTATTGGAATGTATCACATAATTGCTGGAACAAAATTACATAATTATTTAGTGTTCTGACCAGCACCAGATGTTCTCTGAGCTTGAACAAGCAACAGACAAGTTCGGAGAAGTACTCATGTTCTTGTTGTGGAGCCCAATTCATTGTCAGTGTTGTGGCTCACTGTACAGCCATTGGTATAAGTATTGAGATCTCCCCATATTGCCTTGGGTCCCTCCACTACAGGCAGAACTTTGGTTCATGTGTCTCGATCCCCTCCTTACTTGCAAGCCTTTTCCTTCATTTTGACATGAAACTTCTATTTGATTTCTGATTCTAACCTGCTCTGTTCAGCTCTGGTCATCCACAGGTTAGAGGCTGCTTCAGTCTGGTTGACATACAAAAGGGACCACCCTTATAAAATACCCAAAAAGTGATTCTCTAGTCCCTGCTTAAAGACTTCTGAGGAGGGGGAAACACCCTTACCCGTCCAGGTATCCCATTCCATTTTTCTACAACTCTAATTGTTAGGAATTTGGGTTGGTTTTTTTCTTCCCCTGGTAGGAAGTTCTCTTAAGCCTAAACTGACTTCTTTACATCTTCTACCCATTGCTCCTGGTTCTGTGTTTTAGGGCAGCCAAGCTGAACAAGTCTAATGCCATGGTGATCCAAAGGTCTTATACTTATATATGATATATGACATATTATATAAGAGCTTATACTGACATAGCCCTCTCCTTCCAATTTTACTCTGATGTCTCATGGTGATGAGAAGGCAAACCTCCCATGGTGGGGGAAAAGATTTGGGGTAGATTATAAGCTCAACAGTGTAACCTGGAAGTCAAAAATGCTAAGACAGTATTAGGCTTCATTCAGTGGGGTGCTAGTAAATGTTTATAATAACAGTTTCTCTGAAGGGCATGACATGTTTTATTTCATCAGCATTATTAACATTTTCTCCATCACTTTTTAAAGTATGGACAATTAACAAAAGAACACATCAAACTTTGATTTGTAATGTTTGCCAAGTTCTGAGCTGTAAATGTTCACACTGAAAGGGGTTGCCAGTGAATTCAGTCATAAGAGTTAGCTACAGCTCACCTCTGTCTTTATTATTAGTGGAGTAGGGTCCAGGACACAGGGCAGGAGAGACTCACATATACTCTCAGGAGTATCTTTTTTTGTTTTTTTTAGTTCTTGGTGCTTTATTTTAGCAAGGATACTGAAAAAATGATGGGACTATAGAATAATGTGGCAAGGATGATGAGGTAACTGGAGATTATGGAATAAAAGAGTCACTTAGAAGAAATTAGTAATGTTTAACCTAAGGAAGAAACACTATAGGGAAAAATGACAGTTTTCTTTTGGTATTTGAGACTGTCATGTGGAAGAGGGATTGTTGACATTCATTCATTCAGCTGTGTCCAGCTCTTTGTGACCCTGTATAGGATTTTCTTGGCAAAGATACTGGAGTCATTTGCCGTTCCCTTCTCTAGTGGATCAAGGCCAACAGGGTTAAGTGACTTGCCAAGGGTCACACAGCTAGTAAGCATCTGAGAACAGATCTGAACTTGTCTTTCTGACTCCAGGCTCAGCACTCTATCCATTAAACCTCCTAGCTCCTGGAAGAGGGATTAGACATGTCCTATTTGGCCCCAGAGAACAGAAGTAGAGGACCTGCCTGGAAACTATAGAGAGGCAGATTCAACTCCACATGAGAAGAAACTTAAGACTTTAAATTTCCAAGTAGCTGCATTGGCAGAAGGTGTTTCTACATCAGAAGTTCCTTACATTGATGAAATCTTGGGCCCAGACCGCATTTCCTCTCCTTCCTTCCACCCTCACCCCAATTTTCCTTTTTTCCTCACAGGAAGACGCAAGTGTAAAACAGCCTGGGCATGCTAAGTTTGTTCCCTCTGAGCCTAACCCTCCGGCCCAGCTGAAGAGAGGATCACAAATGACTGGAGCGTGGCATTCCCTTTGGCTACTATTGCTGGTTAAGTGGGGCTATGTTTCTTATGGTTCACCTTGTCTCATAAATTCCTCTTCTTCAAAGAGACCACTCAGGGAGTATTATCAGGGACTGTTCTTTGGAAGGAAACCTAATTCCCATGTCCCTTCCCAGAGTCTTATTTTTCAAGTGGCTGCCTGGGGCAGTGACTCAAATTTTTCCACAGTGCCTGTCTCTCCAAGCACATTTTTGTTTCTAAGGGAGAATGAGATTTGGCACATGACACCCACTGTAAATAACACATCTCCCCCATGCTGCCTGTGGGCCATCAGAAGCAATAAAGGAACCTCTGGGCATGTCTTTTTTTACCCTGGCTCCAAAGATAGCCCTGTCAGCTGTTTTTCTACACTGTTAAACTGATTTTTAAAAAGTTTTATGATGCTCCGGTTTATTCTGTATTCCTCTCTGCCCCTTCTCTAATTGCCCCTTCCTTCCCCCATCCAATACTAAGTTATATGTTTCTTCTTGGGGGACTTTTTACCCATCCGCCTTCTCAAGGGGAGGGCTGGGCTGGGCTGTGAAATTTACTTTGGTGGGTCTGTGGGAAGCTGTACAAATGACATGCTTGGCCCAGAACATGGTCGTTCCCATTTTATACAAACTCGGTAGCTATCAGGACAACAAGCAGAGAATTGGACCTGACAAGATGCCATGTTTTTTGTTCACACAAAGGAAGGATAAAGAAATGTCCAGTTTTAAACCTTCTGGGACCTAAGGTCCCAGCTGTGTGACCCTGGGCAAGTTGTTTTACCTCTGTTTGTCTCGACTTTCTCATCTATAAAACAGGGATAATAATAGAACTTGCCTCCCAGGGTTAAAATAAATAAATGTGTAAAGTGCTTAGCACAATGCTTGGTATATAGTGGCTACTAGAGAAATATTAATTATTATTATAATATCTTCCCCCAATCAGTCCTTTTTTCTCTTTGTTGTTAACTTTTTCAAGATTGAGATAAATGTGAACTATGAAGTGGGTAAAATAATGTATGAATTATAAAATAATGAATGATTCCACAAATTCTACATGAAAGCAGTCTCAAGAGAAGTAGTAACACGGTGTAGTTGAAAAAACACAGGGGTTTGGAGTTAGATGAGCTGGGTTCTGATCCTAGTTCAGCCTCTTACTACATGTGCAACATTGGACAAGTTATTTTGAGTCTCTGGGCCTCTGTTTCTTCCTTTTAAAGTGATGGGATTGGATGAGGGACTGCTAGAGTCCCTTCCACCTCAGGGTATCGATGAGCCTCTGGCCCTGCGGTCTTCCAGCATTAGGATAAGGCCCAGACTCTCATCTCTTTCCTCAGATGCAGGTGCAATCCCTATTAATGACTCTAGGCCTTGGCACCTCCTGACTGTGGACCAACAAATACATAAGTCACTTAATCTCAGTTTCCTCCTCTGTCTAATAGAAGCAGTCCCTGCACTACCTACCTCAAAGGGTGGTGGGGAGGAAAGCACTCTGCAAACTTGAATACATATAGATCATATTCTCTCCATGCACGTTTTTGTTTCCAAGGGGGAAAGAGACTTGGCACAGCACACCCACTGTAAGTAACACATCTCCACCTTGCTGTCTTTTAGATTTAGAGCTGAAGGAGACTTGAAAGGGCATTCTCAACCCCACATCTTGTGTGGTCATTCAGTTGCATCCAACTCTTGGTGACCCCATTTTCAGGTTTTCTTGACAAAGATATTGTAGTGGTTTGCCATTTCCTTCTCCACATGAGGAAACTGAAGCAAATAGTGTTAGATTTGCCTAGGATCTCATAGCTTCTAAGTGTCTGACACTGGATTTGAATTCAGGTCTTCCTCACTCCAGGTCTGGTGCTCTATCTGTTTGTGATACCTAGCTGCTCTTTAAATTGATCGTTTTACTGAGCACAAAAATCAAGTCAATAAGCATTTGTTAAAGCACTTACTATATGACGGGTAATCAATCGGTCAAGGAGCATTTATTAAGTGCCAGACACTGGGTTAAGCACTGGGGATGCAAAAGGAGGCTACACACACACACACACACACACACACACACACACGTGTATGTGTATATATATGCATGTATATATATATATCTTTATATCTTTATATCTATTTACCTATCATCTATCTATCTATCTATCATCTATCTATCTATCTGTCATCTTTGTCTTCAAGAACCTCTCTGTCTCTCTGAGACAAAGCAAACAAACACATGTATACAAATCTTGCTAAGTGCTGCGGATACAAGGAAAGGCAAAAGAAATAAACAAAATCTCAAAACAAAAAAGAAAATGAAAACAAAACCTAGCCCTCACAGTCTAGTGAGGCAAATAATATTCAAATAGCCAAGTGCAAACAGGATCCACTGGAGCTAGTCTCAGAGGCAAGGCATTTGTATACAGGGAAAGGCTTCTTGCAGAACCTGGGATTTGAAGGACACCGGAGGAGTCAGGAGGAGATGAAGAGGCAGAGAGTACCAGGCATAGGTGGACAGCCAGTGAAAATGTCCAGAGTCAGGAGACAGAGTGCCTTGGATGGTGATTTAACATGTATAACCTCCATCAAATGGTTTACCACCTCAGGGAGTGGGGGAGCTGAGGAAGGGAGAGAAAATTTGAAACTCAAAATTTTTTTTGATGAATGTTAAATATGTCTTTATGGGTAACTGGGAGGAAAATGAAATGTTATTTTTAAAAAAGAAGAGTAGAGAGAAGAAAAGTATAAGAAACCTAAAAATATAGTAAGGGACCAGGTTATAATAGACTTTAGAAGTGAAACAGATTTTCTTTGGATCTTGTAGGTCCAGAGCGGGGAACTTGCAGCCTGGAGGCCACACATCAACCCACACATGGACTTCAGGCCACAGGTTCCCCACCCTTACATAGGTAATAGGGAGCTAGCAGACTCTGTCAAATAGGAGGGTGACATGGTTAGGCCTGAGATTTAGGTAGATCAAAACTGAATGAATCTCTTAGAAGTTAAGTGACCAATGCTTCTAAGTGTCTGAGGCAGAATTTGAATTTAGATCTTGCTGACTCCAAGGCCAGCACTCTGCACTTCGTTATCTATCTGTCTCTCCCCTATTTCTGTGTGAGCGGCTGCTCATCATTTGCCAGTCAACCTCCTGATAGTGAGTCTCTGTGAACCAGGCTGGGCCTCAGACAACAGATGTTCAGGCCTTGTTCAGAGCCCCTGCAGCTTGACAGGGTTTGCCAGAGCTTTGCTTCCCAGGTAGAGTCTTTGGGAGACCAGGGAAGCCTTCACCCTATAATGAGGCACCAGAGGAGGATTCAGAGAATAGGGACACAAGACAGACAGGGAAAAATGATGGATTAGGTTGAGTAGGATGACAATGTTAAGCAAAAAGGGAAGAACAGCTTGTTGGCCTACGTGAAAGACCAAGTGTTGGGGCCTTTCCCCATGAGAGGCCTTCATATGATACTTAGTGAAAGCACATGGTTTATTAGAAGAGGTTGACTTCTTGCCTCAACCCACAGTCCATTGTGAAACTCTGTAGAGTTGACTCAATACCATGAGGCCGGTGTTGCTATCAGGCACCTAGTAAAGTTCTCACACACTCCTGGAATGGACTAGAATTATTAGGAGTGGGGAACCTGCAGCCTTGAGGCCACATGTGGCCTTCTAGGTCTTTGGGTGCAGCCTTTTGACTGAGTCCAAGTTTAATAGAAAAAATCCTTTTATTAAGGGGATTTGATCTGTAAAGTTTAGATTCAGCCAAATGGTTGCGCTTAAGGACCCAGAGAACTACTTGTGACAAGGCTGTAGGTTCCCCACCCCTGGACTGGATGTCTGTTCCCAGAAGCCTGAATTCCTTATTTTATTTCCAGATATAGTTCAGATAGTCCTGTGACAACTAACTAGGTGGGGTAGTAGATAGAGTGCTATATTTGGAACCAGGGAGAACTGAGTTCAAATCCTTCCCCAGACACTTATTAGCTCAGTGAACCTGAGCATGTTATTTAACCTCTCTCTGGCTATTTCCTCATCTGTAAAATGGGGATAATAGCACCAGACTGACAGGGTTTTTGTGAGAAACCAGTAAGATTTTTGTAGCTTATATGCACAATCAGGTACTTCAAAATATTTTTTTTCTACTCTCAATTTAAAAATAGCTTATTATTTTTATTTGTCAAGTAATAAATATTTTAAAATTTAGTCTCTCTCACTAGCCCCCCCCCCCAGTAAATATTTAAAAAAGCAAAAACCCTTAACATATAAGTACATTGGCAAATCCCCACATTATCCACATCCTTAAATGATATATGTCTTTTTCTGTATTTTTTCTTTTTTTTTAAATTTATTTATTTTTCTCTTTTTTTTGGTGTTCTACAATCACTTCCTTAAAATTAAGATTTTATTCCCCCCTGCCCCCCCACCTTTCCTCCACTACCCCCTCCCTCCCTGCGACAGCATACAATTCTGTATAGGTTCTACAAATACTTTCCTGTTGAGTACATTTTCACAATAGTCATGTCATATGGTTGAACTAAAATAAATGGAAGAAATCATATAACAAATCAAAACATAATACACTAAAACCTACACATATACAAATATGATCTGCTACATTTTACGCCTTGATCAGGAGGTAAATCATCCCCTTGCCATTAGTGTGAACCTGCTTAGAGGATTTCAATCCTATATGAATACAATATACATCATACCCTGCAAAGATATGATGGGATACAAAAGATTACTAAGGAGTATGATTATTGTAGAAACCAGCTCAAGCAGGTCAGAATCCAAAAGGCTCTAAAATCATCCAGAAATAACCTGAGAGTCAGTAATGTAACAGAGAATGGTTGACAGGGGAATGTGAAGTGAAGTGAAGGGAAGTAAAGAATGAAGAAAAATTTGAAGAAAAAAAGCAAAACAAAAAATCAAGCAAGTGGGGTGGGGAAAAACCCCAATTAAGAGGGGAAAAAAACCACCTCCCAGAAGGCAAAATGGCATTTGTGGTCACCAGAGAAATGCCTCACATTTTTGTGAAGAACAGTGTTTGTTGTGTGGGGGCATATCTGTTTTTCTTTCACAATAAACACATAAACGATTCTCAGGGAAGAAAATGACATGAAATTTCAGTGTTCTTTTATAGTTCCAACTTATTACAAATACAATATTAACAGTGGTACTTACATACTATCTCTCTTCTGAAGGTTTCAGAGGTTTGTAAAGAGGGAAGAGACCCTTGGCTGTCATCACTGAGACAGTCCCCCATCTCACAGTGGGTGAATGGGTTCTAAATCAATTAGCATGTACTTTAGCAACATTGATTCTGTTATTCACCATCTCTTAAATGGCAGCCACAACTAAAATAATCTACCCAAACTTGACTAAGTTTTAACTCAATTTCTGATAAAATGAAAAAGTGGGCAGTTATCACATTTCTTTTAGTCTCCACGATGCCAAAACATCTGGATATCCTGCAACAGGTTTCATTTACTTTTCATCCAGATGTTTGACATCTTATCTATGGAAATGATAAACAACAAAACAATACTGAAAGATGTTTTGGAAGCTTAACATCTCAATTCTAGTATTGTATGTTCTCCCTACTTCCTCTTGTTCCTTCTAGTCCTGAAACTTTCCAATCCCATCAGTTGTGCTAATTTATTCCTAGTCATCAGAGTCTCGTGACCCTTAGATCCCTCCTTTCCATCCAATTTGATCTTCAAAATAAAAAAATTGAACATACATTTATGAAACATTTCCTATGTGAAAGACACTGTACTGGGTGCTAGGTATATAAAAACAAAAATGAAACAATCTGCCTTCTGAGAGCCTTCTTGGGACTGCACCAGTTCCCCCTTCCCTGTAAGCAGGGAATAATACCTGACACTGAAACTTCAGCGCATGTGTACAAGGTACATTTTCCTCACAACAACCCTGTGAGTTGTTAACAGGCATTTAAGTACTTTTAAGTGTTATCCTCATTCTAGAGATAAAGAAACTAAGGCTGTGACTTGCTATTTTAGTTATACATCTAGGAATTGTTAGTGCCAATTAATCAATAAATAGATGTCAATAAACATTTATTAAGCACTAACTATGTGTCAGGCACTATGCTAAGCACCAAGGATACAAAAAAGAGATGAAAGACTTGAACCCAGATTTTCTGACTGAATCCAGCATTCCTTCTGCGTCATCACTGTGGTGTTCCCCACACTGCTTCACACACAGTTGGTGCTTAATAAATGCTTATTGATGATCTGACTTCTGTCATTTCTTCATTATGTATATATTTATTTTTGGGTCCACCAAATCATCCCTTTTTTGATGTCTGCTGTTTTCCTAACACTAAATGCATGTGCTTCATCTTTGCCAGGATTTTAGCATTGTTTGGTTCAGAAAACTACCCCTTAAACCTTAAATGCTGAAGAATCCCTGAGTGTGCTATGTGTAGATGGTGGGTTGACTATGATCTGACACTTTTAATAACATATTGTAAAAATATGTTGTTAGTTGCCAGAGAACCTGCAGTTGCAAACACTCTTGCCATAAAGGCAGCAACTATAATATTAATCACTGCAGAATGTTTTGCATTTATTTTCAGAAGAATATTATCATTTGATAATGAGACTCTCTCTCTCTCTCTCTCTCTCTCTCTCTCTCTCTCTCTCTCTCTCTCTCTCTCTCTCTCTCTCTCTCTCTCTCTCTCGGGAAGCATGGGAATTCCCCTGTGACCATCTGGACTGAGAAAGAAAATCCTTCAAATAAGCTACATGCTGTGCTCTCTCCATCTTCCAGGCAAATCTGACCACCATCTTGACTAAACACATCTCAACTAAATGCATTACTAAAATCCACCCACATGAAATTTGTTGGATGATGCTGTGGGCCCACTGTGGTCTAGTGGTTAAGACAGCTGCCTTCCAAATATCTGAACTGAGTGTGTTTCCCAGCCGATGTCACGATGTTAGGAAGTGGAGGAAGTGATGGGAACTCCTACTAATAAGAGGAAGGTGAACTAAAACTAACAGGGGCTAAGATGTGGTGAGATGAAGAGTCTGTTTAACAGACAGTGACTGGGGAATGACTGAACAAATTGTGGCATATAAAAAGAATGGAATAGTTAAGAAGTGATGAGTGAGTATGAGAATTCAGAGAAACTTGGGAAAACTTGCATGAGCAGAGCCAAGAAAAAGTACATTAAATGGCCACAGTAACATAAAGGAAAACAACACTAAAAGACATCAGATGATTCGTATCAATGTAATGAATTACCTTGATTCTAACAGACTGATATTGAAACATATCTTCCTCTTGGAAAAGAGGTGGTGGACTACAGGTGGCAAATGTGATGTATGCCCTCAAAAGACTAATAATGTGTTAATTAACTTATTATAACTAACTTATACATACTTTATATTTTTATTTATTCTTAATTAACTTATATGTACTTATACTTTTTGTTGCAAGGGAAAGTTATTTTAGGATGAGGAGTTATTGTGAAATTGATGTTTTTAAAAAAGTATCAATGAAACATTTTAAAAGACTCTTTGGGTTTTAAGGAGATACCTCTGGGGAAGAAAAATAAATTAGAGCAGAAATGGGAATCATTTGCCCTGTAGGAGGGAAAGGATCAAAAGGATTCTGTTGGTCACTGGGAAAATAGTCCATTATAATTAGGATCATTTAGAGTATTGTATACATAGCAAGAAAATCTACTAAAAATGTGAAAAGGCTTATCAATCAATCAATCACTTATTAAGCATCTAATATGTGCTAAATCCTGGGGATATAAAGATAGAAGTAAAAAGTCCCTGCTTCAAGGAAGTGACATTCTAAAGGGTAGGACAACATGGATGACATAGGTAGGGGTATGCAAAATGAATATAGACTACATACAAGGTAATTTAGGGAGGGAGGGTGCTGGCAGGAAAGACCCCATCTTGCAGCTGATGCTTAAGCTGAGTGTTGACAGAAAACAGAGCTTCTAAGGGGTGGAACTGAGGAGGGACAGCATTCAAGGCATGGGAGATTGTTGGAACAAAGTCATGGAGCTAGACAGCAGATGGGCCTTTGCCATGTGTATGGAGCAACAAGTAGTCCCATATGACTGGACCACAGCATATGTGGAAGAGACTGATGTATAAGAAGACTGGAAATGTAGCAAGACTGGAAGAGCTTTGAATGCCAGAGGAGTTTATACTTGATTAAACTGAGATGTGTTTGTTAGATAGTAATGTGTAGATGTCTTTTTGGGGGGAGGTCTCTAGTGGAACGTCCTTTGTCCTCTACCCTTCTATGTTCCAGTGAATAACTTACATGAGCTTATAAACTTTTCATAAGAGATTGTGGGCTTTAAAGAACTAGAAACAGCAGGCAGTGTTCATTGAAGGGGATCCACATCTATCTCAGATCCTGACCTGCAGGGTCCCAAAGGCAATGGAGGCTTATGCTTCCAGAGACTCAAGAGATTAGCTGATTGCTTGCTCCATATCTAGGGTATCTTCTGTTATCTTAAAGTGATGCTACAGGGTTGGCCCCAAATATGAGCACAGCCTGGTTTATTTACTTATTACTAATTATTTACTTACTCAGAACTACCCACCACCTACAGCTGTCACTTACATGTCCAGTTTTCCTATATTTGGAGAGATCATCTGTGGAAGGTTACAGAACTGTCTGCACTCATGATTTGTTTATTCATCATAGGACCCTGGAGGATGGAACACCCCATCAGCTGATTCTTCCCTAATCCCATGGAGCACAAACTACCAGTTCCTAATTCCTATGGTTCTTAATCATCATTATCTGGGAGTGAAAATCTCATCTCCCTCCTCCTTTCTCATCCCTAAGCATCTTAGTCCTTCCCTTTCACCATTCACTCCTTCCTTTGACCTCCCCACTTTTGTACATCCCAGAAACTCCCATTCTGTTACTAGTGAGGTCCTTTTTATCCCATGTCTGCGTTCCTCACACCATTTCCATCTCCTGAGCTGATGGTAACTTGACTATCTCTGAATCTCTGGTCATCGGATTCTCCTTCTTTCATGCCTCCCAACAAAGTGGACCAAAGGAGGGATTGACCTCCCATTACCCTTCATTGTTACTTCCAGAGCATCCCTTTGCTACCATCACAAGGCAACCTATTCTCCTTTGGGGTCCACTCCATCATTTCTATATCGCATCTATATGTTTCATCTGGGATAGTTTTGCCTGCCTCCAAGTCATCCCTCCCCCTTTCTCAAGGAGCTTTTAGTACTTGAGTCACAATTTTCTTCTTCACTCTCAATTACTCATATTTGGGAAGTTCAAATACATGTTGATGTTCCCTCAAACACCACATCCTCCCAATTCATCAACCACCATAACTCCCATGAGGGCTTCTCCATAGAGAAAACTAGGTGGAGGAGCGGATAGAATGCAAGACCTGGAGTCAGGAAGATTTAAGTTCAAATCCACAGGCATGGACTAGCTGTGTGACCCTGGGTCTATCACTTCACCTATATTTGCCTCAGTTTCCCCAACTGCAAAATAGGGATAATTATAGCACTTACTTCCAAGGTTTTTTTTTGAGTATCAAATGAGAATCAAATATTTATAAAATGTTTCACACAGTACCTAGCATATAGGGTGCTCGTCCTTCGTTGCCAAAGACCATGCCACCAGAGAAATGATGACATGACTTGCACTTGGCTTTGTTTTGAGTGAGTGAGGGCTGTGCAGGTCACCAGTCTCACTTATCCTCCAGAACCATTTGAATTCAGTGACCAGATACTCATTAGGATGACTGGAGATGACTCAGGATGAGGCAATTGGGGGTAAGTGACTCACCCAAGGCCACACAGCTAGTAAGTGCCAAGTGTCTGAGGTGAGATTTGAACTCAGGTCCTCCTGACTCCTACACTGGTACTCTTTCCACTGCACCACCTAGCTGCCCCCCTAGTATATAGTAGGTGCTGAATAAATATTACTTTCTGTCCTTTCTTCTTTCTATGACTTATATACCTTAGCCTACCCACAGGGTTGGTCCATCCTATCAATTTTAGGTCTCACCATCACTCAATAAATATTCATGATCCCAGAACTCTGAAATTTCCCTCTCTGATCATAATCTCCCATTTTTCCATCTTTCCCTCTGCCCCATGCCTTCTAGACCTATCCTTCCTCTTCTCCGAAGGCTTGAGTGTCTGCATCTCTTGCCCTTTTCTCAGTCCCAGTCACTCCAAGCTCTGGTTTCACTTCCCTTTTTTTTCAAGTCTCAGCCTTATGATGGACCAGTTCAAGTATATCATATCCTCTTTCCTTCCATTTCTGGTCCTTCTGTCCTATGCCTGCTCAAACCACAACCCTGTGTGACTCTGACTTGTCTTTTTTTTTTTTTTTTCTCCATTTCTACTGAAAAGTGGAACTAAGACTTTTCCAAATGTAGGTGGCACCTTACTGCTGCAAGCCAATTCTTTCACTTTTCTCTGATTGGCTACCACCCTCCCCAAATATCTACTTAAAGCCTTTTCTTTCCTCAGACCTCCTGCAGAATTCCTTTTCTCCTTCCTCCCAGCAGTTCCCTGAGGAAATAGAGGCTATTTGAGAGAAGGTTTCTCTTTTTCTTTACACCTCAAAACTCTTCTGTTTTCTTCCAGTCTCCAAGCTTTCTCTGCTAAGGTCAAGCCCTGTTCCTCTCTCTGAGCTCTCCACTCATCTTGAGTCTCCCGTGGGAGAGCCATCCTCAGTTATTCCATCTTTCTCTGTCATCTTCAATCTCTTCTTCTCAACCTTTTTCTCCTGTTGCTTTACATGCCCAATTCTTCTTACTTGAATCTAGCCACTCTGGTAAAACATTGACTGGACACCTGTGAGGGGGTTCTAAATTGCCGAAGAAACTGAAAATTGTACTTCTTTCTGGCTTGGGAAGAAGACAGGAAACTACTATGGTATCTAGACTGGAATATGGGGTTTTCCCTTTATAGTGGGAGTTTTAAAGGATCTCTCAGAGGAAGCAGCAGTGTGACAGAAACCGCAGTTTCTGGTGGCAGAGACATCTTCAGTTCCCTTCCTCAAATTGAAATGTCCAAACAAGACCAAAAGAAGTGAAGACTAAAAAAGAGAAGTTCTTGTTTTAATTTTATCCTGGGTGCTTTTTGCAGTTGACTGCAGTGCTCAGGAAAAAAACGTATACAAGTCCTTTAGATGGGTTTTCCCTGCTGCCCGTTCCTAATAATGTCCTTTTATTCTGTTAAAGACTGCATCTGATTGAACTTATTTCCCATAAACCCTGTGATTGAAACTGTCATTGCATCTCCTTGTGGGACAGCTCTGGGAACCACACAACAGAACGTGACTATTTTTAGGGCTAGACTGTGATTTCCACAATCGCCACCCCCAATATACCTTCCCCACTCCATTGTTAGAGAGCTTTCTCTCTAATTGGGAGTATAATCACGAACCATTCCTGTTTCATAACCACCTTTCCAAGGGCCAAATTGCTACGAAGTTGGGACTTTTAAAAAATCTCCCTATTCAGAGACAAGCATAGTGACCTCCCCGCTGCTATGCTATCAAGTTATCCTCCTGTGTAACTTCCCCCTTTTTGTTTTACAACTAAATTGCGAAATAGTTGCCAACACTTTCATCTCCATTTCATTCACTTCTAAATACCTTGCAATTCAGTTTCTCCCCTCTCTAAGATTATCAGCTATCTTAATAGCTAAGTCCAATGACCTTTTCTCATTCCTCATTCCATTCTGCTTTGCTGAAACTTTTGTCACTATTGACCCCTCTCCTCCCCTGGCTTTCATGACATCGCTCTCCTTCAGTTCTCATTCCTGTCTTTAACTGCGCTCAATCCCCTCTGCTGAATCAGCATCTATCTGCTGTCCACTAAGTGTCCTGGGTCTCTGTCTTCTCTCTCTTCTTTTCTCTTTTCTCTCTCTCCTCTCCTCTCTTCTTTCTTTTTCACAGTTCCACACTTTATTAAATATACAACCCTCTACCCATTGCTGTGGCAGACCAATGAGGGGCTGCTGTTTCCCTCTCAGCACTCTATTTATTCTTCCTTCAGTAGTTCATTGTAGAGCATGGCCAAGGCTCCCAGGAAGGACATAAACTCCTGGAAGTTCACTTCCTGATCTTTGTCCTGGTCCAGACTGTCCATCAGTGCTGCGATATCTGCATCTTCCATTTTAGATCCAAGGCAGAGTTCATTCTGGATCAAACCTTCAGCTCCTTCTTGCTCAGAGTGTTGTTATCACCCTCCTTGCTTGAATATTTGCGGCAGATGATGATCAGGGCACAAATAGCTTCATCCAGCATGCAGACCAGAGTTGCCAGGTAGATGGGAAGGAGTGAAGGCAGAGAAAAGCAGAGATGAAAAGTGGGCGCCTAGGGATCCTTTCCTCTCTTCTCTCTCCTCTCGTTTTCTCTTTCTGTCTCTCTGTCTCTGTCTTTCCTCATCAATCTCATCAGTTCTAGAGAATGCAATGATCATCTCTGTCCAGATGACTCACTCCTACATCTAAAGGTCCATCTCTCACCTCTCTCTTGAATTTCACGCCTGTCTCACCAAGTGTTAGCTGGATACCACTACTAGGATGCTGTATTGACATCGCAGACTCACCATGTTGAAAGGGACTCACTATGTTCCCTTGAAAACCTTTTTACCCCTCTAAGCTTTTCCTTCTGTTAAGGGTATTTCTATCATTCTAGTCATTTCAAGCTCAGGGTGCCTTCAATCTTCTTCCTTACCCCTGACATGGAACTAGTTGCTTTCTTAAATTCTACTTTTACAATATCTCTTGCATCCATTCATTTAGCTTTATTCACATGGCCACTGCTTTGCTTCAGGACATCATCGCCTCTCAGTTCAACAAACATTTGTTAATCACCTATTATAAACTGCATCATGCTACAATGCTAGGCAAAAGCTACACCATCTCTGCCCTTAGTTCTACATAGAAGTAGATAAATAAAAAGTCATTTTAAAGGGAGCGAAGGGAGTGGCAGTAACACTGGGCTGGGGAGGGATCAGGAAAGACCTATTGGAGGAGGCTCAGTAGACTTTGAAGGAAGCTAGTGAGTCTGTGAGGTAGAGGGAAGGAGGCTATGCTTTCCACATCCATACAAAGACCAGCAGTCAGGAAATGTCATATATGAAGAAAAACCAAAAGGATAAGGGACAGAGAAGTATATTAATAGAAACTTTTAGAAGTCTTTCTCTCCCCACCCCACCCCACCTTTTTTAATAATCTTTCCTGGATTTTTGTAATAGCTTCCTAATTGATACCTCTGTTTTTTTCCCAATCTCTTCCCTTTACAATCTATCCTACACATAGCTGCTTATTTAATATGTCTAGGACATAGGTCTGACACACAGTTTCTGATAAATCACACCACTGTTAAATGTTATAAGGTCTGAAGTAATTTATGGTGCATTAAATGTTATCAGAAAGATATTGAATTATTTTAACATCCTAAGCATCTTTGAATTCATTTTGCTGCCTAAGTACATATGTATCACTGACCTTAAAGACATTTTTATTGATTCATCCTTTAAAAAACACATCTACAAGAAGAAAAATTCAATTCTTTTTTTGCATTGTCTGGAACAGGTTGCTCTAGTTGTACAACCATTAATTTATGTGTCATCTAAGGATTATTTTACCTAAGAGAGAGGACTGACATGTGCAATGTATTTGCAATTCTTATAGTTTATCATCCATTTGTATCTATATTATTTTTATAAACTATTATCTATATTTTATAATTACATACAACTTGAACTTTTCAAGCTTACAGCTATGGATTTGCAACTGAAATTTATTTTGTTAAGTGTGAATGTCTGGAGTGTAAATTAGCATGATAGGAAATTGAAAGGTAGATTAGAAGCCATATAATGGAGGACCTTACAAGCTAAAGAATTTAGACTTTATTCTGTATATATTGTTCTCCAAGATTCTGCCCTAGGTTCTCTTCTCTTTTACATCCCTGTGCTGTTAAATACTTGTATTAATGACTTGGATAGGGACATGGATGGCATGCTTGAAACCTTAACACTGTCTTAGAATTCCGGAAAATCACGGATCATATATTATAGACCTAGAGATTGGAGGATCTTCAGAAGTCATCTGCTCAAAGGGAGTCACTGCATCTAGAATGAGAGAGGCAATAGTTCTGCCATACTCTCTGCTCATGTCAGCTTGTGTCTGGAGATTCTTGGTAAGGTATAGGTGTGATAAGATGGGTTCCATCCCAGTTCTTAAATATTCTTATATGAATACAGCAATGCTTCAGGAGAGGATGCTAGGTGGTTCAGTGGACAGAGCACTGGGCTTAAGGTCAGAAAGAGCTGCATTCAGACTGTGGACGAATCACTTAACTTCTGCTTGCTTAATCCATCGGAGAAGGATATGGCAAAGCATTTCAGTATCTCTGCCAAGAAGACCCCATCTGGGGTCACAGAGCCAAATGTGACTGAATGTCTAAACAACAACAATGCTTTAGGAAGAATGACCTGGCAGCCGTATTTAGGACAGATAAGAGAGGGAGGGACTTGATACAGGGAGAAGAGTTTGGAGGCTATTTCAGTGGTCCAGTTGAAAAACACAGCCAGGACCTGATTAGTGAGGATAATGAATCCCATG
Organism: Bettongia penicillata ogilbyi; assembly: GCA_023548195.1. Classification (NCBI taxonomy): domain Eukaryota; kingdom Metazoa; phylum Chordata; class Mammalia; order Diprotodontia; family Potoroidae; genus Bettongia; species Bettongia penicillata. The sequence goes on from JAJHZJ010000314.1 coordinate 9,388,069, forward strand.
AAGGAGTGCAATGAATTTTGTATTTGCGCTATTTGAAGTTTTAATTATGTAAAATATGGCAATTTGTTCTAGCCCAAATGGAAATATGCACTGAATTCAATTAATGTGCCCACTTCAGGGAAAATTCCTTATTTACACCAATTCGAATCTAGTTGTCAAGAGAACCTGAATAATGATAGCATAAATTGGAAAGAGGTGAAAGATGCGAAAATACGTGGTGGTAGAATCTCCCAGTTCTAAGCCTGTAATTCCAAGTCGCACCAAGTCCCAGTTTGACATCAAAGACCAAGTCTACAGCATTCTTGTCTTCTCACTGCTTTTAGGCCTGGCAGAGGATGAGAAGTGAATTGAGCTTCTAGATGAAGATTTAGGCAAGTCTTTCTATTCTTTGGCTTCACATATGAGAGAAGTCCACTGTGGTTTGACTTTTCACTTCCCTCCTACAGCAAAAGAGAGGGACTTTTTTGGGAGGAGGGCAAAAGTATCATTTTTGCTCATGGTGCACACTTTTGGTTGGTTTTATGATTGCGTCCCTAACATCTAAACATATCACTTTAAGTGTAGCACTAAAAAATTTAGTAAGTTGCATAAAACTTAAAATAATTTCCCTCCCCCGCTAAGGTAATACTTGCCTCATCAGGAAAAAAAAAAATGTGAGTTTCAAACTGTCCAATGCAGTTCAGCAAACAGAGAACATGGATGGCTTGGGAATACTCTTAAAATACCAGATTACAGAGGAGTTCTTTACTTGACATCCAGCCCTCCAGTGAGACAGAAAGTACTGAGAATGCCGATGGGATGTGAGTTCCAAAGCTGCTTACTATGAAAGAATGATGATTTTCCTGATGATAAAGTTTCTTGGGTACATGAAGGATTTGAATAAAAGGAGTGGACTTGGTGAGACTGGAGGCTTTGGAAGGACTTTTCTATTCTACCCTCCCACTTTTCAATTGGATCCCAGTGTACTGATGAGATCTGAATTCCAATACTAGTATATATGTGTATGCATATGTATATGTTTATGGACCTCTACAGCTATTTATCTATTGCATACATGTGATATATAACAGGTATATTACATGTGTCATATAGTACAAACCATAGGTTGTATTTGTGACATTTGCATAACATATAACATGCATATACAATAGCTATAGAGCATGGTTTGCATAAAGATACAGGATAAATAATGCAAGCATGATCAATGATATATTGTCCATGTATAAGTGGCATATCATCTGTTAACATATATAAATGCTAGCTATTATTGTTAGAGTTCATGAAGAATTTACACTGAAGTTCCAAAATGCCATGAATACTTTATACATTTGAAGAATCATCTGAATCATGTTTTCTTCATTTAATAATTATGTCATTAATTCTCTATCATATTGTTTTACTAGCACCTGGGACAATTCCAACAGTCATCTGGATATAATTTGGTTTTTATGGGCTTGGGATCCCTGCCCCTCCACCTCCATACTCATACACAGAGGTCACCTTTCAGAATCCTTCTCTGCAGTTCAGATATAATTTCTTTCTTCTGTGAAACCTTCCCTGATCCCTTCAGCTAGAAGTCTTACTTCTTTTCAAATTTTCTGAACAAACCATTGGACATGTTCACTCCCTTTCCTCCCCATCCTGAATTCTATTTTTCAGGATGCATGTTACATTGTCCTCCCACTGCCCTCCCTGACATAAAGTATTAGCTCCTTGAGGTTGGCAGCTGTGTCTTTTGAATCTTTCTATACCCTTCTAACAGAGTGCTTTATAGGCAGAGGGTTCATAGTCATTTACTGGACTGAAGTGTATTAGATTGAATTGGCTGGATTAGACCTGAACTGGATTGGGGCATTAACTAAACGCAAAGCTTGTGATTTCCTCAGGCCAACCCATACACGGTGAATAAAGCTGCACATGACTAATAGTAAGTAGTTCAGCCCACTCTGGCATGTGGGAGGAAAGGAAACGGCAAACCATAAGAGTGGGCTTCCTGACTGCTGAAGAAACCAACCTCTGCTCTTGATGTATCTGAGGCTGCAGTGGGCCCAAGGGTGGTGGTGTTAGGGTGAAGGGTCTGTCAGGATTTCCGTTTATAAATCATGGGTTTTCCAGACCCTCACATCTCAAGCTTACTCTACTGCTGCCTTATGTGATCTGATCCATTTTTAAAAAGGAAAAAAATGGACCTATGTTTATGAAAATATATATAGCTGGAGGCAAACATGGTACAGTGGAAAGTTCTCTGGGTTTAGAGTCAAAGGACAAATGGGTTCAAATCCTACTTCTCTCAATGACAACCTCTCTGAGACCAAGGTGAAATGAAGAGCTTGCTCTAGCTGGCTCTAAGATCTCTTTTAATTCCATGGATGATCCTATTTATAATAGCAAAATATTAGAAACAATATAAGGATAAAGAAAAATAATTAGAAACAATTGAAATGTCTTGATAAACTATGCTGGGCACCTAGGTGGGGCAGTGGATAGAGCCCCAGGACCAGAATCTGGAAGACCTGAATTCAAATCTGTTCTCAGGCACTCACTAGCTGTGTCACCCTGGGTAAGTCACTTAACCTCTGTTTCAATTTCCTCATCTGTAAAATGAGCTAGCGAAGGAAATGGCAAACCACTCCAATATCTTTGCCAAGATATTATCAGACCCGACTGAAGTGACCGAACAATGATGTAATAGATGTAATAGAATATTAAGATAACAATAATGCTATAATGTATGAAACATACAAGGAAATATGGAAAGATATAGATGAGTTGAGTGAAACAGGTAGAACAGAAATACACTGATTAAATTTTTTTTAAAAAGAGAAAAGAAAGAAGGGAAATGGACTCAAAGGTGGTAGAATTTTGGATAGGCCTAGAAAGAGACACAAAATAAAAGTATCTCTTGGGTTCTGCCTCATTAAAGACTTGGAAGTTTGGGCAAGATATTTTCCTCTTGTATTTATATGTTTATTTGATTGTTTGAAATAAGTCCTCTGATCCTAAATATTTACTGATTCTAAGTATTCATTGTATATAGTCGTTTATGTAAAGAGACAAAATTGAACCCATTTGTAAATCAGAGTGAAATGGTTGTTTGGGCCTTTGTTGTTGCAGCTATATGGAATGGATGAGAGCACATTTTATAGCATGTCTTTTCTTAATTAATTTCCTTTTTTTTCAATTAGCAAAAATCTACCTTCTCTTCCTTCCTTCCTAACCTTCAATTGAAAAAGAAAGAAAAATTAATTGCAAACATGTATATTCAAGCCAAATAGATTTCCACATCAGCCATGTCTAAAAAACAGTCTTGCCTTTCATCTCTGTAATAAGGAGATGGGTAGCGTGTTTTATCATCAGTCCCTGGAAACACAGTTGGTCATTGTGCTGACCAGAGTTCTTATCTTTCAAAGTTGTTTTTCCTTACAATATCATTATTGTATAAATTGTCCTTAGAATATGTCTTTGAAAGAGTTAGGATCCTGACAGAAAGAGGAGCTGAGAATCAAAATGTGATATAGAATGTGTGTACTTGTTAGAGTGGTGACCATTTTGAGTCATACCAAACCCATGGTATACCATGGATTTAGGCAGTTTTAAAAGCTAAGCTCTATAGAGGATGAAAATGGCTCCCTTTTAATCACCTTCTGCTAAGTATCAGAAAGAGATTAAGAAGCTCAAGGAACTATACCCAGAAATGAAAGAAATTCCCTTTGTGGCATTCATCTTGTCCACATCCGAAAATAAGGGGAAAGTGGTCCAGGCAGAAATATGGCCACGGGGATTTCCCCTTCTACAGAAAAGGGCTTTAATCTCACATATTGAGCCCTGGAAAAAAAAAAAAGAAAAGACTTTCCTTTCCCCTGGTCTCTTGACCTATGTGGATCAGTATAGCCTCATCCCTTGAGGGTGAGAAAGTATCTCAAGACTATTTCAATAGGACCCTCATATCATTTTATCTGCCTCTAAGACTACTACTCTGAGTCTCAACTTTTCCATCTGTAAAATGGGGATATTGTGAGCAAGATTTTGCACTGGCCAGGAGACAGTCCTAAAGTTAAGGCTATATTTGTTATTGGCAGTTATACATAATAGAGGCAGGAATGTGGGTCAAATGAGTGGAGAATGATGAGCTTGTCTTCACTTTTTGCTCTTGCTCAACTACATTTGGGTACCAATCAAAGAGAGTTTGGGTGGTATAATGGGGAGTTTGGGGAGCACAGTTTTTAAAAATATGTTTGGGGGACTAAATATAGCAATCACAGAGGTAACAGGTGTTAAAGATAATTTCCTAACTCTAAGTGAGATAATTGTCTGGGAACATGGATTTAAAATCAGCAGCATACATGATAAAAATAAATACATTTAATTGTGTTCTGAGGCATTTGGTAGCTACCTGACCCCAGCCAGACTCATAGATCTCAGTTAGGTATCAACTATCAGGAAAAGGCTTTCTATTGCTATATCCCGAAAAGAGAAGGAGAGAACCACGGGCCCTTAGACAGCTTAAACCCAGCAGATGGAAGCAAAGAACAGCCTGGTGACCATAAGACAGAGCACAGCACAGAGGTCATACACCTATGAGAAAGTAGCGTGATGACCTCATCAGCTCTGCAGCACCCAAGTCAAGTGTATACCCAGGTTATACAAGTCCTTGATGTGGGTGCCTTTCATATGTGTGCCTGGACCACACAAGCTCCTTAGCGTAGGAACCTTCATGCATCTACCAAACTCGAAGGATCTTTGTTACAATATATAAATAACACACAAAACGTTCTGTAAACCTTAAAGCATAAAAATGTTAGCTATAATCTTCAATGACATCATCCTCATCCACATTACTTAATTCACAGTTATTTGAGAAAAACATTTCGTAACTTCAAATGTGAAAAGTCATTATTAATACATAAGGAATAAAGTGATTGTAGGAGACAGAGAAAGAAGGAAAAAGTGGTTCAGCTCAGCACCTAGCCGGGACCTCTAATGCCACCAGCTGGGACCCAGGTACCTGGTTATTCTGGCTTACAATCGCTATTTTTAGTGCCTTTGTACCCCTCCACTTCCTGCTGCTACTGTAGGTTTTTAATTAAGAAAAAATAAAACAGAATGATAAAATAAATTTATAATGTCTAAACCTCTCCATAAGAATTCAAGAACACTAAAAGTCTTATCCAAAGGAATACACACACATATATGTATGCATGTATGTATATATACATATAAATGTATATATAATAAATGTATGTATATATATATAAAACCCTCATACCATATTATCTGACCCTAAGACTTCTCTGAGCCTCAGTTTCTCCATCTGTAAAATAGGGATAGGTGAGTAAGAGTTTACATTGCACAGGTTACAAATGTATATAAAATGCGTGTGTGTGCGTGTGTGTGTGTGTGTATGTGTGTGTAAAGGGGGGAGAGAGGAAGGCAAGGAGAGAGAGAGGAATATTTACATATATATGTGTATGTATAATAGAAAACTTTTGAAACTTAAAACTATCTCCTCCAAGAGTTGTTATTTATGTATGTTTGGGGTTTTTCTAAGTTATATTTGGGTATGGATGAAACTTTAAAACTTCAAACTCTTTCAGGAATCATCCTGAATCAAAGGCTAGCTTTTAAAACCTACAGGGACACAGGTACTTCTAAGGGGAAGTTTAACAAGTAAACTTAAACAGTACATGCAAATCAAAGGAAATGCTCACAGGATGGGGATAGTCAAGAGGTCTTTTCAAGTAACTAAAGATAGAGAAATAGTCCAATAGTGATATAACAGACTGACAATTGAGTGAGGTTATGCTGGGGTTTTATAACCTTATAGTGAGGTTTGGTTGTAATGTATTACTTCTCATAATAAATTATCATTATAAACTTAACATAATTTATAATAGGCTGCTGGATGGCACAGGGAATAGAGTGCTGGGCCTGGAGTCAGAAAGACATCTTCCTGAGTTTAAATCTGACCTCAGACACTTACTAGCTGTGTGACCCTGAGCAAGTCACTTAACCCTGTTTGCCCCACTTTCCTCATAGGTAAAATGAGCTGGAGAAGGAAATGGTAAACCACTCTGGTATCTTTGCCAAGAAAATCCCAAATGGGGTCACAAAGAGCCAGATTTGGCTGAAAAAATGACTAAACAACAGAAAGTATAATAATAGCTAGCATTTGTGTATCACTTTTAAGATTGGCAAAGACCTTTACAAATATTTTCTCTATCCTCACAATAGCTCTGGAGGTTGGGGTAAATGTTCTTATTATAACCCATTTTACAGATGCCAAAACTAAGGCAGATAGAGATTACATGAATTGCCCAGGAAAACACTAACTAATTTATGTGACAATGACACCCATTTAAAAAGGTGCAAGGTTGGGAGACAGAGTACTTGAGCATAACCCTACTTCTGCTGCCTTTGTGCTGTGCAGCCTTAACTCCTCTGAGCCTCAGATCTTTCATGTAGAAAAATAAGCCTTATGCTGCTTACCTCACAGAATTGCTGTAGGGTAAACCTGAAAGTGCTTCATAAATCGCAACTTATGTTTAGAAACAATAGATAGCATTTAGCTAAAAATAATAGCAAATTCTAGATCTGTGTCTACCACGTGAATGACAGAACCTGACTTTACCTTTGCATCCTAAATCTCAGAAAAGTCAGAAACACTTTTCCAGAAAACACACCTCTTTAACTTTAAGGAATATGATTACTCAGTTGTAATTTCGGGCAAAGAAAGAAATAGGTATTATGTAGAAAACTTTGAATTAGTACTTTGGTGCACTAAAACTGGCTGAATCTTGGAAGTTCATTAAACATGTTGGTTTGATCTATTTTGCAATAAGTTGTGTCAAAAAATCTTAGGGCAGTTAAAGTTGGCTAAAATCCTCAGGGAAATTTTAAGCTTTAATGGTATAAAACTGCCCTAAGATTTTTGGGACATACCATATTTTCAAGTAGATCGAAACAACCAGTTTAAGTTCTGCCAAAAGTCCTTTAATGGCTTAAATGGCCAAAAACTGGCCCTTAGACTTTTGGGATTATGTGAACACCCAGAGTTTGCAATTAAATTTCCTTAGCCCTTGTCGCTATTGCAACATTTGAAGGGCAAGGGGTCATTTCAAAGCTGTTTCTAGTATGTCAGATAATATTGTAATTGTATTGTAATACTGTAATTGATATTGTAATATCAAACTCCTTACAAATAAAACACACCTAAAGATCTCCTCTCTGCCAGTGATGCAATGAGTATTTTATTCCTACAAGGAGAATTTGCCATGCTTAGCGGAACCTCATCCACAAAAAATTTACTCATGATACTTATGAAGATAATAGCACATTTCATTTTCACATAATACTTTTTTAAAATGATCAGATCTCAGATCTACTAGAAATCAACTTAAGTCTAGTAGTATGTGAACTCCTCGAGATTAGGGAAGGTGTCATTTTTGTCTTTGCTTCCCAAGGAGCTCTCATGGGGTCACTTTTGGGTAAGGGGCGTGTAATTAATGCAGTATTAAAATGAAAACAGCAGTGGCCTCCTACATGATTCATTATTATGAAGCCTTGAACAGATGGGGTATGAAAGATGTCCTCCAAATCTTTTTTTTTTTTTGAGGCAGTTGAGGTTAAGTGACTTGCCTAGGGTCACATGGCTAGTGTGTGTGTCTAAGGCTTGACATGAACCCAGGTCCTCCTAACTTCAGGCCCAGTGCTCTATCTACTGTGCCACCTAGCTGTCCCTCCCAAACTTTAACTACAGAAGAAAACTTGCATACTATATGACATAAGCTAGGCTACATGGGCAAGTCACTTAACTCACTCTGGGCCTTGGTTTCCTTTCCTGTCAAATGAAGGGAGATATAATAAATAACCTCTAAAGTTCCCTCCCAGCTCTAGAGCTGTGATTTATGTCTAGTACCATCCTGATAAAGGAGCTTTATCATTTCAGTTTTTGAGCAATTTTTTGGCATGGAAGTAGACATTCACTCCAACTTGCCACTCGTAGGTCATAATGAAAATTATAGTAAACTTTCCTTCCCTGCTCTCATTAGCAGGCCTATCCTGAAGTTTTATTTATGTAAATCCTAAACCAATGCCAAGAAAAAGTCTTCTATTCTCCTGTCCAGCCTCTCCTAGCCCTGCCCTTATGCTGACTAATGCTTCCATGTAAATTTCCTCATGAGCATCTTAGCTGGCACAAGGCCCAGCTTGGGAAGTTGCACATGGCCAATACATGATGACAGCTGGCCTTTGGTTTTCATGGGCTTCAACTGGAATGATGGGAACAGAGTGGAGAGAAGTAAATAATTATAATATAATTTAGAAGAAAAATAATACTGTTATTTATAATATGGTTTAAGTTCAGAGGAGCATTTCATTATGAAAGACTGTTAATGAAGCAGGTAGGTGGCACAGTGGCTAGAGCACTGGCCTTGGAGTCAGAAAGACCTGAGTTCAAATCCAGACACTTGACACTTAAAAGCTGTGCGACCCTGGGCAAGTCACTTAACCCTGATTTCCACACACACACACACACACACACACACACACACGCACGCACGCACGCGTACACACACACAAAGTGTTAATGTTCCAGGGCCATATTGTGTAAAGGTGGCCTCAACCTGCCTAGAACTTTTCTAGCCCAGATACCCTGAATGATGCCTGAAGAGCCCAGCTTCCTCATGCTCCACTTTGGAGAATGAGAACAGGGAAGAATTTTTAACCAAAAGGGACAGAGTAGAGATACAGCTATGGATCAAAAGAACCACAGATCAAAAAAATGTCCAGAAAATCTAGGGAGAAGTTTATCTCTTACAAAGTTTCCTCTTGCAAACCATAAAGAGCTATTGTTTTTCTATTAATGATGATAATAATTGTTTTTATTTAAGGTTTGCAAAGCACTTTAACTCACTTAACATTAACTCACTTAACCCTCACAACAAACCCACAGGTACTATTTTTATCCCCGTTTTACAGAAGAAGAAGCTGAGACTGAATTAAGTGACTTGCTCAGCTCACACAGCTCGTAAAGTATCTGAGGCCACATTTGAACTCAGGGCTTCCTGACTCCAAGTTCTGCTGTTATTATTTTTGAAGACAAGCACCAGAAGGCTCAATCCAAGTCCAAACAGAGGACTGAGAGCAGGACAAATGCTGAGGTCAGCAGTCTGGGCCAGTATGTCTGATTCACAGACGGTGTGACCTGAACTCCTTGCTGACCAATTTTTTTAGATCTGAGAGGCAGCTGCTGTTGTAGGGAGAAGGAAAAGGAGAAGTCTCAGTCCCTTTGTGAGTTCACAAGACTCTCCTGGGATATCTGGTGGCAGCTATCTATAACAGAGAAGTCAAGATAATATTCCCAAACAAGCATATGGATGTGGCCCTAAGTGATCCTACAGGCCCCAAACCAGCACTTCAGTCTCGTTCAATGCACACCCCCATCTACTGAGGACGTTTTTGCTGCAGTGGGACTATCTGGTTTAATGAAAAGTGAGGTGGTGGTTTAGCCCACATACCAGCAGGCTGTTCACTCTAAAGTCAAGCATCGGAAGGGGGCAGTTTCACTTTCCTTTAGGATGAGATTTCGAGTGGAGAGTTTGAGAAATCCCCGCCTGGTGTCTTGAATGAAACAAAGCTTCACTATGAGAGGCATAGGATTTCCCCATCGTTGATAACTCTTCAGGGGCTTTCCTTCTGTCTTTAAAAACAACAAATTCCTTGATTTGGATAAGGATAGAGGAAGTCAGGCATGTTTTGAATTCTTTGAAATCTCTTAAACTTTAACCCTCATCTTAAAAAAATAATAGGGTGGGTGTGAGGAGTTGTTGCAAAATATAGTGCAATATTTTCCTTTAAGACTTAAAGTATCTTTTCTTTAAAAGGGAAATTGAGTGAAAACAACCTAAAACATATTTTGCTAGTGGTTCGTTCTGATAAATTAACAAAATTACCTATTCCTGACTTCCTTCTCTCTAGCCACTAGTTATTTGTGCTTCCCCTCTCCCCCCACCCCCACCCCAACATGGATATAACTTGTATGATGGCAGACAGGTGCCGGGTCTTCTTTAAACTTGGCATCGCTCCCAGCACCTAGCACAATGATGCTCTTCGTATAGTAGGTACCCAAGGGATGTTTGCTGAACAAATCAAATCCTTAGAATTCCTTTTCTTCTGCACTACATCAAGCATTTCATGCTCTTCAAGTACTTTCAATGATACTCGGTTGCCATTTTTACTAACATTATACCCCTTTGTCCATGTTCCTTTTCTCTTGATCTTATCCTCAAAGCATCAAGCAAACCAGCCTATATTATGTATAGCCTCTCTCTCTTTCCCTTTTTTTAGAACCTGTTGTAGGTGGTCACATAATCCAAATACCTGTCTAGGTTTCCTTACAAAATAAATAAAGTTCTGAGAACTATATTCCTGAACCAGAGGGGAAGGGTTCAAGTCAATTTCCTCCCTTCCACACTGTGATGGTGATCTCATCTATTGTAAGATCCTCATGTCATAGTGTCAAAGAATTTATCTAGGTGTACTGGGAGTAATCTGGGGAGTCCCTCAAACTGCTGGATTGGGACCTGTGGGGGCTGGCCCATGAAATATGCATCATGATGGTCATAGGTCCCTTGCCGCTTCTGAAGAGACATTATGTTCTGGCTTAGTGCACTAAGACAAGTGCCTTAGGATGGCTCAGAAATCCCTGACTGCCACCTACGGACTAATGCTTGGGGCTGACACACCTATCCCTTATTGGTGCCCATAATGAGATTGATGAAAGCAAGGGATTGTTGTGTCATCCTAAAGCACAAGTCTATAGAGACCAAGGAAGAATCCCGTATCATCCCAACAAGCAAATTCTCCAGGACTAAATGAAAACATGTTTCTCTGGAAGTGACTCGGTTCACAGCTCCATTCCTACATGGGCTGACTGCTGAAGACACCAGCTCCACAGATCATAATCCCATGACGTAATGATGCAATGAGCACCACCTGAGAGTCTCCTTTTTTTCTTTCTTTTCCTTCTTTCCTTCTCTCCTTCCTTTCTCTTCCTCCTTTCCTTCTTTCTTTTTCTTTTGTCCTTTCTTTCTCTTTCTTCTTTCTCTCCTTTCTCTCTTTCTTTCCCCTTTCCTTCCTCTTAACTTCTTTCTTTTGAAATGTCATTTTTTCAATGAACATATGCCTTCTCTCCCTTCTATCTTTTCCTCCCTCTTTCTAAACTGACAAAAAAATGAAAAACAACTTCTCCTTCAGAAACATGTGCAGTCATTTTAACCCAGAGTCTTTCTACCCTAAGTTTCCCAGTGGTGACTATGAAATCCAGGAACAGGGGTTCTGGGATACATCACCCTAGATGTCAAACCTCTGGATTCTAGTTTGCATCACAGATTGTCTTCCAGAAGTAGGTTCCCTCACTGTATCCCTGCCTGCCCCTTTCTAGGGTAGGTCTGTATCCCTAATACTATCTCTGTATCCCAAACTAACCTACAGATCTAATCTGCACAAAGCTAATTATACACTCACTTGTCTACATTTTAGGGTAGGGGGCCCTGAAATTTTAGTGTGAAAAGTTACTTTTCATCTCTCCTTTTCATTACTGACTAGGAGACTTTCGGAGTAACAGTAATGTTTCTGGAAGGGCAGAAAAAGAATCTACTTCGTTATTTGTCTTCCTTCCCAAAAGGGCTTCTTCCACTTCCTGCTAAGAATCTTTAAGAACTTCTGAGAAGGAGTTAGGGTGGAAAAGTGGGTGAGATGTTGGCCACTGGCTTTCAGATCTACTATACATATTAAGCTTCATGATCTAAAACAGAGACTCCTGGTTTAAGTAATTGGGATGAGTTAGCATAAATAGCCCTCAATATTTTACATATCCTGTACATTACCGGAAGAAGGTGGGGAGAGTGAGAGGGGATGAATTTGAAACATTACAGACAAGTCCAGGGCTTATTCCCAAGGAAAACTCCAGGCATTTTTGCATTTACTCTTCCTCCCCCTTTTTTTTTCCTCAGCCCTAAAAAAATCTTGATGAAAGTGGTCAAATTCAACTGAAAACAAAAGCATTCTCACGAGCAGAAAATGACTAAATAGTAAATGATGAACTTAATTTCTAGCTTCCTAACATACGGCGCTGTGGGAAGAGCATTGAATTTGGAATCAGGGGACTGGCAACCCGTGGAGGAATGTGCTGGCAAATGTTTAACAAATGGCTCTCTGAAAGGCACTATACACTTTTAAGCTTAATTTGCCTGATTGACATTTTCTCTGCCACTTTCTTAAGTTTAAACAATCAACAAAGCAATAGCTCAATCCCTGATTTGTAGCATTTGTTGATTTCTGAAGGGGTAAAAGTTTATTCACTTTGAAAATTTAACAATTGACTCTACAGAGACAATACCATTGTATCTGTATGACTTTGGGCAAGTCATTTGGACTCTATCTCATCCTACTTTGCTCTTGTGTAAAATAAGGAGATGAGTATTAGATCTGGAGACAGGAAGACTTATCTTCCTAAGTTCAAATCCAGCCTCAGACATTTACTAGCTGTGTGACCCTGGGTAAGTCACTTAAGTCTGTCTCAGTTTCTTAATCTGTAAAACGAACTGGAGAAGAAAGTGACAAACCACTCCAGTATCTTTGCCAAGAAAACCCCAAATGGGGTCACGAAGAGTCGGATAGGACTGAAAATGACTGAACCACAACAAAAATAAGGAGGTAAGACTGGAATCATTTCAAAAGTTCCTAGTCTCGTCAGACTTTATTCTGTTCCTTGGACAGTCAATGTGCTTTTGATTAAACTCATTTAGACCCCTTAGTTCCTCAGTTTTTTAAAAAGGGGTTTGTTTGTTTTTACAATAAGTCTGCCTCATCCTGTCTCCTAACTCCTAACTAAGTGTATGATCTTGGGTTCCTCTCTGTGAGCCTCTGTCCGTTCCCTGATAAAATGGGGAATTGTCAATGACTTTTAAAGGTCCTTTCCCTTTTTTCTATGGGTTTCTTTAGTCATTTTATTCCCATGTACTTGCAAGGTGGAGGAAATATTGGTGCGTTAGCAGAAGCTAGTTGATAAGGTCAAATCTTACTTTAACTTGGCAATGACCAGACCATCTTTGAAAAGAAAAAGATGTCTCTTCTTGGTCTTTGTGCCTCGAGTCAACAGCCCTTGGTCGTTGAGGATTGGTTCTGCATTGGTCTGTGATGGGCCCTGCACAAAGGGGCATTTTGCAACAGATAGGGCACGGGTCAGGCTGCCTCTGAAAAAGAAAAAAGAAAAATTACTAAGGAAACTCTCATCTATAGTCTCCTCTTGAATATCAGGCCACTGGATCCAGATGTCTCTGAAGGAGAAAGTGAAGCTGGTGACCTTGCGCAGAGCCTCCCTCACTCAAATCAAAGTCAAATGCAAGTTATGTCATCATCTTGATGACTCTCCCCTTCCCTCCCCTCCTCTCCCTTCCCTTCTCCATCCTGGGTACTCTATCCAGTGGAAAGTACACTTTCATGGCAAAAAGCTGCCTTTTTTGCTTTGGGTTTATTGGTTAGATTTCTTGCTCAAAGACCAAGTCTTAAACCCAATTCAGGTCTCCACCTACCTAGCACAGAGTGAATGTAAATACTAAATAGTAACTGTGTCTTTTTTTACCTAGGAACCCTAAGAGTCTTCTCATCCCAGTTTGATTTTTTGTTATTTTTTTCTTTATTAAAAGGGGTTATCCCATGAGTAACTACTTAAAGAGATCTATTCATTGAACGGGTGTATCTCATTCAAAGTGAGAATCTGATAAGACCTTAGCCTAAAATGACCAGAGTCTTACATTGTATCTTGGGCCATCTACAGACATCCTGATGAATATCAGGCCTCTGGACCCAGATGACTCTGGAGGGGAAAGTGAGAAAGGTGACCTTGCACAACACCCCCTCACTCAAATCAAAGTCAAGTGCAAGTCATGCCATTATCTTGATGTCATGGTTCTCTTCCAGAAAAAAGGACAAACACAACATCTAATATTTATCCCCTCAATATTTGGGAGACCTCCTTTTTACATTCTGTGGGGCAAGTAATTGGTGCAATGGATATTGCAGATCTGAATTCCAGATCTGAATTCAAATCCTTCCTAAGACACTTTCTAGCTCTATGACTCTGGGTAAGTCACCTAAACTGTCTGCCTCAGTTTCCTCAACTGTAAAATGGGGATGATAACAATAGCACCTATCTTTCAGAGTTTTCCGGAGGATAAAATGAGATAATATTTATAAAGTGCTTAGCGCAGTGTCTGGCTTACAGTAGGAGCCATGTAAATATTAACTATTATTAGCTATCATATTATTACCACTGGAACATTCAGAACATCCTTCAGTTATCTGTCACTCTGGCCGCATAACTGGCTTCCCTATTTCCTAATAAATACTTTCTCTCTCCTGTCTCTGTCTCTCTTCCCTCTTTGTCGTTTCTTCCTCTTTTTAAAGTGCTATAGAAATGCTAGCAATAATTATTATTATTAATAAAGTAGAATATAAACTCAAATCTAGTTCAGTGAGAAAGTGAAAGATTTTTTAAAATTGTGATTTGAAAGATGCCCATTTCAATTTTTCAGCATTTAAGGTAAGTACCTTAAGATTGCATGATAATTATACTCATTTTTATATGACATTTTATGGTTTAAAATTATATTCCTCACAAACGATCTTGTGAGTAGGTTAGTCTAAGTCAGGGGTGGAGAACCTTTGGCCTTGAGGTCACATGTGGCCTTGTAAGGTCCTCGGGTGCACCCTTGTGACTGAATCCAAGTTTTACAGAAAAAATCCTTGGGGGTTTGTTCTATGAAGTTTGGATTCAGTCAAAGGGCCACCCTTGAGGATCTAGAGGGCCACATGTGACCTCCAGGATGCGGGTTCCCCACCCTAGTCTAAGTACTGTTAGCCTCATTTTACAGGTGAGATGGGAAGCGTTTTTCTAATCTATTGAACAATTTGAGGGTGCTGCTGCCCAGTCACCTGACCCCACTCATTCTTGAGGCCCAAAGGCTGGCACTTCCACACTCATCCCAGTCTCTGTGAGCTTCCTTCAGTATCAGAGAGTGCTCTGAAAAAATGACAAACTCTCCATTGTTTTCAGAATGCTGGATGCTTCATGCTGAGGGTTCTTAACCTTTGTGTGTGTCATGGACCCATCTGGTTGTCTGGTGAAGACCATGGACCCCTTTTCCAAATAATGTTTTAAATGCATAAAATCATATATATTAGATTATAAAAGAAACCAAGTATACAAAATACAGTTATCAAAAATGTTTTTTTTTAAGTTTATAGACTCCAAGTTAAGAAGTCTTGCCTTTGACCCCTTTTAGAATGATACTGTTCATCTCATTAGCCTTAACCTAGATTCTTAAGATTCATGCTCCCATCCACTAAGACTCTTTTCTCTTCTCTACTGAATTTCAATGAAAATCAATGACATGAGCATGGAATAATGGAATAGACCACAAAAGCGTGGTTTAGTTGTATATATTTCTTGATTTATAATCACAGAAGCAAAAGAGATAAAAAGCCAAATACACTAAAACAAGTACTGTGCAGTCAGTAAATTTGTAGATTTTTCCCAAACTCAGCAGCCCCAACCCAGAAGTTTAAAGAAACACAGGTTAGGTGCTTTGGTTCAGACCCCTCCCCTTCCTGAGACTTCAGAGATGGAACCAGGTTAGTCATTCAAATGTGGTTCCAGATGTCTGAGGGTTCTAGGTCTTTACTGCTTCTAATAGTACTGTTTTCTTCCATCAGTCAGTCAGTTAATAAACATTTATTAAGCACTTTATGTTCCAGGCACTGTGCTAAGCAAGTGGGATACAAAGAAATGTCAAAAATCTAAGGAGATTTATCTGTGTACAAATAAGCTAAATACGGGACAAACTGGACCTAATCAACAATAAGGGGGGATCAGGAAAGGTCTCCTGTAGAATTTTAGCTGGGACTAGAAGAAAGTCAGAAGGCTAATGTGTTATGGGTCTCCTCAGGAATAACTAGCTCAGGTTTCTCAATACTGTCTACCATTGCCCCATTTCTTCTTCTTTATTGTTCCTCCTTTTCCAACATCCCCTGAAATGACTTTGTATCAGATTTGAATTTATGTGTTCATATATATGTTTTCCCCACGTAGGATGTTGGCTCCTAGATGGCAGACACAACAGTATTTTCATCAATTTGTCCCCAGTGTCTAGAGCAGGGCTGGGGAATCTGAAACTGTGAGACCTGCAGTTAGGTCCTCAAGTGTGTCCCTTTGTCTAAATTCATTCCCCACCCCTGCTCTAGAGCAATGCCTGGCATATAGAGGGTACTTAGCAAGTTCTTGTAGAATTGAAATCTTCATGCGATTGTGCCACAAATTCTTCAACTCTTGGTCTGAAAAGCTTAGTGGGTATGCCCACCCTTGGAATCTATGGGTTTAGCCTGTACAAAACATAGTTGGAGCAATTTGAAATCAAGTAGAATCAACGACTGTTGTTGGAGCCAGGAATTCAAATGTCCCTGTCTAGGCTTCTTTCCACTATTCTTCATGGCCTTGAACTCTGCCTGTGAACATAGTTCACTGAGCCTTAGACCAAACACAACAATGGTTGGGCAAGATAGTGAGCATTCACCATCTCACTAGAAAGAAAAGAGTTGATGCCTCCCATTCCATCTAAGCTATGCGAGCTGTCAAACAGTCAAGATGAGTTCTTGATATTCCAGTTCGAGAAAGGGGACAAAAGCAAAGGCTAGTTAAGGGTGCCCCAGTGGTGGCAGGTGTCCTTATACCTTCACTGTGGGCACTGTGGCTACTCAGGACCACAAAGTCAAGTGCAAGTCATGTCATTATTTCTCTGATGGCATGGTCTTCTTTGGCAACAAAGGACGAACACACACAAGCACAACAAAAAGTTCTTGTCATTTAGTACATATTCTCCTTGCTGCTTTAGACACCTACAGCCTACAACCTACTCACTGGTTTAACCTTTTTTGCTTCTCTAAATTAGGGCTGATACTAAATGTCAACAACTGAAAAAAGACTAGCTTAAGAGGGTACGAAATAAATATTTGTGTTTCAGACAATGCCCCCTCCGCCCATGCCAATTAGATAAAGCAAAGGGAGAGGAGGAGTAGAAATGATAAAGGAAGACAGAACATAAGAACTCCTGATTGGGAAGCAGGATTCCTAGCTGCATTTCCAAATTGTCCCAAGAATGCTGAATGACTAACAGCAGGGTACCAGAATCAGCATATTCCGCTGTTCCTAAGAATCCTCAGTAGGCTGCCCACTCCTTCGTGATCATTCTCAGATTCAAAGTACATGATGACAAATAGTTTATATTATTGAATTCACCCTATAAGGACTCTGGACTGTGGGTTGCCCAAAGTTTGAGAGATATTTTTTTCTTCTTTAATGTGCTGTCCAAATAATAGCTATGGAAAATCATCTGTATCTCACCAACTGGCAATGACTCATTTTTTTTTTTTTGATTTTTATCTGATTTTTTTTTTTATAATTTTATTTATTTATTTAATTTTTTACATTCATTTTCACAAATTTTTGGGTTCCAAATTTTCTCCCCTTTTCTCCCCTCCCCCCACCCCAATACCCCAAGCAATCTAATTTTCCCTATCTCCAATCTGCCCTCTCTTCTGTCATCCCTCCCTTCTCTTGTCTCCATCTTCTCTTTTCTCCTGTAGGGCCAGATGACTTTCTATTCCTCCTTAACTGTATGTCTTCTTTCCTAGTTGCAACAACAATACTAAACAGTTGTTCCTAAAACTTTGAGTCCCAAATTCTCCCCATCCCTCCCTCCCCACCCATTCCCTTTGGGAAGGCAGGCAATTCAATATAGGCCATATCTGTGTAGTTTTGCAAATGACTTCCCTGATAGTTGTGTTGTGTAAGACTAACTGGATTACCATCCCTCCTAACCTGCCCCTTCTTGTTTCTCTTCTGTCTTTTGATCCTGTCCCTCCCCAAGTGTAGACTTCAAATTGTTCCCTCCTCCCTTTGCCCTCCCTTCCATCATCCCCCCTCTTGCAATATCTCTTTCTCCCCCACTTTCTTATACTGTAAGATAGGTTTTCATACCAAAATGAGTGTGCATTTCACTCCTTCGTTTAGTCAAATGTGATGAGGGTAAACTTCTTGTTTTTTTTTTTTTTTTCTCAGCTCTCCTCTTTTTCTCTCCACTAAGAAAAACTCCTACCTGCCTCTTAAATGACATATAGTTACCCCCTTCCCTTTCCCTCTCTTTCCTCCCCCTACATTTCTCTCTCACCATTTACCTTAGTTTTTTTTAAGGTATGGTCCCATCCTATTCAGTTCTATCTGTGCTCTCTATCTCTGTATGTGTGTGCATGTGTGTAGGTGTGTGCATGCGTGCACATGTGTGTGTGTGGTCCCACCAACTACCCAGATACTGAAAAGTTTTAAGAGTTAGAAATATTGTCTTTCCCTGTATGAATGTAAACAGTTCACTTCTGGTAAGTCCCTTAAGACTTCTTTTTGCTGTTTCCTTTTTCATGCTTCTTCTCATTCTTGTGTTTGAAAGTCAAATTTTCTTTTCAGCTCTGGTCTTTTCATCAAGAATGCCTGAAAATCCTCTATTTCATTGAAATTCCATTTTTTCCCCTGAAGTATTATACTCAGTTTAGCTGGGTAGGTGATTCTTGGTTTGAGTCCGAGTTCCTTTGCCTTCTGGAATATCCTATTCCACGCCCTTCGATCCCTTAATGTAGAAGCTGCTAGATCTTGGGTTATCCTGATTGTATTTCCACAGTACTGGAATTGTTTCTTTCTAGCTGCTTGTAAGATTTTTTCCTTGAGCTGGGAGTTCTGGAATTTGGCCACAATGTTCCTAGGAGTTTCTCTTTTTGGATCTCTTTCAGGTGGTGATCGATGGATTCTTTCAATACTTATTTTGCCCTCTGGTTCTAGAATGTCAGGGCAGTTTTCCTTGATAATTTCATGGAAGATGATGTCTAGGCTCTTTTTTTGATCATGAGTTTCAGGTAGTCCCACAATTTTTAAATTGTCTCTCCTGGATCTATTTTCCAGGTCAGTTGTTTTTCCCATGAGATATTTCACATTCTCTTCCATTTTTTCATTCTTTTGGTTTTGTTTGGTGATTTCTTGGTTTCTCATAAAGTCATTAGACTCCATCTGTTCCATTCTAATTTTGAGAGAACTATTAAATTCAGTGAGCTTTTGAACCTCTTTTTCCATTTGGCTCATTCTGCTTTTGAAAGCATTCTTCTCCTCATTGGCTTTTTGAACCTCCTTTGCCAATTGAGTGAGCCTATTTTTCAAGGTGTTAATTTCCTCAGCATTTTTTTGGGTCTCCTTTACCAAGGTATTGACCCGTTTTTCATACTTTTGTTGCATCTCTGACATTTCTCTTCCCAGTTTTTCCTCCACCTGTCTAACTTGATTTTCAAAATCCTTTTTGAGCTCTTCCAGGGCCTGAGCCCACCCGCCACCCCCCTGGGGTGTCTGGGGTACTGAGGCCCCGCCCTCCACGTCTTTCCCTGATGGCAAGGATACGTCCTCATCATCAGATCCGAAGGTCGGGATCATTTGCATTTGTTGGAAAAAACTCTCTAAAGTCTTATTTTTCTTCCCTTTTCTAGGCATTTTCCCAGCCAGTTACTTGACTTCTGAGATTCCTTTCCACCCCCGCCTGGATCCGCCCAGCTAGTGCTTGGCCTCTGAGATTTAAATGGGCTTTCCTCCTGCCGGCTGTCAATCAGTGAGCTTTAGTTCAGGTGCTGGGGTGGGGGCAGGGCCGCCTCCCAGACTCTGATCCCTCAGGGGCTTTATGCAGAGACTTTCAGGAATGGAGCGGGTGGGGGCGGGGTGGGGGGCCCACCTCCCAAACCCGCTCCCTTGGGGGCTTTAAGCAGAAGCCTTCAGTAACAGAGCGGGGTGGGGGCAGGGCCGTCTCCCAGGCTCAACTCCGTCAGGTCCTATGCAGGAATCTTCCGTAATGAAGATCCTGCCTGCTGCTGGGGGATTCCTGAGTCCCGGGCCGCTGCCACCTCAGCCGCCCACACCTCTGCCTCTGCCGCTTCCTGCCCCCATCTCTGTCACCGCCCCTTCCTCCTGAGGGGGCCTGAGTCACGGAGACGCCCTGCTTCCCCTCTCCTCCAGCCCGGCCTTCTCTCTCACTGACCTGTAGCTTCTGTGGGCGGAGGGACTTTCCCGGCTGCCGGAGCTTCCGTCTGTGAAGCCTGCTCGGATCAGCTTCTCTGGGGCCGGGGCCGGGGCAGCGCTGGGGGGTGGGGTCCACTTTCCGGGGCGCGACGGACCCGGGGATGGGTCTTCAGGGCTCCCTGGAACGGAAATCTCTTCCACTCTGCTTCTGCACACCTTGTATTGACCCAGAAGTTATGGGGGACTCTTTTTACATTAATTCTATGGGCTTTGGTTTCGGAGCTCATAAACGTGCGTCCTTCTACTCCGCCATCTTGGCTCCGCCCCGGCAATGACTCATTTTAAGAAAATCTTTGGTTTTTGACATTCTGTGTAAAAATGGTACAAATTTTGATACAATCAAAAAGCTTGCCATATAGGCAAGACAAGGCTTTTTAGATATTCCTTCTTTTTTGCTGTCTGGATTGATAGTTAAAACTATTCCCAAACCACTTCCCCTTTACCTCCTTCAAAGCCCTGGAGTATTCTCTTCTCTTTTTCAAGCTGCCTCCTCTATTCACTAGTTTCTTTCTGTCGATTTCTTAACATTACAGGCGCACACTACATTTTGATTGTGTTATTATGTCCTGAAAAAGAGCCACAAACTGTGTTGGTCAAAGAAAAACAATGTGTCCTATTGTTAAATAATTGGTAAGGCAGGGCATTCTCTATGTTCTCTCTTCATGATATTCAAATCTTTAATTATTTTTTTAATCCACAGAAATAGGAAAGAAATGATGTATTGCAGTACCCCTATGTCTTTCTAGGTGGTAAAGAGTTTCCACCTGAGTGGGAGAGTAATTGCGATGAATTTTACAGTGCCATAGCTTGGGTTTTGATCTACCTCCCCATTGCTATCTATATATCAAATATGGCAACATGATTATATTTACAATAAGGAAATGTCACTAGCTCATTGTCAAACTAGTTAAATTACAATGCTATTATGTGTGGGGATGGAAGGAAAAAAGATGCTTAGTGCACCACGATACTGGGAGAAATCAAGAAGTTAAAACAATGTAGACTTTTGTAGGCAAATCTGATGAAAGATGATGAGCATGATTTCCGAAAAAAATAGGATAGACTCTTACTTTGTCTTCACTCTTTCCCATCCAAACAGTGACCAGATCATGCTGACAGGAATAAAGAAGGCATTGGTTGGTTGTTATCTTTCGTTATCAAAGAAAACCAAAATGACATCACTGTGTTGGGGGTCAAGGTGCATTGTGTCCAACCGTGATTGATCAGACCAACATGAGTTCAGCATGCTCTGTACCAAAGATCAGATACAAATGGTCCATATGAACATCTGAAGTGGAGATGCCTCTAAATTTGCACAACTCATATTTCTTTTGGGTTGCTGCAATTCTCACAGAGTCTTCTTTGATGTGGGCATGCATGATACGCAGTCTTGCGCCAGTGACTCCCATGTATCCCAATAAATTCCAAAGTTCTTCCAAAGAGAAACCTTGAGAGTGTCCTTGTATCACTTCTTCTAACTTCTATGTAAGCACTTGCCTTGTGTGAAATACTTTTTTAGGCAAATATATGTTTGGCATTCAAACAATGTAGTCAACCCATTAGAGCTGTGCTCTTTGCATAGAATTTGAATGCTTGGCAATTCAGCTCAAGACAGGACATCAGTGTCCTTTTCTTGCCCAAGTGATCTTCAGAGTAAAATTCAAATGGAAGAAATTCCGTTTTTTGGTATGGTGTTAGTAGACAGTCCAGCTTTCGTAGGCAATGAAGTCAGCAAGATGTCTCTGTAGAGCTTTAGTGTTCATGTACATAAATGCTTACTATGTGTACGTGTGTGTGTGTAACAGAGGGTCGAGCCTAGATTATTTGACTTGCCATGTTGTGTCTACATGAGGGGCATAGCTGGTGAGAAGGAAGACCTTTCTCTTTACTTAGAGAGAGAGCACGAGTAGCACAAAAACCCCATAGGGGAGAAAAAAAAAAGAAAAAAAAAACAACTTTGGAAGATAGACATTTAGGAAAAAGCTTCCCTGCATATCCCTGATTATCCAGCTTGCCTCCCTGGAGATTCTGGGGAAATTTCCTTTGGATGAGATGGAGGTGTCTCTTACTTGAGCTGGGCTATCTTGTTCCCAGTGTGAAAGATCAATCACTCCATGGATGATCATTGCTTTGATCAGAGTTCCCAAGTCTTTCAAAATTGCCTTTTGATAGTTATGATACATGATGATATAGTTATTACATAAATTGTTCTCCTGGTTTGCTCACTTTACTCTCCATCAGTTCACACAAGTCTTCACGAATTTCTCTGAAGTCATTCCCTCCATTATTTCTTATAGCACAATAGTATTCCCTCACATTTATTTACTATAAATTGTTCGGTGATTCCCTTTGGGGAACTGGTGGTGAGTGGCAGGTACCATCTTGGTTTCCGATTCTTTGCCACCACAAAAAATCTGCTATAAATATATATTTTACATCTTTAGAATTTATTTTGCTGCCTTGATCACTATAACCTCTTATTCCTCCTTCTTTCTTTTCCCCTCCATTCTGGATCTGGGACCTCTTCTTGACCTGGTGCATAGGCTCTCCTTTTGCTGGCATGCTCTGATGGCCATTATTGGCTAGAGTTTGACCCTGGAGACTGTAGACCTTTCTTTCTAACTCCCCATCCTGGCCTAGGTTGGAAAATGACTCACTGTGATCTTTTTTTTTTGGATTTCTAGCTGGCTTAGGAATCAATCTATTGTTTTTTTCTAGAGAGTTGTAAGGAGTTGTATTATGGAGTTCTGCTATACTTCTCCATCATCTCTGTGAACTTTAACATGCACAACAGCTACTTGGATAATACAAATATTCTGTGTGTGTGTGTGTGTGTGTGTGTGAGAGAGAGAGAGAGAGAGAGAGACAGACAGACAGAGAGACAGACAGACAGACAGACAGAGACAGAGAGAGAAAGATTGATTTAAAGTTGGTTGGTTTTTTTACTTTAGCTATATGCTATTTGTAGAACTTCAACTGGGGGTTGGAAGGGGGAAGGCTCTGTCCCTGGACACTGAATTTCCTGTGGTGTTGCACTTCTTACGCAACACCAGCAACACAGAAACTAAGCTTAACATCTAGTTATCCAGAATAATTAATTAAAATAGGAAGCTATCAGGTGGTACACTTCCTCTTCCTCTTTCTCCTGGGCAGCTATATCCCAAGTGAATTCCTTCCTGTGTCTCTCTCTTAGCTGTCACCATGGCAGCCTCCATGATAATAGTCTTATGGTATCTCAGGGTCTCTTCCCTAGCCAATGGGAATTTGCCATAAAAAGATAGAGGGTATGTTTTATGAAGATTGTTCTAGTTGCCAAAATGGTTAGTTGTGACTGAGTACTATGCATAGACTTGGCACATTACGACGAAGACCCTACAATTGTGCTTCTGTTTTGCCTCTTTCCTTTTATATCTAGTTTTACTATTGTTCTAAAATTTTTGTTTCTGTTCCCTGAAACATCACTTCACATGCAGACAGATGATATCACACTCTTAGCCCATGAGCTCAGTTTCCTCACCTATAAAATGGGAATAATAACAGCAGCCACTTCCCAGGGCTTATTGTGAGGATCAGATGAGATAGTATTTCTAAAGAACTTAGCATAGTGCCTGGCGCGTAGTAGGTGATATATACATTTTATTATTGTTATTGTTAAAATGGTCTCATCTTTGAACTTTGTTAAGCTGTCTGCATCCACTCCTTATTACTCTGTCTACATATTAATGAGACCAAGAGAGGTGAAGTGATTGGCTGAAGGCCAAATAGTAGCAGTGGAAAACCTAGAATTTGAACCTAGAGGTTCTTGCTCTTGTTCAGTTATCTGTCGTCTAGTTGCTTCAGCCAGGTCCAACATTTTGTGACCCCATTTGGGGTTTTATTAACAGAGATACTGGAGTGGTTTGCCATTTCCTTCTCTAGCTCATTTTACAGATGAGAAAACTGACGCAGACCAAGGTTAGGTGATTTGTCACACAACTAGGACATGTCAGAGGCCACATTCCTGATTTCAGTCCCAGTGGTCTGAACACTTAGGTCCACCTAGGTGCTACATTTTGAGGGCACTTTGATTACATCATCTCGAAAGGTATGAGCATATTGGTAGCAGCTAAATACCTCTTTTGGATTTTGGTCTTGATGGCTCATTCATATCTTTCTGAGGGTGATCTGACTAGGTCAGGTCTGCTGTTGATCTGTGTCACATTCTGGTCTTAGACCTGTAATGGAGATCGGACAGATTTGTGACAGGAGTAGGGAGAGAGATGAGCTCAGGCAGAGACCAGAAAACAGACCCAGGTCCTTAAAGAGGAGGAATTCACTGCTCCATGAAGCAACTGGATTATTTGACCTCTAAAGACCCCTTCTAGTGCTCAGTCTATGTTCCTGTGCTTAGCAGAAGAAAGTCAAAGGAATCAAGACCCTTCTATTTTTACATGTTCGTTGGAATAGCTAAGTATAAAGGTTCACAGACCTCAGGTGAAGATTTGAGGTTATTTCATTACTTTTTTCTCTTTTGTAATTACTTTACATCAAAGAATCTAAGAAGGGGAAAGAATTTAGAAGTTGTCTTGGTACATCCTTCTCCCTCTAACCTAGTTTAACATTGAAACACAGCCTTTTAGATGGTCTCCACTGTTAGAGTATCTGATTTGAACAGATACTCTGGGGGAGGGCATGGGAGACAGATGGCTGGGCATTCATGGGGAATGATTGAATCATCATAAAACTGAGACCTCAGCTACTGCCCAGGACCCTCAGCTAGAAACCTAGGGCTAGACAGGTGGGCAGATTCTTCTTGATCATGAGAGAATTCTGTAGGTAGATAAAGAGAAGTCACTAAAAAGGCTTCCTTAGGAGTTCTCTGAAAAAGCCATTGAAACAACTTTTCCCACATCAGATAAGAAGATGATTTTTCTACACTTTTCAGAAATATGATGGGAAATTGACATGAAGCTTAGCTTATGAATGTAGACAACGATGAAGTCAGAGTGCTGTGTTGGCACCAAAGAATCTGTCTCATTTTGATAAAATAGAAATATTACCCTAAAGGGAAAAAAAATCTATCTCAGGATAGGTTGACAATAAAAAATGGGAAGGAATGGTGTTTGGACTAATAGTTTAGTAAGAACTGTATTGGGGAAGGGTTGAATTATTGATCTGGAAAACTGCACAAATGTGCAAAGGTTACTTGAGTAGACATTTTAAAGAGGATAAACTACAATTAAAAAAGTAAGAGCTGATATTAGAGTATATATGATGCATATCTGACACAAGAAACTAAATGCCAATTGATATCCACATCAGGGAAGAACAATTAATAAATTTCTGAACTAGGATCCACCCTTAAGTTAGATTTGGTGTTGTTTGGTCATTCCAGTTGTGTCTGACTCTGTGACACCATTTGGAGTTTTCTTGGCAAAGATGCTGAAATGGTTTGACATTTCCTCTCCAGCTCATTTTACAGATGAGAAAACTGAGACAAACAAGGTTAAGTGATTTGCCCAAGGTCACACAGCTAGGAAGTGTCTGAGGTCAGATTTGAACTCAGGAGGACTGGCACTCTATCCACTGCACCACCAAGTCAAATATAGTAAGGTCTGCAAAACTATTATAAACATTATATATGTATGTATGTATATACATATGCATATATACATACATACACACACACACACACACACACACACTCTTACAATAGTCCTGTGATATAGGCATTATTATCAACTCCTTTTTAAAGACAAGGAAACCACAAAGCCAAAGGGAAGGAAAGCAGTTTATCCACGGTCCCATAGGTAGTAAGTGTCTGAGGTGGAATTCAAACCTACATATTCCTGACTTCAAGACATATGTACCATACCATATTGCTTTATGCAAGTTTTCTGAAAACAAGACAAGCTGAATTTAATTATATGTTATGTTCCACTTCTGCTACATAATTTCTCTTGAAAGTCATGCCTGCGGTTCTTAGAGAAAAGTGTTAGATGCCATGCAATCCCTAAATGCTAAGTTTATTGCCCACCCAGAAGAGACTAAAGCAGAAAACACTGCCTTTGCAAATTGTAGAAGGTTTCCAAAGAGTAATTAATATGCATGTGACACCAGTTTCCTTCCTGTCTACTAATGTAAATGTGTCTACCACACTGATCTTGCCAAGCGGTGCTTCCCCTGGAAGTAAAGTACTTGGTTAGTAGTGTCTACTCAAAACATTCCACCCACACGCAGGAAAACAGAAGATGAGAGAAACGTGAGGTGGGGATTTGGTCAGAATTATTTTACTGGTTTATGGAGAGACAAAAAAGTATGACAAATAGGATTTGAACTGTCTGAATTGCCCCTTTAAGAATAAGGAGCTAAGGGGTGCAGACAAGATGGCAGAGTAAAAGCAGGGACTCCTGAACTCTCCCCCAAGATCCTCCAAATATGTTTTAAAAATGTGTGCTATTCTCAGAAATACAATGACCCAAGACAACTCTAAAGGACTTGTGATGAAAAATAATATCTGTCCTCAGAGAAAAAACTGATGGTATTTGAATACAGATTGAAGCATACTTTTTGAACTTTATTTTTCTTGAGTCTTTTGTCTATTGTTTTTCACAACATGACAATTATGGATATGTTTTGCATGACTGCATATGTATAACCTATACCAAATTTCTTGCCTTCTTAATGGAGGTGTGGGGAGGGAGGAAGAGAGAGAATTTGGTTTTTAAAAACAAATGTTAAAAATTGTTTTTGTGTCACTAGGGTAAGAATAAAATATTAAATAGAAAAAAGAGTAAAGAGCTAAAAAGGGAAAGTCTTCTAAGGAAAGTGTGGCAGTTTCAGAGGAACAATATGCCGCTGGCATTTTACATATGGTGGTTAACAGTGGAGCTTGGGGGGTATACATCTGGCATCTCTCATTCATTTTCTTGTTGGTCAGTCATGTCTGACTCTTTGTGACCCCATGGACCACAGCACACCAGGCACTTCTATCCTCCACCATCTCCCAAAGTCTGTCCAAGCTCATGTTTACTGTTTCTAGGATGCTATCTACCTGTCTCATCCACTGCCATCCCCTTTTCCATTTGGCCTTCAGTTTTCCCCAACATCAGGGTCTTTTCCAATGAGTGCAATCTTCTCTTTATGTGGCCAAAGTATTTAGGCTTCAGCTTCAGTATTTGACCCTCCAGTGAATAGCCTGAATTAATTTCTTTATATATTTACTCATTTGATCCCCTTGCTGTCCAAAGGACTCCCAAAGTTCTTCTCCAATACCACACTTTAAAAGTATTAATTCTGCAGCTCTCAGCTTTCCTTTAGTTCAACTCTCATAGCCATACATTGCTACTGGAAAAACCATAGCTTTGACTATATGAATATCTGTCAGCAAGGTGATGTCTCTGCTTTTTAGTATACTTGTCCAGATTTGGAATAGCTTTCCTTCCAAGGAGCAAGTACCTTTTAATTTCATGACTCACTGCAATCTTTGAGCCCGAGAATATACAATCTGATCCAGCTTCCCTGTCTTCTCCCTCTGTTTACCAGGAAATGATGGGACCAGATGCCAGGATCTTAGCTGTTTTGATGGAAAGCTTCAAGCCAGCTTTGACAATCTCTTCTTTCACCTTCATCAAGATGGTTTTTAATTCCTCCTCACTTTGTGCCTTAAGAGTGACATTGTCTACATATCATCTCATTCATACCACATAACTATTTGCTACTTATGCTATTCTGTAAGTATAAGACATTAATGGAAATGCAATTGCTGACTTACACCCCTTATGTATTTCTTCATTGCCCTTTGAGTAACTTATGTTAATTCCTTGGAAACTATGCTCTTCCAAGATTCACCTCCATAGAGCATCAGAGGGTAAGTATTTATGTTGAAAAGGGGCAACAGAGAACATTTTGGAATTATCAAACGCATGGTGGCATTCCCTGAATGGAATCTATTCAATCTCACCTGCATGAGATCTACTCTCAACAATGGAAAAAAAGTTTTGTCATTTTTCAATGGTTTCACTTTCCTCATGACCCTATTTGGGGTTTTCTTGGCAAAAGTGCTGGAGTGGTTTGACAGTTCATTTGACAGAGGAGGAAACTGAGACAAACAGGGTTAAGTAATTTGCCCAGAGTCACACAACTAGGAAGTGTCTGTGGTCGGATTTGAACTCATATCCATCCTGTGTTGAGGCCCTATGCTCTATCTATCATACCACCTAGTTGCCCCTGGGGAGAAGTTTAACTTCTTATTTGTACATGAGCTACCAAGTTTCCTCATAGCTCCAGTCAGATAGATTATTTCAAAAGATCAATGATTTTTTTCTGTGTGAGTCTTACCCAACATCTTCTGCCACCTCTTAGGAGATGGTTTTCATTTGCTACTGTAAAAAATAAATCATTTCTTCATGAAGTGTCTTCATATGATGAGCAACAGTTCATGATGGGGCCATATTTAGGCCCTTTCTAGCTTCATAGCTTCTGCCAGAGTTTGTCCTTCACTGGGCATACATCCTGTTTGAGAAACTGGAGTTATCATCCTGCCCCCAGGAAGCTGCTGAATAGAACTTCCATGAACAAGGAATGATGAAAAAGAAATCTAAATAGTAGCTAACATTTGCAAAGCATTTAGAGCTATAGAGTGCTTTTCTTCACAACAACCCAATGAAGTAGGTACTGTTTATATTACAAAGATGAGCAGGCTGAGATGCAGAGAAACTAAATGACTTTTCCAAGGTCATACCTCTAGAATATTCTAGAGTCATGATCTGAAGCCAGTCTTGCAAGAGGCATAAGATAACATCTAACAGGTTTGGACACCGCTGTGAGAAACTCAAGCTAAGAGGCAAAAGAACAAGGTCATTACCACATTCTGACCCCGTCTAGCGCTTTTCCTCATTGCACTGTTATGTGGCTGTTGTTGTTTTTGGACCTCACTACCAGTAAGAAAATTCTCTCTCCCAGTGTAGAATGAGACCTATTTTGCAGCTTGGAATCTTAAGCGTCTTGTGTAGGGTACATTCCAAGAGGTTAAGTGACTTGTTGGGTTACACATCTAATGTGTGTCAGTAACAACATTTGAACCCAAATTCTCATGAGTTCGAGCCAGCTTTGACTATCTACTATGCCATGTTGCCTCTCTTGAGGGAAAGTTCTATTTCATGATGTCCCTATGATCATACATGAAATCTGAAAATCCACTTAGGGCACAACTTAACTTCTACCTCAAACAAAACAGAAGTGTTACAAACTCTTCAGTAAACCTAAGGTTCTCTAGGAACCAAAACTTAGGGCATAGGTCTGATTATAAGTGAAGTGAGATGGAACCAAGTCCAGAAGGGGGGAAAAAAATGAAAAAAAAAAACACATCATAGGTTAAATGTCCTGGAACTCTTCGGCTGTGTCCAGCATTCCATGATCCCTTTGGGGTTTTCTTGGCGAAGATACTGAAGTGGTTTGCCGTTTACTTCTCCACCATTTTATAGATGAGGAAACTGAGGCAAACAAGGTGAAGTGACTTGCCCAGGGTCACTCACACAACTGTGTGTCAGAGTGTCTGAGCCTGGATTTTAACTCAGGGCTTCCAGACTCCAAGGTCCGGTGCACTATGCACTGTATTGCCCAGCTGCTCTTATATAATTTTAAGGATTAAGTGATTTGCCCTTTCAGATTTGAACTCAGGAAGACAAGTCTTGGTACTCTATCTATTGTATCTCCTAGTTGCCTGCTTGAATACTTGACTCTAAATCTGAACTTCTTTCCACTGTACCATATCAACTTGTTTAAGTTTATTACTCTAATTACTTAAATGTAATATATATGTATATATATGTGTGTGTGTGTACCTATATATTATATACATATAAATATATATGTTCTGGAGTCATGACATTTTAAATTTATTTTAAATGTAATGTTTTATTTTTTCCCCAACTATATGTAAATTTTGAGTTCCTATTCTCTCCCTCCCTCATTGAGAAGGCAAGCAATTTGTCATAGGTGAGACATGTGTAGTCATGCAAAACACATTTCCATGTATAAATATGACATTTATTTTAGCTACTCAGAACAATCTACCAAGGTGATACTTATGAAATCAATACAAACTTGATAAAGTTCAGTATTCCTTACAGAGAAGTCAGATCAGAACCA
Organism: Bettongia penicillata ogilbyi; assembly: GCA_023548195.1. Classification (NCBI taxonomy): domain Eukaryota; kingdom Metazoa; phylum Chordata; class Mammalia; order Diprotodontia; family Potoroidae; genus Bettongia; species Bettongia penicillata. The sequence goes on from JAJHZJ010000314.1 coordinate 9,418,418, forward strand.
AAAAAAATAATAATTTGATTAGATTTATTAGGGACTACTCTTTTGTAAATGACTCTCCTGGATACTCCAGGCATGGATTCTGTTTCATAAACAAATTATGCAGAAATGAGTCAATTGCATTTCCTTAGGGCCTGAGATCTCTATAGAGAATCCACCTGCAGTCACAGTAAATAAATATGCTAAGCATGAATTCAATGCTGTGTTTCAGACTGTCAGCACAGTAGCCTCCAGCAACCCTGGAGATGTACCTATAAATAGCAAAACTAATCATGGCATGAATAAGGCAACCCATAATTACCCAGCAATCTAGCTTCCAGGATTAATTTGGCTTATGAAGTTATCTACCTCATTACTAATAAGTCCAATGATCCAGGGTGCCCATTTATAGTCAATCCAGTCTGGTTTACTGACAATGAATAGACAATCTAGTTGAAAACAAGAATCTCTCCTTGGAAATGCAAGTCTCAATTTACGAGCTAGCACTGAAACTGAAACTGCACATACACTTCCCAAGGTAGAGGTATCCAGGACAGGTGTGGTGGGTTCGGGTGGTTTTTTTGTTTTTATTTTTTTAAACCCATAGAAGCTATTTCAAATTTTAAGCTCTTTAGTGTCAGTAGTCACTCAGCATGAGGTGTGTTGGCAGGAACATAAAAGTTCATATAAGGGATTAGTCCTTGGGAAAGTCACTGGGAGTTTGTTGATAGGAAGTTAGTTATATAAAGCTAGCCCTCAATATGTAGGAGAACCTCAATGGGGCTATACTAAGGATAATAACTTGAAAGACTAAAAAGCCAGAAAGCTGAGCGTGATGGTAGGGTGGCTCATTTCCACAGTCCTTGCTATTGGAGAGGCTAAAGCTGGTGGATTGGTGAGGTCAGGAGTTCTGAGCTGTGTTGGGCTAAGGTTGCAGTCTGGCACCAAAATGGTGATCCCCTGGGAGCATGAGCCACCAAAATGAACAAAGAGAGTGTGAACTGTGCCAGGCTGAAAGTAGAGCATTTGCCAAACAGTAATGGGATTGGGCCCATGAGTGGCTACTGCAGTTCCTCCCAGGGTGAGACAATGACACCTGTTCTCAAAACAAAACAAAACAGAGTCCAGAGCTCTGACTGAACTTGAGAATTCAACAAGCTCCCTTACTTCCATGGGAATGCTTTTCAGCTACACAGGACATGATGCCAGGATGGGGAAGATGGATACACATCAATGGGTGTGTACCTAGCTAACCTAAGTCTTTCTATTTTTAACAAAGTCAAGGTTTTGGTCTAGACCTGAGATTTCATTAGTGTGGGCGAACTCCTGGTATAGTTGACTCCTTGTACTGATACCGATCAATTACTCGTATATAACTTGTCATCTTAGAAAATTTCCTGGAGCACTGAGAGGTGTCATTATCTCCACGTGTTCGTGTTAATATGTATTACAGGCTAGACTAGAGCCCAAGTCTTCTTTCCTCTGAGGAAGGATTTGCTACACCAAGCTGATTCTCAAGCAAATTAAATTCTAACTCATTGTGCTAATAGCCAATCTTTTCTTTCCTTTTCTTTTCCTTCCTCCCTCCCTTCCTTCATTCCTCCTTTCCTTCCTTCCTTCAATCCTCTCCCCCTCCCTTCCTTCACTCTTTCCTCCTTCCCTTCCTTCCTTTACTCCTTCCTTGCTTCTTTCACTCCTTTCTCCCTTTCTTCTTTTACTCCTTCCTTCCTCCCTCTCTTCTTTCCTTCACTCCTTCCTTGATTCTTTCTCTCTTCCTATATCCTTCTCTCTCTCTTCATTTTCCCCCTTCCTCCATCCCTCCACTTTATTCCCATCCATTTTTCTACCTGATTCATACTGTTCAGATGATGTGGTCTAGAAATCCCCAAAGTCAATTCACGAACTACAAAGTTAACATCACAATAATATCGCAACTTGCTGACTCAAAGATGCTATTTTAAAAGTTCACAAAGAACTTTTTGAATGATCTATATTATTTTTATCCTAAAGTGATGGCAGGTAAACAAGGAGTTCTGGATTCTGAAGCTTCAGTCAGAAATACTGCCAAGAGGAGTATTATAAAAATAAACAATTTTCCATCACAGCTTCTGATCACCCCAAGAGGATAAACACAAAGATGCTCATCTTCCTTTAAGAGCTAAAATCAATGTTAGCTCGTGAGACATTAAGGAAGGCCTCTAGCAGCACTTGGATGTGTAGCTTTAACACCTACTAAGCACATATTAGTCTGTAGGACCTCTCTCCCTTTTCCCCTTCTACCATTGGTTAGCTGGCTCACACATAATGGTGCAAGTGGTTCTGAAATCCACAGGGTCAGCCCATGAAACAAAGAAATATGAAATTAGTGTCCCAATCCAATGACTCGAAAGCACTGATTTGGAAGTCCAGCCTAGATGTCTTTGATACACCTCTATTATTTTTACCATAAAACAATCAGAGCAACTCTGAGCCTAAGGACTTGACATTTAAATGAAGAAGTTCATTTCACAACTGGGCAATAGGAACCTGGCACAATAAAAAAGTGGGTGCCAGGGGGTAGAGTGCACATTATACTGTTAATGACATATGGATCTAATAGGCATTTATTCTAGAGTCAAGCATGTCAATCAACAAGCATTTAGTAAGTGCTTACTGTATGTTAGGCAATGTGTTAACCACTAGAGATAGAAAGGCAAAATAATGGTTCCCCATCCTCAAAGAGCTCACAATAAATAAATAAGGGTTTGGGTCAGTCACTATATATTTACTGTCCTAGCTTTTGTATATGAGAATCATGGGAGTATGGTTCCTTTAATGAAATCAGTTTCCCTTTTTGTCCAATAAAAGGGTCAACCCCAGTACTTTCTAAGCTCTCTTCCAATAGAATATAAGCCCCTTTAGGTAAAGGGTTGGTTCCTTTCTGCCTTTCTTTGTATTCCCAGTGCCTAGTACCATACCTAGCATATAGTAGGTGTTTAATAAATGCTTGTTGTTTGCTTCTAAGTCTAAAATCTATGATTCTGTTGAAGTCTTGCTTTCGTAGATCAAACGGCAGCCACACTGTCTAAATTACGAGCTTTGTCTGAACTTCCAAAGCGTGAATTGTGTGATGACTAAAAAGGTTCTAGAGACATAATTTCTATGTCTCCATTAAATGATTAAATTTATATATTCATAGTTTTCATCATTTTATTAATATATTTATTCAGTAGGTTACTAATAAAAGAATAGTCACTTCTTTCTCTCTTAAGATAATCATAGTGGCAGGCTCACAGTTTATATACCTTAGGTGTTCAAAGAGGGGCTAAGAGTGACATGATATTGAAAATATGGGTGTCCTTGGACTATCAGGACAAAAGGATCTGTCTCCATTCAAGTCTGAGCAAAACACAAGGCGCTTCACCAACTTAGATTAAATTCTTTGTAAGTGTGGGTAGGGTCTTACCAAAATGGAGGACAGTTGATTCAATCTCATTATCAGTAATGTCCTTCAAGAGACTGAACTTTCAGAACTTTGGGAGATGGGGAGAGATCTGAGTTACTCCAAAATATTGGTTATTAATAATCATTTCTCACAATTGGGCCCTAGGGAAAGTAGATGCCAGTGACAATGGGGGAGTAATGACCATGTGGCATTGGTAAAAAAAAAAAAAAAAAGGGACTATCTAACTACAGCAGGGTCTTTGTGTTCTTTCTAGTAAAAACAACAAAAACAGTTGTTACTTACTCACATACCTGGTTGATGACCATGGATTGCATAAGGCCTTGCCCAACCCCAAGGTAGGTGTAGAACCTTGCTGCTGAGTTAGGGTTCTGAGCTGTTGAAGCAAATCACAGGAGAGCTGGTCATTGTTTACTTAAATACTACAAAACTTCCACAAAATAAGAAATGCCAGGGAAACATCACAAGCATTGCTGGGCATGCACACTCCAAATCAAAACTACTTGAAAGCAGTTACAACCCTTTGCTTTAAACAGCAAGTCGTCCTAGACAAATCTTCATAGAGGAGAATAGGAATGGTATTAAACTCATAGACAAGAGAACTGCTTTCCAATTCTGGCTTTGTTGCTATTTGCCTCTATCAAATCAGAGATTGTTAGCACTGGTAGTATTAACCCTTCATTTTACCGATGAGGAAATGAGGCTAGGAGAGAGGAAGTGGCCAAGGTTCTAAACAGAGCCGGGACCAGACACTAGACCTCTAAATGCCCCACCAAGCATGGTTTCCACAACAGCTGGCAGCCTCTCCTTTTAAGTCCTACTCTAGGTACTGGGAGCAGCTCCCTCAAACTGATTACTGGGTATACGGGAAGAGTGACAGCTTACATTCCTAGGTGTTTCATGGCAATATTAGGCAAGTGTGACTGGAGAGGGAAGCAGTGTGAGCCTGAGCTACTGAGAGCAGGGACTGTGTGTTGATTTTCATTGTAGCTCAGTGCTTAGCGTAGTGCCCGGCACATAGTAGGCATTTAATGAATGTTTGTTGACTGACTCACAGTATGTTTAGACTCAGCTCCAATCTTACCTGCTACAACAGGTCTCTTCTAGTCTTATTGCAGCTTCTCTGCCCACCCCCACCCCCCACTCTGTACCTTCTCTCTTGAGATTTCTTCCCATTTATTCTTTGTGGGTCTTTAATGTACTTAGTCATTAACATGTGATTTTCCACCGTTAGGCACTAGGTAGATGACACAGTCAATAAGGTGCTGGGTCTAGAGTTTGGAAGACTAAAATCAAAATCAGGCCTTAGACACCTACTAGCTGCATACAGCTGGGCAAGCCACTTACTGTCTGCCTCACACTCCTCATAGCAAATGCAGATAATATCACCTACTTCCTAGGGTCGTCAGGTTCAAATGAGATAATCTTAAAGTACATAGTGTTGTGCTATTGGTCTTAATCCCACCATTTTACAAAGAAGGAAACTGAGGGTCAGAGAGACAAAGCAACTTTTCTACTTTCACACATCTAGTAAGCAACAGAGGAAGGATTTTAACTTCCGATTCCAAGTGCAGCACTCATGCCACTTCACTAAAAGGCTTCCCTGCTATACATACATATATACATGGGTGTGTATACATATATATATGTATACACACATATATACATTATATGCTTCTGTGCCTAGTTTATGAAATCTTTCTTCCACTTTACCCACACGGCTAAAAGATCAAGAGGCCTCTGCTTGACAGTATGGCTTAATGACACATCACTTAATGTCATGATGTTATCTTTGCAATATTCCACACAATGAAAACATCTAAGGACATTTTACAAATAGTTTTCTCTGTCTATATACTTATAATATTTTCCACTCTGGGGAAAAAGTACCCAAACACAGTTTAACAAAACTAACCATCGCATTGTAAAGTGCCTCACATCAGGCCTGGAGTCAGGCAGGCATGAGTATTGCACTTGGCATTTAGTAGGTGTGTAATAAATACTTGTTCCCATTAGACTGAGAGCTTCTTGGGGGCAGGGCATTTTTACTTCTTTCTGTAGCTTCTGTACTTAGGACAAGGCACATAATAAGTGCTTAATAAATGCTCGTTTTTGTTGGTCTGGCCTGAGAAGCTAAGGAAGACTTCCGAAATTAGGCAAGTCATTGAACATCTTTGGAAATTTGTAAAACAAAGGAGTTGAACTAGATGTCTTCTAAAATCCTTGCCACCTTGCCCCGCATACTTCAAGTCTTGGATTCATCTTCTCCCCCTGAAATTTGGTTGTATCCTTGTCTCTGAGGTAAATGTGATCCATATTTATTCTTTCTTACCCTCCATCCCCTTTATGGTGTATTAATATCTTCCACCTTCTGTTTACTCTGTCATTTAATTTTTTTGACCTCTCAGTTTCCTGTTCTGTAAAAAAAGGAGTTATGGATTAGACAGAGGGGTCAAATTTACTACCCGCAAATTACAAGCTGTGCAAAACTCCAGAGTAAAATGTAACGGGAAAGTATTTAACAAAATAAATATAAATACAACGCAATAAAGATAAAGTTAGTTTGAGGTTTTCCAAGTCAATTTGTGGCCCACAAGGATCTGCTTCCATTTGACTGACTCAGGTGAACTTACTGACCAAAGTCCCTTCCAGTCCTAAAAACTAAGACTTTATCCTACTCTCATGTTGTAGTTAAAAGGGAATCATGACCAAGTGCTCCGGGGCAGGTTATAGAGATGTTTCAGAAACTGCTTAAGAATCCCTGCCTATTCCCAGAATGGAGTAGGTTTTAAGAAGCAGATGATGGGGGGTGTCAGGATGGGTAACTGAATATCTTCCCAATAATCATGAGTCAGGACTCATAATGGCTTTATTTTAGATTAGTTGCATGTCACCATAGAATTTTATAGCCAGAAAGGATCCTGTCTAATCCAGCATTTTCTAAAATATTCTGGGACTTGAAACATATTGATAAAAATCAATAAATACTAGTTTGGGTAATTTGATAAGGGAAATTTTGGAGCAAAATTGAGAATTCATCTATTTTAAACCCCCATGAAATAACTAGAGTGCTCTGCTATTTACTTCCTACCTGTGTGACCTTGGACAAGTCATTTAACCTCCGTTTTTCCATCTATTAAATCAGGAGTTGAGACTAATCAGAGGTGTCAGACACATGGTGGTAGCACAGCCCATAAGATTAAAATGTTTATCAAAAACAACAAAATCACAGGGGCTCTGCCCAATACGCCGGAGTCTTCACAGGACAAATCCTTTTATTAAGGGAATTTGTTTTGTGAAGTTTGGATTCACTCAAAGGATCACACTTGAGGACCTAGAGGGCCATATGTGGCCTCGAGGCTGCAGGTTCCTCACTCCTGGTATAAATGAAGAATGAATAGGGAGGAACATTGAATGGGAGTGGAAGAGCAGGTTAGATTGTTTTGGTAATGTTGAAAAACACTTTTTTAAAACGTTCTCAAGTTTTCCAGAAAAGCCAATGCCTGCCTGCCTGCCTTCCTTCCTTCCTTCCTTCCTTCCTTCCTTCCTTCCTTCCTTCCTTCCTTCCTTCCTCCCTCCCTCATTCATCTTTTAAAGACTAACATTTTCCTGATCTTAACATGATATAGCAGTGGGGGTTACAACATCACTACCTCTGAAGAGGTAGTATGACATAAAGGACGATGGAGAGATGTGTGGTGGATGCGATTAGATTGTAACATATTACCCAATGAGGAACTTAAATAAAAGACATCAGGAAGGGATTATATGAAAAGAAAAGAAGATGGGCTGGTCTCATGGCACTAGTGACAGATGACAAGTAGACATTCTGAGTGCTCCATTGATACCCCTCAGGATGCTGGGGGAAATGTAAGAAAGCACACAGCATATTGGATGGAGCTCCTATGATGAACTTTTAGAAAACCATGGACAGAATTACAGAAGATAGGCAGGCATGAATAGCTTATGATTTCTATCAACAGAGGGAATTACTGAATTGATGAGATCACAGATCTATTTTAGAATTTTATAGGTGTACATATTGCTCCAATCCAGTAGATAATGAGCTTTTATAGGGCGGGGACTGTTTCATTTTCATTTTTACATTCTTAGGGCCTAGCATGATGCCTGGCACACCATTGGTGTTTAAAAAATGCTTGCCGGACTAAATAGAATTGTAAAACATCAGGGTTGCATAGAATATAATTTGGGAAATATGGCTCTAGTTCAGCTCCATTGTTTTAATAGAAGAGGAATTTGAAGCCCAGAGAAGTCAATTGACTTGCCCCAGTTCACAGGGCTAGGTAGGGACTGAGTCAAAATTTGAACTCAAAACTCCCAAAATTCCAATGCTCTTTCCATGACACTCAGTCAACCAATATCTCTTGAGTTCCTAGTCTCTGTCTAGGTGCAGCATGATTTCATGTGAAATGGGTTCTTATGAGATCAGACATATTGTTCTCCAAATGAAATACAAAAAAAAATAATAAATAGAAACTATTATTATTTTCAAACATTTATTGAGCACCTGTCATGTGCTGGGTACTGAAGATGGAAAGAGGTCAGAGCCTAGTCCCAGACCTTCAGGATGTTGCACTTTGATTGGGGGCGGGGAGGGGAGAAAGGGCCTGGTAATAAATAATAGAGAACATCACATCACTTTCAGCTGAGGTAGAGAAGGCTTCCTGGAGAAAGAAATTGAAGCTGGACCTGGAGTTCAGAGGAAAAGGGAAAATATTTGGATTCTATACAATTCCACAAACATTGAATAAGTGTCACTCCAGGACAAAGTGAAGGAGTAAGAAACAGTCATGGAATTTGGAAGTTCACATGGTAAAGTTCTCCCCTATCGAATTTGATTTATTTCAATCATTAGGTTTCCTATAAGATGCCAATAGAGTGCAGATTTTTTTTTTATGTTGTATATAAACTCCTTGAAGGCAGGTAGTGTTTTAATTCTAGTCTTTGTATCCACAGGGCCTAGCTCCATGCCTGGCTCATACAAAGTGTTCAATAAATACTTGAAAATTAAATTGAATTCAAGCAACTACCTTGTGAAAAGATGGCGCTGTGCTAGAATGCAAAGACTTTTGTCTTTCCACACTGTCCTTGTCCTCAATAATACTTTTTTTTTTTTTTTTTTTTTTTTTACCACAGATAGTGTTCAGTCATTTCCTACTCTTTGTGATCCCATGTGGGGTTTTCTTGGGAAAGATACTGGAGTAGCTTGCCATTCCCTTCTCCAGCTCATTTTCACAGTTGAGGAAACTGAGACAAACAGGATTAAGTGTGTTGCCCAGGATCACACAGATAGTAAGTGTGTGAAGCTACATTTGAACTTGGGTTCTCCTGACTCCAGGGTTGATGTTCTATCCACCAGATAGCATCATGCTGTCATAAGTAGCACGGTATTAATATTTTACAGATGAAACCCATACAGAAGAGACTAAAAGTTCAGGGAGATTTTGCTTAGGGTCAAACCACTAGTAGATGTCAGAGCTAAGATTTTATCTCAAATCTTCTCAAATGCCTTTAATTCTCATACATCTACCATGAACTGTCTCTGCCAGATTGTTTTGCTGAAGACTTGTTTAAGGCAAATACCCCTGATAGAAGTAAACCTACTCCACCCTTTACAGGTCAGTGTAAATGAACTTATCAGATCTTTTGTTGAGAACAAGTTTCAATAGATGAGAAAACAGGGATGACCTCTAACATCCCTCCTTGCTCTAAATATATGATCCTTTAAAGGTAGACAAACACTGGGATCTTTGTAGGCAGAGTGGTCAGAACATCATAGATTTAAAGCTGGAAGAAACCTCAGAAACCATCTAGTACATTTCACAAGTGAGGAAACTGAGGTCAGGGAGGTTGTAACTGGCTCAAGGTCACACAGGTGGCATCAGAAATGAGATCTGAACCTAGCTTTTCTGACTGCAATGAATGCCCAGCTAGGTGGTGCAGTGGATAGAGCACTGGCCTTGGAGTCAGGAAGACTCATGTTCTTGAGTTCAAATCTGACCTCAAACACATATGAGCTGTGTGACCCGGAGTCTCTTAACCCCGTTTGCCTCGGATTCCTCATCTGTAAAATGAGCTGGAGAAGAAAAGGACAAACCAGTATCTTTGCTAAGAAAACCTCAGTTGAGTCCATGAAGAGTCAGACACAACTAAACCTCATCTTCTGATTCCAGACAGTGCTATTTCCATTGTACCACAGTGAAAACAAAACCAAACAAAACAGTGTGGAACAAGCACCTCCTTTGCTAAGAACTTTACAACTATTTTTCATTTAATCCTCACAACAATTCTGGGAAGTAGGTACTATTATTATCTCCATTTTATAGTCGAGGAAAATGAGGTAGAGGTTAGGTAACTTGTCCAGGACCACCTGATTCCAGGCCCAGAGCTTTAACCACTCTTACACCTTCCTAGGGATATAAACCTCATTGTTTTAGGTAGAGATCACTGAGTTCTGCAGTTATTATGAAGAGGGGAGTAATGTTAGGTTGTGGGAAAAACACTAAATTTGAAGATAACACTTGGTTCTCGTCCTAATCCCGTCATTCACTAGTTGGGAAACAAGTCACTGGTGTTTTTTCTGGTGTTTAAAAAGAGATTAGATTAGGTGACCTATGGATCACTTCCATGGTCCTCTAGATTCTATAAAACAAATCAGCTCTTTTTGTACTGTTCTATGAAGGGAGGAAAAGTGTAAAGCTAAAAACCCTTGGCTTCTTTAGGGTCATTAACAGTCTGGAAGTCAGGACTGCTAGAGATCAAATAGGATTTGATTCCATCTGGATCTAAATAGGCCTGGGATATTATAAGCTGCAACCCAATCTGTGCAGTCACATGTTACAGTTATGTCTACCAGTTGTCCCTTTGGGGGTGACTTTTGGAAGGAATCTCTTTCCATGCTTACAGTTCTGAGTCATTAGCCAGATATGTCCATCTAACCTCTCCTTTTCCTCCTCATCTTCCTTTCCCTTCTTCTTCTCTTTGTCCCTCTGCTTCTCCTCTAGCCTCAGATTAGCTTTCTGACATTATATGACTAAAACTGTTGAATTATGCTTCAAAAGTTTTGTCTCTTTACAGAGCAGTGGCCTGGAATGGCTCTGGCTTTCAGCCTTTCCATGCATTGGTGGGCTGGTGTCAATTGCTTGGGCAGTCTCATGAACACCCTCCACCCCAGTTACTCATGCTTTGGATTAAATGAAAATTAAGCATGGCTAAGATTCCATAGCACATGGTGCTCCATAAACCATAAATGCAACCAAACTGTCAGTTTTTCATATGGGTGAACATGAGGAGAATATAAGGAAAAGACCTCTGCTAAGACTCAGAAGGCTTGCATTGTTGTCATGCTTTGGGGCTAATTAAATGAGTGATTTTGGACATCTCTCAGTCTCATCTCTAAGTCTTTTTCATCATTTAAAAAAGTGGCAATCAGGGCAGCCCCAAGGTAAAATGTTTCTCTCCCCACTCCGATCACAGGATTTCCCTTGCTCAGTCTGGATTCTCCCATCTTGGTTCTCAGCAAAAGGTTCTGATATCAGTGTAAAGTTTAAGTAGATGTCCAGAGGCAGTACAGTTTTAAACATAATCTCTTATTTGTGGAATGAAGAGGTTTTTTTCTCGCCTTTTACTCTGTTCTCTCTCTTTTTTTTCCTTTGGAAGAAATTGGAGTTAAGTGACTTGCCCAAGGCTAGTTAGTGTCTGAGGCTGAATTTGAACTCAGGTCTTCCTGATTCCAGGGTTTATTTTATCTACTGCACTGCTTAGCTGCCCCCTTTCCTCACCTCTTCCAAGAACTCGAGAGAGTAGTTGGTTAGGATGAATGGCTCATCTTCCACTTTCAACCAGAGATTTCTTTTCAATACATTTTTAGTGATTATATTTAGAGACCCATTCATTCATTCTCCAACATCCCAATAATCCATCTTGTTGATATGCCTATTCTCTCCAGTCATGTAAATCATAATCCATCCATGTCTGCCCATTCTGTCAGGCTCTCATTCATGTCCTCCCATTTCCAGTGCTGGTTCAGAGGTTGAGTAAAAATATTCTTTTCTCCCCTTTGTTACTGCCAGCTTCTCTCTACCACCATTACTGAATAACCAGTTCTTTGAGGTTTATTCTATCAAAATTTATTCACCAATCTGGATTCTGGTAGGAGTTATCTACAACTTCCCGGGACTTCCTTCCTTGTCTCTCAATGAGTTTAGTGCCAGACTTTCTACCTCAACTCCTGCTTTCATACTAGGGCACTTCATTATTCTGTAAATGTTGATGTTCCCTTATATATTCCAGTTCTCCAGATCTTCAGTCTAATCAACTTAGATTCACATTGTGTAAAAAGCAAGCACCCTGATACATCCAGGATGACCTTATATCACAGGTTCTTAGATCTGCTTTTCTAAAAGGAAAGCAACTTTTGAGGGGTCAACATTCACTTTAATCAGGCACATGTATCATTCACTTAGTTCAGGGGAACAAGTCAGCACCCTGAACTTGAGGGAAAATACAAAGAAATAATAATCAACAGAAAGGGCTTCCAACTGTCTGATTGTAAACAATACACACATCATAGATCAACAGACAGATTCAACATACATACATAGTTACCAGAGAGAGAAATACCAACATATGGGTTTTCAAAGAGGGGGTGTGGCTCCTTAGAGGCTGCCCAGAGTCTCTCTGGCCAAACAAACACTTCCAATGAGTAAGCCCTAAAGTAAAACCTCACCTCAGAGTATTTATACATTTTTCAGAACCAAAGGGCATCACAGCCCTTGAGAACCAGTGCCTCATTAGAAAATTAAGAAAAGATGTGGGCATCCCCTAATCAAGCCTCCCTTAATCAACAGGTGGGGAAGATCTTTAACTCATTAACACAGGGATTGTGATATATTTGATCTTGCCATCTCCTGTAAGTGTTCCATTTCCATCATCAAGAATTCTGAAATTATTTTATCTAAACACAATCTCTCATCATTCCATTTCCCTGTGCCCTTTTTCCTACACGTGGCTCTCACCATGACTACACCTAGTTCACTTCTCAGTACTTTGTAGGATCATAACATCTGCTGTGGCTATGTTTTCTTTCCTCTCTCAATCTGTACCCTTTTGTGAAATAGTTCAATTTATCCCTTCCACATCGCAACTTTGCCCATTGTGGTCTCGATATATTGCAGGTTGGCATAAGAAATTAAATGGGAATTTTTGGGGAGTTTTGCAGAAGCCACAGACAACATGTGAAAGCCAGCAGATGACACAAAAACTAAGACCAAGTACTTAATCAAACTTTACAATAAGGTACTACAAATATAAAAGAAAAAGAAAAAAATTCAGACTTCTCTGATATGAAGGGAGGATCAAAAATCTGACGTGGATTTTGCAGATCTCAGGGGTGCTGCACCCCTAACCCTGGCAATGTGTTAATTGTGCTATGTTCCACTCTTAAATCCCTTGTACTTGTCCAAGTGCCAATTGCCTGATTTGCCAAATCTCAAACCTAGATGATTTCTAGCTTTACCATTTCCAATCCTACTCATGTACTACTGAATGAATTTGTGATGATTAGATTTACCACAAATTTATGTAATCTCATCACAACTGGGCCCTCACTATAACTGAATCTCTATCCTGTTCTTCACAATGGCTATTTCAAACTTTCTCTTCTTTCCTCAAGGCCCTCACAGCATCCTCTTCTTCTACCCTATTAAATGTGGTTCTTGTCTCATTTACTGAAAAATGGAGGTCATTCACCAAGACTTTCCTTTTTCCTTTCTCTTCTGTACCTCCCTTCATTATCCCCTATGTATCCTCCTGTCTTCTTTAGCATTTTACCTCTGCTATCAACACCCCTCTCTAATCTTCAACATCTCCAAATCTACATATCCAAATTTTCCCAGCTCTAAAAAATATCAAACAAACCAAAACCTTCATTAAATCTCCCCCCTACCAGCATCTGCTCAGCTAAACTCCTTGAAAAGGCCAGCTACACTTGGTGCTTCTAATTTTCTCTCTCATTGTCTGCCAAACCCTCTAAAATCTGGTTTCTGACTTCATCAACAGATACTGCTCCCTCTGAAGTTGCCAAAGATGTCTTTCCTCCCTAGGTCTTTATCTGGGACCCTCTTCTTTTCCCCACTCTATATTATCTTGTTTGATAATTTCATAAACTACCATAGAATCAATGATCACCTCCATGCAGATGATTTAAGGTCAATATGTCTAGCCCTCTTCTGACCTCTAATCTTAAAGCACTGACACTTGGTCTTCTCAATGTGGAGGTCCCAAAGGCATCTCAATATGTCCCAAATAGAGATTATTTTCCTTATATCTCCTCTTTCAAACGTCCTTATTACTGTCAAAAGTATCGCCATCTTCTCAGTTACCTCAGCTTGGAACTCCTCACTCTCACTCACCCCACATTCCCAGTCTGGTATCAGATCTTCTCATTTCTAACTTCTCAGTGTCTTTTCTAAAGGTATTCTTCTCTTCATTCACATAGCCTTGTACAGGTCCTCACTTTTCCCCAGGGACTAGATTGCTGGTTGATCTCCCTGCCTCAAGTCTCTCCCCGCTCCAAACGATCCTCCACTCAGCTGCCAAAGTGATCTCACTAATGTACAAATCTGACCATTTTCCTCCTCCTCTCCCATAAACTTCAGTGGCTCCCTATTACCCCCAAGGTCAAATACAAAATCTTCTCTTTGGCATTTCAAGCTTTTTGCAACCTGCCCCTTTCCTAGCTTTCCAGTCTTCTTGAATCTTAGTCTCTTCCACACACTATGATCCAGATACACTGGTCTACTTCTTGTTCCTTATACATGATACTCCTATCTCCCCACTCCTTGAGCTCTATTTGAAATAAAAGAAAAGAAATATCATGATACAGTGGAAAAGAGCCTTAGATCTGGAGTCAGAAGAGTTGTATTCAAATTCTGCTTCAGCCACTTACTAGTTATATGATCCTAGGCAAATCAATCCACCTCTTTAGGTCTCCTTTTTCTCTTACTGATATGGTTGGACACGACTTTTGGAGTCCCTTCCAGCTCTGATTCTTGAGCCTATGAACCCATGTTTTGCAGAGTCCAGCCCACTTATTTCCACTCTTACCACCCCCACCCTTGACCTTTCTAAGACCTTGCTGCAAACACCTACTTTTTGCTGATTAGTGCATTGTGGGAGAGCTGAAGCGAACTTTCTTTTGGGTCCAAAGAATGGAAATTTCCAAATGTACCTCCCACTGTTTGCATCTCCTCTGGCTATGCAACCCTATAATCTTTGTGTACAAAATGTGCCAGATTACAACACTACTGTACTAGCATATTGTGGTAGAACTTTGATTATATAACTAGCAAGAAAGATGATAGCTATGTTTTAGGGACTGTTAATGTACACTCAAACCATCTTTAATCATGAAATTAATTTCTAGAGCTAGGGAAGGGTAGGGCACTGTTTTGCTTTGGGGGTGGCTTTAGCCTTGTCACAGAACTAAAGTTCCTGAGTTTGTTTTTTGTTTTGTTAATATTTTTTTAAAGTGCCCCACCCCTAACTGATTAAATTCAATTCTCCTGCTCCATTTTGAAGGCTGATCAATTGAAGTCTAGGGTTTGGGTGTCCCCTACTGGTAGAAGGCTACCATTGTAGGCTCTGAGTACCAAATTTCCAAAGCATCATTTGGACCACATTGTCCGAAGTGGACAAAAGGCTGTTCTGCATGGTTAGGTGGAATCCAAGTCTAGTTTTGACTTACAGTAGTTTCTCATTAACATCAAAACATATTAGTAATAACGATGCTTGTTTTTTGAGAGACCAACATTAATATCAATTAATTGGGGTCAATTCTTCGGTGGTGAAAACAGAGTAGGTGAAATGTGTGAACTAGCTAGCCTCTGAGGTCTCTTTCAGTTCTACACCTCTGATCCTATGATCTTATGACCAGCTTTAGGGAAAGGCAGAATTCCCAGCTCTGGACATCAGTTTCCTTATCTGCAAAATGAGGGGACTGTTTTATATAAACCATAATATGCTTAAATCTATTTCTGGCCATGCCTTCAGCATCCCTAAAGAATATGTTAACAAGTCTGATAATAGTTACAAGTTTACATATGTATGTGGCTGTTGGGGAGGGAATATTTTTTTTAAACAAGAAATGTGTGTATGTGTGTTTCCCTGCCTAAATGGCACTTTTGGGTGATGCACTACTTTCCACCTTTCTCCTTTCCATTGCATATCAAATTCCCAGTTTTCTAACTTTCTGTCTTCTTAAGAATAAGACATGATTTCAGAAGAACCCTGTTGAACTATACATAGAGTAGGGAAGTCAGAGCCATACACAAAAAAAGCAAGTTCACAGACCCCAGGTTACAAAACTTATCAAATGAACGTGCAGTCAACCTTAGAAATTTAAGAAAGAAAAGTCCTGAAAGAGAAACTTCTTTTATCAAGGGTTCTTAACCTGGGGTCTATGAACTTGGTTGTTTTTTTTAATTCAATAATTGTATTTCAATATCATTGTTTTTTTCATATTACAAGAATTTTCTATTTTTTATTTCATTAACTTATGTTATTTGGAGGGAGATCAGAGATGTTTCTCTTAGTTGGGAGGTTAGTGAGCTGACCAAAACTTGTCCCAAAGTATGTGAAAATCTGCTTAAAGCCTCAAATATTCCTCAGATAAGAGGCCAAAAATGGAGACTACACTTCCCAAATAATATGACTTGAGGAAGGATTCATCTGATTCTGACTCTGTAGGCATATAAATCTCCCACCTCAATCAGCCCATGGTGAACCCCCTAAATATAGTTTAATCTGTGACCTAACTTGGTTTACCTATAGAGTCAAACTAGGTTTGTTTCTTTAGGGGAATATGAATTTCTGACTCCACTTAATTAAGTTTTGCTCAACTTTTATGAGGTTGAAGGAAGCATGACATTGTGAATTGGTCTTTTTAAACTTTTATAGCCTAAACGAATATACAAGATTAGAACATGCAAAAGAATTATTACTCTGTCATTCTGATGTAATTTTATGTATAAAAAACCTTGTTAAAATCCTCAGCATTATTCAGGGATTACTTTTTTACCCCTTTTAACCTGTGCCCAAGCATAATGAAACCTAGGCTTTTTACCTTTATAATTTCTGTGGCATAGATCTATTTCAGCAATAGTTACCTACCTCATGAACTTAAAAAGGAGATTATTTCTTCCATAACATTAGGTAATACTGTGTATTTTATTTTCTGTGTTTTGAAATATTCTAAGAAGGGTCCATAGGTTTCCCCATATTGCTAAATGGATCCATGACACAAAAATAGTTAAGAATCCCTCAGATATAGGGAGGAGGAGAAACAAATGACCAGGGACAGCACAATGCCAATGTGATACCCATAGCAGCTGCTATGAATATATATGTGTATCTCCATGGTTGGTTCACAAAACATAACAAACTCTCTTCCTCCAAGACAAAAATAAAAATATTTATTTGAAACATACCTATTGAAATACCAGAAGGCAATATTTAGTAAGGTATTCATCACCAATCCAGGAAACATCAATATCACAATCAAGTTCCCCCAGACAAGTTCCTCACTCCATCTGTTTCTCTCTCTACCCATACCTTTCCCTCCCAGAAATACAATATATACTGATTCCAATCAGTATAATTAATTGACTTAATGAGGAGAAGCTTGGAAATCAGCACTTAATTGTAAAGGTGTGGGAATCCCTGTGGCTCAGAGCCTAATTGACTCCTGCATCAGGGCTTCAGGTGAGGCCTATTAATGGGTGGGAAAGATCTTTTATTCTATTAACCTTACAGATAACAAATGACAGGGCATTCTGGGAGAGAGGGTCAGAAGCCAGTTACCACCGTTTAATAATTTCTGCCATGTGTATATACACACGTACAATTTCAAACTTTTTACTGTTAGAAGTGATTTCTCTTCCTAAAAGATATCTTTTGCACCTTCTGAAGGCTTTATGTTTTAGAACACTCAAGTGACCAGAGTAAAAAGGTTTGGCAAGTGTAAACTTACCTGATAGATGCCAAAACTTTTAACATACTGTCAGTGCTGCTGGAGGTACTCGTATTGGGGGAAACTTTGACGTTTAGACCTCATTTACTTTTATGAGAGGGAATTCAGACTTGGTGTTATATATATTGTTGAAGAAGGCCATCATCCAAATAGCATAATTTAATGGGCATCAGGGAGGTACCTATAGAATGAGCTCTTCCCCTCAGATCTACCATCTTAGACCTGAAATTCTTAATTAAAAATTCATTCCTTTGAGTGAAGGCATTTGTGTAAGAGTTCTTCTAAAAGCTTTCCCTTAAAGGGGTAGCCCAGTGACTTTTTTTTTTAGAAGGGGATTAGTTTGTGAGACTGCTTCCCAACCTGACAGTAATAAGAGGTAACGGGTCAACCTTGTACTGTATATTGGCAGAACAAGTAGTCATCTACTTGGCAAAGTAAGGGGTTCCAGGAAAGCCTCACTGTTCATCTCTCTCATTCTAAGTTCACATGGCTTCAAATTCTTGTTTTGCTGGATTGTATATTTGTTTAAAAAAAGGAGGGACTGTATTTAGGGGATAGGAGAAGGCTGTAGGTGAGAGGATAATTGTGAAAAAAAGCAGTAAAATATTTTTAAATGCACAGAAGAAAACAAAAAAAGTGCAAAAATGAATAAAAATAAAAGCAAATTTGCTATTGGCTTGTTAAATCTAACATACACATGCTTCTTAAAAATATCATATAACAGAGGTTCCTTATATAATCCTCTTTTTAATTTCTTTGTTATATATTGAAATTTTATGTGTTGAGGATTGTTAATTCATGAAAGAAAAAAGAAAAATTTAAAAAATCTTACCTTCAACTTATCACCCTATCTGAAACTGTGTCAATTAGAATAGGCTCATGCATCAGGAATCCTCAGTCTTCTCCTTTCTGTCACCGTTCCCTAACCTCCACTTGTCAAAATTCTGCCTCTCCTTTATGGTCAGATCCTTCTGTAGGAAGTGTTCCCTGATCCCTAAAGTTAGCAACGAGTCTCTGCCTCTCCCCTCATAATACCTCCCTCCATAGCTATCAGCTTGCACTTTTATTTCTATTTATCATGTATCATTTTGTATTACAAGTATTTATATATATATATATATATATATATACATAGTCTTTCTTTTTTCTCATTATACATCTACACCCAAACATAACAAAATCATAGACCATTGGAAAATGTTCGGTAAAGTTTTTTGTTGAATCTGATCTTTCAAAACACAAATACTCTTCAAAGACAAATAATAATAGCTAAGATTTATATAACAATTTAAAGTTTAGAATGCACTTTACATATATTATATCATATAATAGCTAGGTGGCAGCTAGAGGCTCAATGGATAGAGTGTTAAGCCTGGAGTCAGGAAGAACTGAGTTAAAATCCTGACTCAGATACTTCCTAGCTGTGTGACCCTGGGCAAGTCACTTAACCCTGTTTGTCTCAGTTTCCTCATCTGTAAAATGAGCTGAAGAAAGCAAAAAGGAAAACTTTAATATTTTTTGCCAAGAAATCCCCAAATGGAGTCACGAAGAGCCAGACATGACTAAACAACAGAAAATGAGATTGGTGCTATTATCATCATCCCCATTTTACAGAGGAGGAAACTGACACTGGGAGGTTAAGTGATTTGTACAATTTTAATGCAGGATAATAATGTAGGTGCTCTTGATTCCAGCTCCTGTGCTCTATTCGTTATACCACAACCTGCCACAAAGATGCTATCGGTTACTTATACCATAGTATAAATTAGTTTAATAAGTTTATATTCCTTTAATAGATTGAAATCTGCCAACATGGAAGGAATAGAGAGGGAAGTTGTATGAAGAAGTAATATTGAACATGGAAGACTGCTGGGGCAATCAGGCATAGGTCTATCTAAAGTAGGGAGATTTGGACATTGAATGAACAGTGAGCAGAGAGGGGCATCAGGAAGTTGTTCCTCTTTCATTCTCAAGGAAAATGGAGGACACCAGAAAGAATTACTAGCTGCTTCCCAATTCTATTTATAGTAGATCCTATGTGTTGTTTTTAAGTTATTACCGGAGGATTTTTGTTGTTGTCGCTATAAAACCAGGAAATAGTAGTGGAATTTTTTTTCATTTTTTAATAACTAGAAATAAAGATTCTGGATGTCTATTTTAAAAAGCTTATTGACTGAATGGAATAAGCTCTACTTTCATTTAGTTGCTCCACATTTCAATCCCTATGACTTTAATAGGAATTGGATGACTTTGACCGAACTTGGGACAACTGTTGAAAAGTATAGAAATATGTTCCAAGGCCCATTTGTGGTTTGCTCTATCAGCTGGAAACAATATTTTCAAATGGGCCTGATTGAAATAATTTTAAATCATTTTCAAGGCAAATTTGGTGTGTGAGGGTCAGGGTTGCAGAGTGATATGATAACACTGAATAAGGTCTATAGTTCACAGAATGGCTAAGCCTGTTTGTACTAAATTGGAGCAATAGACTAGTTAAGTGCAAAAGAATCTGAAAGACCATTTAAATCATTGGAACAAGTAATTTCTACACAGGGGCTAAGTTTTTGGAGGTCTCTGGTCCCTGGTTTGATCTACTCCTTGAGATGACTGCTAGTTACTGCTTAAGAAGAGGGAATTAAAAGGTATGTCCTATGACCTGAGAATGCTTGCCAGCTGGCATCCACTGCAGAAGGCATTCCTGAGTGCCATAACTCTCAAAGTAGGCCAGTGAGAGTCATTCCAGACAAAGTCCTTGGCTTTCACTCTGGGATGATACATAACATAAATAAAATAGAATCATAAATCAGAAGGGACTTGATAAAATGTTTGAATCCCACTACATAGACATAGCCAAAGGAACATTTCTTTTTTTAGGAATTGGGTGAAAAGACTTAAAGAACAGGAAGGGCCAAAAAATAAATCCAGAACCCTTATAATAGCCTTTCCATGTAGCTTTCTCTGTATGAAAGAATTGTTTTAGGAAATATAGTATGATTTATTTAACAATGGAGTCAATTTACAAAAAAAGATCTCCTTGACTTGGATATGCAAAAGTTTGCTTAGTGCTATGGCCTACATCAATGTCAATCCTCTAATGACTCATTTAGATGTTATATGTCATGGGACTTGAATTCTCAAAGGAAAGCACAAGCTTCAAGTATTGACCCTATGACAGACACAAGGCATGAATAGATTTATGGGCTATGTGTGTGAACATATCCCAGAAAAGTTTTCCAGTGGGCATGATTCCTATAATTTTAAATGTGATATGTGGACATTGGTTCTTATAGGAACATAGGATTAGAGGCAAAAAATGACCTTAGAGATCTAACCCTTTCACTTTACAGATAAGGAAACTGAGTTCCTGAGAGATGTAATGACTTGCCCATAGGTCACACAGCAAATTTCTGAGGCAAGATTCAAACCTAAATCTTCTGACCCTAAGGTTAGTGCTCTGTCCACTATATCATACTGCCTCTCCTTCTCTCATAGGGGAGAAGTAATATTCACTCCAGGGTGTACTGGCAAAACCTTGCCCATATTTTATGCACACCTAAAGCAGCTGACTGTCCCATTGTCCAAAGGCCTTCATACATAGTCTATTGATCTGGCAGAGATGCTTATTGTCATCAAAAACATAACCACCAGGGATTAGAGATATTTTTGGCCAAAGCAACTCATAAAAACTATCTATAATGGAATATTATGTTCTGTACCTGTGGGGTGAGTTCCCATAAGGAAATAACAGATCATTTAAAATGCTGAAGTATAGGATTGCTAACAAGTTTCCCTCCAAAGGACTGTCAGTGCCCCTTATAAATAAGTCTCTATGAAATGATCAGATTGATTCTGTCTTTTCTTAATTAATCATATTTACTTTAATTGATATTGTCCTGTAACTCCCCAAATTATGGTTCTTTGTCTTTGGACTTAGTTCAGAAATTCAGCTGACCTGTAATGAGTTAAGTTTAGAAATCTAGTTCTCCTGCAATCACTGTTTTATTCTTGCTTCAAGGAAACCTGTTCTCATTGAGGGATGTGGGTAGACACCAGGGAGTCGGGTCTAGTATCTTTATACCCCCAAGCTAGCCTTCAGGGATATCTGGTTTGCTATCCAAAGAAATCTGGCTCACTATCTCTAACCTTGAAGATGGACTCAAACCATGAACATTTCTCAGTCACAGAGGGGGGTTGGGCTAGCTCCTCATTCCCAGTTCCCAATCAATCATATTGTCCTCCATACCTCAACCCTGTAACCAATCATACCATTCATGAAGTCAATGTCTTTTAACCGATCATAACTTGTCCTCCCAAACAAATTCTTTGTTTTGTTTCCCAAAAATTATAAAAGAGAGCTGTGCTCCTCATTCAAAGGATCTTAGCTTTGCTGAGAAAGCTGAGATCCTATTTATTGGTAAATTCACAATTTAGTAATAAATTGATCATGATTGGAATTTTGTGCCTCAGTTTACCTTAATATTAACTGTTACTTGTTGATTGACAACATGGAGCTGAAAACTGTCGCTGATCCTGGCTAGCTTTCAGTAATACACATTGTGTAATTATTGAGTCAAGAAGGCCAATATGTTCTTTGGATAGATAGATTTTAGAATCTAGTATTCTGAGGATAGTGATGATAGATATGTTAGATATCTGGATAGCAAAGCTTGAGTTGGCAGACAGTAGAAGACAAGATGGCAGAAATATGGAGTATGAGTGAAATCAAAATGTCCATCTGAACTACTGAATCTAAGCTCTCCTGTATCAGTATGTCTTAGATAGCAATTTTCCTTAAATGTTTTGCTTTCATCATGCACCTCTTCTACTCAAATACCTTTAATGGTTCCCTATTTTCTATTGTATCTCAATTTAAAACCCTTTGTCTTGCAAAGGGAGGCAGTGTGGAAGGAGCTCTGGACTTGGAGTGAGAAAGCTTGGGCTTGAGTCCTAGCTCTGGTGCCAACTATGTAGACCATAAAGAAGTCATTTCCTGGTTCTCAGTCTCCCCCTTTGTAAAACAAAAATCATAGAACTTGTACTACTTCCCTCACAGGGTTCTTAGGAGAAAAGCATTGTGTATTTTGGGGACTAACTTTAAAACAATATGGACAATTGAATAATTTACTTTGATTTTATTTCATAGGTTTCCTTGGTTAACATGATAAAGAAAAGGGGTTTTAAAAAAATTATTGTGATTTTTTTTCCCTTTCAGTTTTAAAATCTAAAGGAGTTACCTAGCAATACAACAGTTATACACTTTTTTTTTTAAAGAATGCATTTTGGATTGGGATAAGTTTCTTTTCTGATAGCTCTTCCCCATCAGTCTTTCCTCCCTTTTCTTTCCTACCTCTTTTCTTGCTCAGCCCTGGCTCAGCAAGTTCAAGAGCCCATATCATCATTCAAATTCCATTTAGACACATAACTGTAGAGAAATAAATAGGTTTTCTTCTTGCCTTTGTCCTTTCTTTGCTTGTTGTTATCTTTGTTATATGTGTAGCCAAACACGACTACATTTTTATATATCTCTTTACATTTACTTACCAAGTACATATGTAACAGGAGTGATAAAGATCAGACCTTGGAGCCAGGAAGACCTGGACTCAAGACCGACATTGTTGAATCTGGGCAAATCTCTTAAGCTCTCTCCTTATCCTCTGTTGCTGGTTATGAAGTGGATAAAGTACTGGTTCTGGAGTCAAGAAGTTCCGAGTTCAAATCCAGCCTCAGACATTTAATAGCTGTGTCACCCTGGGCAAGTCACCTAGCCTCAGTTTTCTCCACTATAAAATGGAAATAACAACAGCACCTTCCTCAAAGGTTGTTGGGAGGATAAAATGAGATTTTTTAAAAAAGCAACTCTCATGGAACATGGTACAGTGTAGATCCTATATAAATTTTTAGTTCCTTCCTCAGCCCTCCCCCTCTTAGTGCTCTCCAGAGGTACCATGCTGTAGGGGCAAAGCTCCAAAGGGTGCTGAGCACCAAATTAAATGCAATTGGGAAATGTTTAACAGCATAAAAATACAATACAACATAGGTAATGTTAACTTGTGGTTTTCTGGGTCAATATGTGATAACAGAGCAACTGGGCAACTCTCTAAAACTTCAAGTTGCAGAAACAATGCTGAGTATCATTGGTAGAGGGAGTTTCCTTGTCTCTGAGCTCCCTGGACTGATAAAATAACAGTATAATATCTAACACATCAAAAGATAGATAGAGATGTAGATATAGGCATGGATCTATAGATACAAGTCTATATAGAGATATATACAGATATAACTATAGACGTATCTATAGTTTTATGCATGTACTTTATACACCTACACACGCATAAATATTTTATCCATTGGGACATGGTTGATTCTCCACATAAATCACGCACACACACATGAAAGAAGCTGAGTAGCTAAGTGTCTAGAGGGCTGTCCTTGAAATCAGGAAGACCTAGGGTCAAGTCCTACCTGTGGCACACACTGTTTGTGTGACCATGGCACAAGAAAATTAACCTCTCAGTGTTCTGGGGAAGTCTCTAAGTTTTTAGGTTGCTACAGTGTCACTAACTGATATTGGTAAAGAAAATTTCCACAAGGGGAGGTTGCTACACTGATGAAACTATAGGTCTGGACCAAATAAAATATAGCCATTCACATTCACACGTGTGTGTATACATGCATGTACCACATACGTGCACATACCTGTGTTCTATACTCACATGTGTATAATACACACATACATAGGCTAGTCATTCAAGAGAGGAATTTACTGTTCAAATAAAAAGCTAGAGATAAATAAGGAAATAAATATCAAAAGGAAACAGCCTGCAAAGTAAAAATCTAGAGCTGTGCCCAAGGTCAGAGAATCAGAGAAGGAAGGAGGTTGCAATGAGAAACAGGAAGGAGAGTTAAGGAATTTTTGAAGGTTAAGTGGGTTCTATAGTTTTATAGTCAACAGGCCTGTACTTTATAGAAATATAGTTTCTCCCTCTCTAAAAAAAAATCAATATCTCATTTGTAGCTTTCGATTCTTTTTTAGCATACAAATGTCACAAATAAACACTCCCTGAGAAACAAGCTGTCGAACATACTTGCCTCCACCTCCAATGTCAGTAACACAATATCCAAAGAGCCCCAAGCAGGAGGCTGCCTGGGTGTCCCTTTCCATTACTGGTTATATTCATAGGCACAGATGAATTGAATAAAATTTAACTGAAAACAATTGAACAAAAATTAAATAAAAGTTAACTGAACAGAAGTTAATTGAACAGAGAGTTAAAGTCAGACTGATTAGCAATAATTAGTATTAGAAATAGAAAGCAGTCACTGGCCACTTGTTAGACTTCTCATTCGGTCACATATCCACATTATCTGGCAGGCTTATACATGGAGGCAAGACCTTAAACTCCTTTCAAATTGCATGAATGTCATAAAGAGTTCATCAAACTTCCCCTTTGGGGTCACGCGTGGCTTTGCTGAGATTGCGGGGTCTTAAATGTATCTACTTTAAGCTCCCATGCCATGTCCTAAGTCTTCCTGATCATTCCTGTGCCTTTGTCTTCCTGCCAAGGAACATTTTAGAGAACAGCTGACATTCTCACGGAGGGATTTCTGTCTAAATCCAATGCTAGCTCCAGTTTCCCAGGAAATACTGCTTGGAGGTGTCGAAAGGCTCCTGAGTGGTAGAAGGGTATTTGGACTTCGAGCTTAACCTGCCCTCTCTTTCCCTATGATGGATGATGCTGTTTGCTCTGCATGAACACTGTAAGGATTCCTTTAAGAGATCTGGTGTTGTCTCAAGTGAACTGAAAGTCGCATCAGACCTCTTATTGCCCTCTGTTGCCTGAAAAATTCAATCCCACATTAAGAACTGAGTTTTCTTCCTCTTGGACTGTTCTGAAAACTCAGTTCCCTGGACAAGTGTTGAATTGTATTTTTCTTCTGAATTTACTCTTCCTTAAATTGAATAATAATGAAATCCCTCACTCAAATCAAAGTCAACTGCAAGTCATGTCATCGTCTTGATGTCATGGTCCTCTTCAAGAACGAAGGACAAACACAACACAATAACAATGCAACTGCACAACTTGTGGAATTAGACATGATCTGATAGCAGGGTTGCCACATATTCTATATTTCATTGATAAGGAAATGATAAAAAAAAGTGAGTGAAGAGCTTTGGAAAACCAGTATCTTTTAGAGAAATAGAAAACCTAAGTCATGCTGTGGTTTATACTGTGAAACTCAAAATTATTCTTTCATTTTCTTTGCCTTTTTGAAAGGTAGGACCTTAATTTACTGTTCAATCATAAACTATAAATTATTTTTACGCTCTTTTTGGATGGTGACGTTAATATATTTATCTCCCTGGAATAATAAGGTGCTCTGCTTCCCCAGAGCAAAGTCCTCTTGTACTCACCGGGTTCTGTGTTGCGGTTGCCATCAAAGCTTCCCCTTTTGTGCTGCTCCCTGAGACTGTGGACCTAGCATGGTGGTGTTGATTCGGCTTTTGAAAGAGTTGAGTTTATAATCTCATGACTATACAACAAAAAAATCCAAACAGTAGCTCTTGCTCACTGGGGCTCTCTCACACTCGAGTGAGATCTCTTACTTTGACCTGCCAAGCTATTAAGAGATTCGCGCTGCAAGGGTCTGTTTTCAGCATATGTG
This sequence comes from Bettongia penicillata ogilbyi, assembly GCA_023548195.1. NCBI lineage: Eukaryota > Metazoa > Chordata > Mammalia > Diprotodontia > Potoroidae > Bettongia > Bettongia penicillata. Next base: position 9,444,550 of record JAJHZJ010000314.1, read on the forward strand.
CGTGCACAGGACTGACCTTGTGCAAATTAGCTTGGCAGAGCACCTCTGGATTTGGTAATGGTGATCAGCTTGCTGACAGGCACCCTTGCCACAGGAGTCTATGTTAGGAAGGTGGTTTGCAAGCTCTGTGTTCTTTCTCTGGATGTTAAACAGAAAGTGCTTACAGGAGTTCCTGCTTTTTATAGAGTGCACAGGTGGCTCCGATCCTCTCTCCCATATGGGCATACTGTGCTGCCTTTGGCTCATGTTCAGAAGGGGACAGAAGCTCTGATCTACCCGGTGCTTTCTTTTGGAGACCTAACACCACCTAGTGCTCGAAGAATCTCAGCATCGTAAGGAATCTGAGTGGCCCAAGCAGTTCAGCCCAAACCTACACAAGAATCCTTTATGCAATATATTCACCAAGCGGTCCTCAAAGCCTTTACTTGAAGACCTCTAATGAAAAGAGCCCACCACCTTCTGAGATGGCCGGTTGTACTTTTGGAAAGCTCTAATTATTAGGAACGTCTTCTTGGCATTAAGCCTAAATTTGCTTCTTAGCAACTTCCATTCAAGTTCCTGTTTCTGTCTTCTGGGAACAAGGACACATCCAATCTGTCTTCTATGTGAGACCCCCTTCAAAACCTGGAGATTGCTACCATGCCTCCTCCCCTCCAAGTATTTGAAGAGCTATCTGATCATATTCATTGTGTGATTCATTGAATCCTCACAATATCTACCTTTTGATTCAAGGTATTTGTGCTGGCTTTCCTCCATGCCAGGAACTTTCTTCCTCCTCATTTATACCTCCTGGGTTCTCTGGCTTCACTTACATCTTACCTTCTACAAGAAGCTTTTCCCAATCCCTCTGTTGATTATCTCCAATTTATCTTATGCATAGTTTGTACATAGTTGTTTGCATGCTTTTTTCCATTAGACTGCGAGCAGCTTGAGCGAGGGGGCTATGTTTTGTTTATTTTTGTCTTTCTTTGCATCCCAAAATCTTAGCGCATAGTAGGTACTTAGCAAATGCTGGTTGACGAGAACTTGGCAGTAAAACAGAGTACACTTTCAGACATTTCACTGGTGTGAGTACTCCTTCCCCCAACAAGATCACAACTTTTCTATGCTCAAGTAGATGATCTTCAAGAATTATTCTGGCCCAAAATAGCATATTTGTATTGCCTTGTGGTCAACCTTCTGGTGATGAGCCTTTCTGGATTTAGATAGGCTAGCTTGTGAACAGTAGACATACTGACAATCAGCAACACATAAAAACCACAGGAGTTTTCCACGGCAGCATATTTGTTGTTGCTCTGACCTGTGATTTTGCCAGTGGGGACTTCCCACTGATGCACTGAAAAAAGTGCCCAAGGTCTCATAGGTTATATGTGCAGGATTTGCACACAGGCCTTCCTGGCTCTGATGTGAGCCCTCTATTCATTATGGCATACTTTCCTCTTATTGAGCTGCAGTGCTATAAGACCCTGAATAAAGCTTCTAACACATTGCAGGACTCCTCTGCACAGAATTTATAAAGACTATAGATTAGAATCACACAGGATGAGAAAGCATGGATGATGTTGCTCTACACCAAAGGGGAGGAATACATACATGGCTGAGATCCCAGTCCCACTGAAGTATTAGAATACCGACATATACTGACATACCAATTCTAGGCATTGAGAAGTCCTTAGAGGAGCTTTTTTGATGAATAATATCAGCTTGGTAAGATTTGAAAAGTATTCTTATGGCAGATGCAGTTTTTTCTATTCCTATTCTTCATGTCATTGGTGTTTAGTTTGAATGGTCACAATGGCTGCAGAAATAGAGAATAAATTTTCATTAGTTTTCACTTTAACGGAATTATACATCCTGAAAAATGGAGACTCACTGTATAGTGGAAAGTGCACTGAATATAGAATCAGAGAATTTGGGTTCAAAGGCTGTCTCTGAAATTTACAAGCTATGGGCGAAGCTCTTAACCTCCCTTTGCCTCATTTCCCTTATCTATAAAAAAAGGGGATTATAGACCTACCATGGGACATGCTCATTTTACAGATGAGGAAACTCAAGCATAGAGGCATTCAGTGACCTGAGTAAGGTCATCACAGGTGGGTTGCTGGTATTCAGTCGCTTTTTCAGTTATGTTTGACTCTTCTGGGGTATTCTTGGCAAAGATACTAGAGTACTTTTTCATTTCCTTCTCTAGTTCATTTTATAGATGAGGAAACTGAGGCAAACAGTATTAAGTGACTTGCCCAGGGTCACACAGCTAGTAAGGGTCTGAGGCCAGATTTGAATTTAATCCACAGAATTCATTTCTTTTTGAATTCGTCCACAGCAGCCCAGGTCATTGCCAGTAGTTCTGACTTTTGTCCTGCCACTGGACTTCTCCAGCTGAAGAAGGGAGACAGTGAGGTTGATGACTGTGCAACTCTGCCTCACTTAAATCCAATTCACTGGCCAGTCAAGACATCACTGGTGCTCTTCAAAACTGAAGAACAAACAATAAGGGCCTCATTAAATTTTAACTGAATGATAGGGAAATTATGGAGGAAATCACAGTAACGATTGATAGTCATGCTCTCTCATCCCTTCTCTCTATTTGATAGTGGGAAGATTGAGCAGAGAAAATTCAATGACCTTTTGGAAGAATAATTCTTTATTGAAATGTGGCCTTATCAGAGATAAATTGGTAAAGTCAGAAGACACACTAAGCTTAGTTAACATGTCATTTTTTTCATTCCCTAGTTATTACTTCATGAGATGCATGAAGGAGGATTTATACATTTGGGTGAAGATATAATATTCCTTTACTGAATCCCATTCATATATACTGAATCAATTCTATCAGATGTTGGAAATACTCTCAGGGAGTAAATTCAGTCCTTAGTGTAGTAGGTTGGAATTGTAGAAATTTAGTTTAGAGACCATTTAGTACAATCTCCCCTCATTTTACAAATGGGAAAACTGAGGCAAAGAGAAATTAAGTGATTTGTCCATGGCCACAAATCAGAGGCAAGATGTGAACCCAGGCCTTCCTAATGTCAAGTCCCCCAAGGCTACTAAGCCACCACAAATGCAAGCAAAGCATTTTGCAAACCTTAAAGTACTATATAAATGTTATTATTATATATTGCAGAAAAATCACTATTTTTGTTTTGTTTAATTCAGATAGAAGAGTTAAGATAGAACAGGGCAGCTGGATGGCATAATGGATAGAGTGCTGGACCTGGGGTCAGCAAGACCCATCTTCTTGAATTCAAGTCTGGCCTCACACACTTACTAACTGTGTGACCCTGGGCAAGTCACTCAAACCTTTTTGCCTCAGTTTCGTCATCTGTAAAATGAGCTGGAGAAGGAAATGGCAAACCACTCAGGACCTTTGCTAAGAAAACCTCAAATGGGGTCATGAAGAGTTGGATACAACAAAGAGAGTCTTGGGACAAGTTACTCTGTGGCTATAATTCTTCTATTTTAAAATACATTTTGTGTAGTACTTTATAGATGGATAAAATAACCACCCTCTCTAGATAAAAGTATTAAGATGTAAGCTCATCTTCCGTAGACTCACTGAATATATCCTTGCTACAACCTAGTGGCAAACAGGTCAACAAGGATGATCTACCCTTCATACTGTTTCCACAAGGTTTTGACATCTTATGCTGGGTCTCTATATTTTGAATTTGGAGTATGGAGGTTTAGGAGTATTTGGTACAGCCATATCTATTAGAAATGTTGTTTGTAAGTTTTTATGGATCAACGTTATGTCTAAACAATTGTGGGCAACAGTTCGTCTGTGACAATGGTCCAGTTCTTACATAGCTTATTGGTTGATACGTTCAGGTCTGTATTGGTAGTATAGTATTAGTTTATGAAAGATAACAAGATTCTGATACATAATCCTAGCCATCAAAGTATATTTAACTAGGTATTTTTTAAGTATTAATTTTTTGCAGCCCAAAGTAGTGTGTTGTCTAGTTTCTATCATTTCGTTGCATAATCTTGAGGTAGTAGAGTGGATAGAGCACTAGGCCTGTAGTCAGAAAGAGCTAAGTTTAAATCTGGCCTCAGACACTTATTAACTGTGTGACCGTGGGCAAATCAGTTAACTTCTGTTTGCCCCACTTTTCTCAGCTATAAAATGGAGATCATAATAAAGCCTACCTGTCTCCCCACTCCGGATCATTAGGGACATTAAATGAGATATTTATAAAATGCTTGGCACATAGAAAGTTTTTAATAAAAATGCTAATTACCCCTTATCTCCACCCCCCTCCCCCATAATCTGCAATGATAACTAAGCCAAGAATCCTAAATGAAAACTTTTTTTTGTAATTTCTGATGGTGATGACGTGGTCTTAAATTACCATTATAAATCTTTTTGTTTCTATGAATAAATCCATGTGGCTAGATGTTTTCTTGATGCATTTTGTCTACAGATCATTAGCTGAATTTATGTTGCTAGCACCCATGGAAATCCTTTTGATTTCACCATGTTTGGCTTTCTTGAGTTCTGTCATTCCCTCCTTCTCAGCCTCCTCTTTGTTATTACATGGACCGTAAATTGGACTTTGAGTAATAATTGGCATTGGAGTGCATTTACTCTGCCTGGGATTAGAAATCTGCAACAATAATGCTCTACCTGATCCCCTTCTAGACTAAAAGTGTTACTCAGCCCTCCCTTCTTGGGTGTCTAACTTCACTACCAGGGAGGAACTGATTCATTCTAGACAAATAGAAGGTACCAGGTTCCAGGTTTCTCTCTGATTTTCTGCCCCTGGCATATTTCCTGTACATGAAGTCGAACTTTAAAAAATTTTTAGTTTGCATGTTGTATTTTGGCTATTAGTATATCTTATTTCTGTCTTCAGGGTGCTACCCTTATGCCTTCTACTCTCTGTGATATTTGTAGCAGTTACTTAGCCTATATCATCTGCTATTTGGACAAGCATTACTTTTGTCACTTCTCTAATTGTTTAAATAAAGCCTGGACAACCCTCTGAGCCCCTGACAAGATTTTCCCTGGAGCAGCATATGCTGTCATTTATAATTCCTTTTATGGGTTGTCCTTTGGTCTGCTGCCGGGTTTTGACTATACTTTTCTTAGTTGAGAAACTAGTTATTACTGCTCAATCAGAGTGTATTCTGGCCATATTCGGCACATTAGATTGTTTAAAATATAACTTTAGTTGTATTTAAAAACCACAGTCAATTCAACAAATATCTATTTATCATCTACTCTGAGCAAAGTTCTTTGTTCCTTGCTAGAGTCACAAAGATAGATTTGGTACAACATGGGTCCTGCTCTCAAGGACCTTGATACTGAATGGAGATAAATTAAAAGTCCACAGATAACTGTAATAAACTGAGATGAAGAAGGATTCAAAAGGAAAGGTTAGGCACTCACAGGAGGGAGAGGAATAACTTTAACCTAGATAGGCCAGGGAAACATCTAGGCTGAATGTCGAAGAAACCATGTTGGGGGAAACTTCAGCAGGTAAAAAAGGAATTCTTTCAGGCATGGCTTACAAGGTAAACAGAGACATGAATGTGGAAGAGGCATGAATGTGGAAGAGGACAGGAAGAAAGCAAGGGATGGAGAACAGTTAAATTGACTAAAATATAGAGTGTGAAGAGGAACACCTTCCTGTGTAACCTTTGGAAGGTCACAACCTTCTCAGGCCTCAGTTACTCCACCTGTAAAATGACAGTCTCTGAGCTTCTTTCTAGCTCTAGACCAATGATCCTAGTAAGGGATAAGACCTGGCCAGACAGTCTGTGAAACTCTAGAATTTCTGGAAATAAAATCAGAGCAACAGAATCTATAGGTTTTATTGTTATCTTTCCATTCAAAGGTATAGCTGAGTTATGAGATCAAAGTACAGGAAAGTTATGCTCTAATTCTTCAGTGGATCCATGATCTCATTGATGTGGATATTTCTTTCACTGACGCAGATCATCCTGTGTGATTCTTGTTCATCTCATAGAGTTCCTCCCTTTAATATCCACTCAGTATCTTAGAGGCTTTCCTCTAAGTCTTTTTTATTTTTCTTGGGTATCAAGGTAGTTGTTATTGAACTTTAAATGGTAACAAGGTGAGGTGACATTTGTATGTTTCATAGAGGGCATAGTCGTATGTGCTGCAGATGGAAGGATACACACATATACATACACATGCAGAGAAATTCATATCCCTATGGGAATGATAATAATACTTCCCTCCTGGAATTGTGAGGATCAAATGAGAAAATATTTGTAATCTGAATTCCACACAACAACCCCAAGAGGTAGGTGCCATTATTATTTCAATTTAATACATGAGGAAACTGAGGCAAACAGAGTTAAGTGACTTGCCCAGAGTCACACAGCTAATGAGTGTCTGAGGCCAGATATGAATACATGGAGATGAGTTGATTCAATTTTTTTTTAAGTAAAAGAACTATTCCTTCTACTGTACTATAAAGATAATCACAATAAACATTAAATCTTGTGAGAAACGTGGTCCAGTAGTTGTCAATTTAAGGTAAGTAATTCCAGCTCTTTTCCCCCCGCTGTATTACAAAAAATCTCAAATAAAAAAAGTCATGTTTTGCAATGAAATTTCAGTCACTGGAAGAAAAATGAAAACATCAGCAAATATGAGTTGTCCTTACCACCTTTCTATTCATTCAAAGAATAGGACACATAATATGTCATGGCATAATGGTATCTTGTGTTATTTTAATACTGCTGCCCTGCATTTGGTTTTGGCCCAGAAAACCTTGGATATTTGGAGGAATCTATAGCCTTAGTCAGCAAAATACAGGAAAGAGAAATATTTTCTGGTTGGCACATTATAGAAAGTGAATTAAAGGTCAGACATTATTCAACATTAGAAATGCTGCCATAGTTTAAAAATGAATGTACAGCAATATTGGTGGTGAGTTCTGAAATTCAATTTACCTCTATTATAGATGCAGGCAACAAGTCTGTCACTTTGTAAGGCAGAAAACCCTGTGCCTTCTGTCCATTGTAATTAGAAGCATACAGGGCATTATTTGGGTGTTGCAAATAAACTTATCCATTGGAAGTCAGATATTGGTCAGAAACCACAGAATAGTTTTATTTTTATAAAGCTTATTTAAAATTGAAATAGAGAATTGGATTCTTCATGATCTGCTCTGTTATTTTTCCTTAGCTCTTTGCATTGTTACACAAATTCCAAATCCAGGGCAGAATTCTATGATGTATCAGTGAATAAACACTGTCACACAGTCTAAGAGAAAATTAAAGTAATAATTTATATGCATAAGATATTTCTGGTAGGGAGGTCAAAGACCTTGGGGAGAATGGTCTCATGAAACTATCTATTACCATGGTGAAAAAAGCAGTGGGATAGAGTGGGAAGAGGATTGCAGGAGGGACACTGAAAATTGATCAGAATGGTTAAGGGCCTTGAATTCATGCTGTAAAAGCATCTTGAAGAAAATTGGGTGTTTAGCTTGGAGAAGAGAAGACGTGGAATAGGAGGGACAGGGGAAATTTGGTGGAAAGACATAATTCAGATATTTGAAGTCCTGTCATGTGAAAGATGGGTTAGACTTGTTTCCATAGCCCAATGAGATTAGAACTAGAAGTAATGACTGAGAGTTGTAGATAGACAGATTTAGGCTTGGGGTAGCAAAAAACTGGGATAGCTAGGTGGTGCAGTGGATAGCATGCTGGACTTGGAGTCAAGAAGATTCTTTTTCCTGAACTCAAAACTGGCCTCAGACACTTACTACTTCTATGAGCCAGGGCAAGTCACTTACTCCTGCTTGCCTCAGTTTCCTCTTCTTCAAAATGAGCTGGAGAAGGAAATGGCAACCACTCCAGTATCTTTGCCAAGAAAACCCCAAATGATATCATGAAGAGTCAGACATAACTGAAAAAGCAACTGAACAACAACAAAGGAAAAATTTCATAGCAATTAGAGCCATCCAAAAGTGAAATTGGCTACCTAGGGAGGCAATGAGTTCCTCCTCACTAGAGATCTTCAAGTAAAGGCTAGATGAACAGTTAGTTATGGTGAAGAAGGGCTTTTTGTCCTAGTGTGAGTTGGACTACATGACCTCTAAGATCACTCTTAGTTCTAAGTGTCTATGATGATGGGAACTGGATTTGGAATCAGAAGATGTGGATTTGAATCCTCCTTTTGCTTCGAGTTATCTGTGTGACTGTGGGCAAGGCACTTATCTTCTCTGGGCCTCTGTCCTTTTTTGTAAAACTGAGATAATGATAATGAGACTACCCACCTCATATAAATGTAAATTATTATTGCTAAAAAGAAGTTATACATTATTTTATCTCATTCATTCTTCTTTCTTACTGCTACCACCCTAGACCAAGCCTTTATTGGATTACTGTATCTAGCTCATTGCTAGTCCCATAGTTGTTTGCCCACTGTTTTTCAAATAGGACCAATGACACCACAGGTGATGTCTTGACTTGTGTGTGAATTAGATTTAAGTGAGGTAGAGTTGTGAAAAGTTGTCAGACTCACTATCTCTTCCCAAGTCATCAAAGTCCAATGGCAAGACAGAAGGCAGGACAAGTGGAAGAAGAAAGGAAGGAAGGAAGGACAACAGGCATGCAGTGGGTGACCTTAGTGTCTTTCATGTCTGACCAAGCTCTAAGCACTCCAAAGCACTTGCTTCAGTCACCTTCATGGCTACTAGAACAAATTGTTCTCATTCATCAGGGAAAGTTGTCACATGCTTGGCGTAGACATCCCCTTAACTCACTGACAGGTTTGAGGCCTGTTGGTTACCCTGAACCTAATTTATCCTGTCTGCCAAGAAAGTTTTACCAGGATGTGACCACTGCACATGCTATAGCTTTTTGGAGCCTGGGGTTCTGGAGCATGGCAGATGAATGGCCCTGACAAAAGCTCAGCAAGCCCTCACATCAGAGGTGCTACTCCTTCCTGAACAACCCAGAACCTAGTAGCTGCTAAAACAGTTATTGATTAGTTGAATGACTGACAGAGGAGGAAACAGGTCAAAAAAGGTATTTTCTTAAGTTCACACAGTGAGTCACCATAGGGGCAAGAAGAACAGGAAGGGCACATATTTCTCAGGTATCACCCTACTCAGGGCATTGATGCCTCTTACTTTATTATAAAAATCCACACATTTTAGGAATATTCAATCCAATTAGTTTCTGGGAAAATCTCTGACTGAAAACCCTCAACTAAACTTGAGGTAGAAATGTGTTGGGATGGAGAATTTTTATTCAAGCGAAAATAAAATATAAATTAGTTCAATTAATTCAGCATTCCTTTGATTTGTAAGCCCGCATTACAAATACAGAGCTTTGTGGGGGCTTGCTGTTGCCATGTTTCAGAATAGAGAGAGGTGGACCAGCATTTCCTAGATCTTCAGCTAGTAAAAGTAGACAGATCTCTAGTCAGCTACCTATTTTCTTGATCATGAATCTCTGTTTCCCCCTGGTGGTGTACAATTGTATGGTGATAATGGTTATCGGGATGGTTATCATAATAATTTGCATTTTATGGTACTTGAAGGTTTTAAAAATACTTTCCTAACTAAAACTCTGTAAAGCAGGTTAGGCAAATATAATTATCCCTGTTATGCCAAGAGCAAAAAAATGGATAATGAATGGAATAGAATCACATATGGAAGGGACCATAGAGCTCATCTAGTTTACCAGTGGATAGAGCACTGCATTTGGAGTCACAAGTCCTGATCTCAAATTCTAGCTCTGTTATTTAGCCCCTACGTACTTTAGTTTCTGCATCTGCAAAATGAGAGAAACTGGATTGGGTGGCCTCTAAAACTCCTTCTGGTTCTAAATCTATGATCCTAAACCCCCTTAAGTTTATAAATAAAGAAATTTCAGATCAGCGAGAGTGACATATTTAAATTTACATAGCTAATTGGTAGCAGAACCAGGACTTGAAAGCAATTTGACTCTCAGTCTAATTCTTTTGCTTTGGAAATCTTCCTTCAGCTACTGTCTCATCCAAGAAGCCTTCTCATAATCTCCAAACTGAAAGTGACATTTTTCCTCAAATGTTTTCTGTACTTTGTCTCAATCTCTTCTACTTCTCAAACATTTTCTGGATTTGTCTTACCATTCCTTTTTATAGAAAGGTACATGAAACAGTTAAATGACAATTCAACACAGTATATGCTTAAATGCCATGATGAAGCATCATGGATCTTTAGAGATCCTGCTTTTGTCATTCATTCTTTGCCTACCTGATTGGTTAACTGACTGACTGACTGACAGATAAAGGAGAAAACAGGCCAAAGGAGCTAGGTGATTTCCTAATACTGTCACTTCTGGGTTTTTGATGCCATCATTTCTATTGCCCCAAGATAGCAGATAATTTCAGAGTTCAGAGTTGAAAGTGTTCTCTCTTAGTCTATTTAGTTAAATAAGAATAAAAATCTCTCTGTGTATATAGGTATATATATATATACACACACATATATATGCAAATGATATGATATATATAGTTAGTCAATATTTGCCTGAAGACCTCCAGTAAGGGGGGGATCTTTTACCACCTTCTGGGGCAGTCCATCTTGGATAGCTCTAATTATTAAAAAATTTTGCCTTATGTTAAACCAAAATCTGCTTCTTTCAAGTTTCATAGGCTTATAGGCTGGAAAGGATGTTAGAAGTCCACAGCTCCAAATCCTCACTTTATTTGATGAGCGTTTGTTGCTTGTCCTTTGTTCTCAAAGAGGATCCTGACATCAGGAAGATATCTGATGCCATGACTTGCAATTGGATTCAAGTGAGGGAGGGCTGTGCAAGGTCACCAGCCTCACTTTCTCCTTAGGAGCCATCTGGGTCCAGTGGCAAGATACTGATCAGGAAAGCTGGACATGACCCCCAGATGCAGTGGGAGACCTTGGTCTTTTCAAGTTAAGCTCTTTCCAAGTTCCCACCTTGACTGAGGCAATGCCCGTTCAGTGATTTATGTTGGTTAAGAAATGAGCCAAGGAATGACCCCTTTAATCTAATTTAAAAAAAAAAAAAACAATCGGAGAGGGAAGACTCTCAGGATTTCTGACCAAAATGGAGACAATTACACAATAGCAAGCAACGGGGCTACAAAGAGAATCCAAACTCTCTGACTTTGAATTTAGCCCACTTTCTACTGTTCTATGATTAATGCATTCGTTTTTTTGTTGCTCTTGGACTCTTATTGAGTTTGCAGCCTAAGAAAATTTCCATGGTTTTTTCTACACAATTATCTAGGTTATATGCCTCCCACACATTTCTTGTGCTTTATGAAGATAGTTTTTTGAATCCAAGTGTTAGGCTTTATTATTTTTTAAAATTCCACCTTATTGAGTTTAAAATATCATTTACACTTATTGAGAGTCTTTTAGATTCTGATTCTGTTAATAGACTAGCTGTTTCTCCCATCTTCCTGTCATTCCTAAATCTGTTAAGAATGTCATCTAACTCTGGATTCAAGCCATTGATAATTTTTAACAAAGTAGGATAAAGGATAAATTTCTGGGCACAACATTAGATATTTCTCTGGGTTGACTTTTGATTCAATGAAGGCAGGTAGTTTTTGTCATCAACATAACCTAAATAAATAATATGTAATGTTATAAAGGGGAGTCAAAAGAGACTTGCTGGATTCCAGTTAGAATTGAGAGTTGAGGGAAGGAAGCAGATGAGCTGTTTTAAAAATCTTAGTATTTTACTTATTAATACTTTAATAATAATTAACAACGATTTTATATTATAGTTATCTCTATGTCATTATACTGCTCTGTGAGGACAAGGACTCTGTCTTTGCTAAACTTATCTGCCCAAGCACCAAACACAGTAATCTGCAAAAAGTGATTAATAAATGTTTATTGAATTTCTGTTTGCTTTGATAGTTAACCTCAAAGCTCTAAGTGCCATCATTATTAACAATACTGTTCAGGCTAATTCTGAAATTGACCTATGTTGAACATAAGCAAGCTGCAATGCATTTCCAGATACAAAAACAATAATAAAATAAGGAAATGAAATAAACAAGGTCCTGCCTTGTAGGAAGAGAGGAATAACAAGGAGAGAGTCATATGTTGCTGAGGTTTCTAGGAAATCTTGCAGGACTTAGACACCTACAGTGACTCCAGTAGACTTTCTACGGAAGATCCATAGGGTAAGCGCCAGAACTACACAGAATGAGACTTGGATGGACTGCAATCTGCTGTGATAGATGGAGAACTTACTCCCTGAGATCTCAGGTTGTTTGAAGTTGAAATAAATAACCTCAGCAAATGTATTGGAACTTTGTTCAACTTTCCCTGGCATTCTATAGTGCTACTAATGTAGCATAAAATGGAAAATGTGCATATGATACCTGTTAGTGATTAGATTAATCCTCTTGTAAATTTCAAACACGTTAAAATTTATTACAAGGGAATTTCTATATTTATCTAGGTTCCTTGGTCAAGAAGGAAAATGAATTTAAAAAATAATTCTACATGAAAAGTAGCAACTTCATTTTTTTGAATTATATTTGGCATAGGGCTTTGGGGCACCATTAAGAACTGAAATTATCAGAAAAATATGTAGTATGGCTAGCAGCCATTCTTGCAGAAATGGAATTTTATCTGATGTTGTAAAGAAAAAAAGCAAAGATTTATGCATATACAAACTGCATGTACTTATTGTGGGGGTATTAAGACATAATACATGCACATTTTAGTGATATTAAATGTAATCTATGCTAGAAATGAAGAGTAGCACTTTATTTTTTTTGGGGGGGGGGAATTGCTTTAATTTTGTACCCTTACAGCTGAGTGTTAGGTCTCTTTGGAACACCTCTCCTACCTTTTCCCTATTCCTTGCTCTTCCTTGATTTCTCTTTTGTGTCTCTTCTTTGAGAGGCAGTTGGAGTTAAGTGACTTATCTAGGGTCACACAGCTTGTAAGTGTCAAGTGTCTGAGGCTGAATTTGAACTCAGGTACTCCTGTTCCAGGGCTAGAACTCTATCCACTGCGCCGTATAGTGGCCCTTCTCCTTTTCTTCCATTACCTCTTTATTCCTCTCCCTTTCTATCTTTGATTTTTTCCTCCTCAAACAGGAAGAAGCTATTCCAGTTTCTTTTTCTCATGCTTAATCCACAACATGATATGAAATGTGTTACCTGATTTGGGATCAATTAGGATAAGAAAAACTACTGGCTCTGTATTCAGAGTAGCAAATAGTCAAATCTGTCCTTAAAAATAAGAGGAGAAATCAGAAAAGATGAACAGGAAGCAAGAGTTTTAAGTAATGATTGTCAGTTTCTTAAAATTCCTGTGTTTGTTTGTTTGTTTCTACAAAAGCTAAAATATCGTGGAATCATGGAATTTTAAAGTCTGGTTTTAAATGTTCTCTATGAAATCTTACAGAGGTCACTACTAAAACATGATTAGGAAAAAGCATTCAGTTCCCAGTAAAGGGAATTTAAATTGGCAAGAGAAAATTGCAAAGGTAATGTATTACATAATTTTAATAGACTTTCCTTTAGTTATTTTTCTTTCATCTAAACCTGGAAGGTAGTCCTGTAAGATAAATTGGTATTTATTTCCTCCTCCATCTGAAAATATTCTCTTAACTGCACAATCTGTTATTGGTCTTTCTGTACTCTCTGTCTTTGTCTGTCTGTCTCCATAATTCCTGGATAGGTTTTTAGAAATATTATGACCTTAAATCTCAGACTTTAAATATTCCTAAGAACGAAATATTTTTTCCATTATTATTATGCTTTTAATGTTGCATTTTACTAGGAATCTTCAATCTTTTATGAAAAGAGACTACTTTTCATTTCTTTAAAGACTTTCTATTATGGTATATTGCAGTATGTCTCTGTGTTTGTATCTGTGCATGTACATGTATGTATGAGAGAGAGAGAGACAGAGAGACAGAGAGACAGAGACAGAGAGAGACAGAGGCAGAGAGAGAAAGAGAGAGAGAGAGAGAGAGAGAGAGAGAGAGAGAGAGAGAGAGAGAGAGAGAGTTAAGTTGTTTTGGGAAGGATGAAGTAGTTACTGGCAGCAAATCTTCTGATCAAGACAGGGCAGTGATCCTAGTACTTTACTACCCACTGGAATATCAGAAAATTTGGGAGACAGGGGAATTAAGGTTACCAACAAGTGAGGATGATGATGATGGTAGCGTCTGTTTAAGAATGCATCGCATAAGAAAACATTTGAGGGTTAGATATATATTCCTGTATACTTTTTGGATTTGGAGATGTGAAATTAATCTAAATTGTAATATAGTCCTTATTATCCCCTTTGCCAAAACCATGGGCAAACTGGGAGTCAAAGCTGTGCTGTCCATCATGGAATATTTTCCCTGTTATGACCCATAGGGTGAGAAGGGGACCAGTCTCAAAGAGACAGTGATATTTCCTTTCCCTATGTCAAGAAGGTGAAATAAACTGGGTCAGCCATTTGTGAGGCAAATGCTAAGCATGAGATGTGACCGGCAATTAAAGCTTCTGAAGAAGAATGGAAATGATAACCAAGTCTGATAGTGATGAATTCCTTCCCCCAATCCTCCCATGAGAAAACTCATGTGAAAGTCACATTTTGCTTCTACCTTTTCTTCTTTACCTTTTACTCATAAAAAAGAATGTATATGTGTGTATGCATACTCACATGCATATATATCTATATATATCTTTTCTACCTCTGAAGTGCTTAGCAGTTTCCTTTCCTTTAAAGTTATATTTATCATTTCTGTTCAATTACAGTAGCCTAGAATAGGAGCCGCAGGTTTCCACACTTGAGGACCCAGAGGGTGGGTGCAGCTTTCCCACCACTGGCCTAGAATAAAGGAATAACTTTTCCTAGTTGTCTGCTTCGTTATTTGTAAACCGGAATTATAAAAAGAAGAGAGGCTCAAAAATATGAGAAAAAGATAAAGATATAGAGGTTCAGAAGTTCTGAGTTGCCCTGGCAGGGTGCTTTAGAAGCCCTGAGAAAGAATCGTTGAAATTATTATAATTTATAAACTTTCTAAAGCAGAGCAAAAGATGAGACTCCAGTTTTCCCTTGATAAAAATCTGAGCCATGAGAAAACAGATTTCCTTCAAAAATTCCCTCAGAAATAGGTGATTCAGATAAGTTTATTTCCACCATTGTTCTCCGGCATTGATTAAAGGGTAAGTCATGCCACTGAAACTAGTTGAAGGCAGGTATTAGGCAAGAGTAGCTCTGCCCTTAAAGTCACTGACCAGCTGAGAGGCAGTAGCTAGTTTTGCTTTTAAACTATTTATCTCCAACCCCAACACATTGTTATATTTGGAGGATTGTCCTTATGAGAAATTTCTATCCATCCATCTATCCATCCACCTTACAGTAAAATATATATATATATATATATATATATTATGCACATATAAAATATACCTAATAGCTAATAAATAGCAACACTTATATAGCACTTAATATGTGTCAGATATGACACTAAGCACGTTACACTTATTATCTCATTTGATCCCCACAACAACCCTGGGGAGTAGGAACTTATTATTATCCCCGCATCTCCATAATATCCCCATATTATTAGTCCTGTGATTTTTTTTTTTTTTGCTTAGAAGTTATAAAACAATTCAAATTTGTTTTTTTCCTATTTCTTTTGAGCAGAAGGTCTTGTACGCATTGGAGATACTTGAATTACAAAAAATTTTATTTTATTTTTTCTGAATATTCATTTTTTCCTTTTTATATTTTTTCCTTTACAGCTTTGAGTTTAGAACTGAATTTAATTAAACATTTGCTACTTTTGACAAAAATTATTATTTGTTGGATTAGAATAATTTAATTTGCATTTTTAAAATTATAACTTTGGTATATACTTTTCTTGTCTTTTAATGTTGCCTTTTTTAGCTATACTTCTGTTTTGAATGCTTTTGCTATGTTTGGATTTCATTTATTTTGGATTTGTTTTGTTTTACTTTTCCTTTTGTTTATCTACTTTTTTGTTGTTGAGTGATTTCAGTAATGTCCAACTTTTTGTGACCCCTTTTGGGGTTTTCTTGGCAAAGATACTAAAGTACTTTGGCATTTCTTTCTCCTGTTCATTTTATAAATGAGGTAACTGAGACAAACAACATTAAGTGACTTGCCCAGGTAAATAGCTAGTAAGTATCTGGGGCCAGACTTGAATTTAGGGACATGAGTCTTCCTGATTCTAAGACTAGCATTCTATCCACTGTCATTTAGCTGCCCTTTATCTTCCTTTACTTTTCTAGTTGTATATATGCCATATATCATTTTCATATGAAAATGCTTATTATTTCATTGTAACACTACTATTTAACAGCAAATGGAATGCTGTTGCTATTATTGCTGCTAATTTACATATTTGTCTTTGAGATATTTGCTAACACCAAAAGTTTTAGCATACTGTAGCATCTGTGTAATTTAAAATCGATCGACTAGTATAATTTTCCATCAGCAACTGGTCGAATATCGGTAATATGGACCACTATTGTTAAGATATATTTTTACATATCATTTGCATTAATATTTTCAGTTTAAATATTATATTTCACTCATTCAATGGCTTTATCATAACCTTCAGTATCAAATATATTTAATATTTAAATATTATTTAAAGTTCTTTCTTTATTTTATTATTTATTTAAAGTTTTCTTCTATCTTTCCAGGCTTCTTATACATTATATCTTATATATATGTATATATATATACATACAATAGATATATTACATATATTTATAATTTGACTATACTGGTCCACTTGCTGTCCCTAACAGAAAGTACAACTATCTCCCATCTCTGGGTCTTTGTACCAGTTGATTATTATGCATATATCATTATTTATGCACATATTATTATATTATTGTTATTTTCTGTTCACTGTTACCTCCTCGAATCTCTGACTTTAAGACTAAACTCAAATATTACTTTCTATAGAAGGTTCTTTGCAATGCCCTCATCAGCTAGAGGTCTCCCCTCTAAAGTTACCTTCCATCTACTCTTATATCTTGCTTGTACTTATTAATTTACATGGCATCTTTCCCATTAGAATGTAATTTCCTGAAGACAGGGACTGTTTTTGCCTTTCTTTGTTAAGTCTAGCTTTTGGTACCCCTGCCTGGCATACATTGATGTTGAATTGTTTCAGTCATGTCTGACTCTTCATGACTCCATTTGGGGTTTTCTTGGCAATACTGGGTGGTTTGCCATTTCTTTCTCTAGATCATTTTGCATATGAGGAAACTGAGGCAAACAAGGTTAAGTAACTGGCCCAAGATCACACAGCTAGTAAGTATCTGAAGCAACTACGTATCTAGGCTCAGTGTTTTATCTACATAGCTGCCCCAACCTGGCATAGAGTAAGTGCTTGATAAAATTTATGATGGATTGGTTTATCCATGACCTCCTATAAATCCTCCAAAGAATTTTCCTGAAGAACTGTCTTGGGAGGAAGCAGAGTAGACAGCTTCACTCAAAAAGTGGATTAGCAATCTGTCAGAAACATCAGAGAAGATATTTCTATCTAGATACTACCTGCACTCTAAGAGATCCTGGGATTTCACAAAGCTCAGTTGCTTTCTCTCAGAGCAGGCAAACTGGGCCAATGTCAAAAGCACAGAAAAGGTTCTTCAAAGTTTGCATAGTACTTTATTCTTTTCAAAGGTTTATCATGCCATATGACCAATCTAGATATTCCTCAAGAAAGAAGCAGAGTGGGAGGAGCCAAGATGGCGAGTAGAAAGACTCACATATGCTAGCTCCGAACCCACATCCCATAAATTTCCTGTAAAAAGAACTCCCCACAAATTCTGGAGCAGTGCAAGCCCCACAGCAATGCAGTGGAGGAGATTTCCATTCCAGAGAGCCCTAAAAAACCGACCCCAAAGGTCCGTCACGCACCGGACAGCAGAGCCCACCTCTGCCCTGCCCTGGCCGCACAGCTCCAGAGGAGCAGATCCGAGCAGGCTTCAGGGACAGAATCTCCAATGGCTGTGAAGGCTGCTCCACCCACAGGCGCTACAGGTCAGTGAGAGAGACTTCTGGGCTGGCCGAGAAGGGAGCGGGGTGTCTCCGTGGCTCGGGCCCCCTCAGGAGGCAGCGGCAGAGGCAGCGGCAGAGGCAGTGGCAGAGGCAGTGGCAGAGGCAGCAGCAGCAGTGGCAGCGGCAGAGGCAGCAGTGGTGGCCCGAAACTCCTGGAGCTGCACAGGCAGGAGCTCAGGGCCATTACCGAAGGTCGCATAAACCCCCTGAAGGAAATGAGACTGGGAGGTGGCCCTGCCCCCACCCGAGCACCAAAACTTAAGCTCACATTGAATAGCAGCTGAGCCCACCCCTGAAAGCCCTGAGGTTGGGGAGCAGCATTTGAATCTCAGACCCCAAGCACTAGCTGGGTGGATCTAGGCGGGGGTGGAGAGGAATCTCAGAAGTCAAGTAACTGGCTGGGAAAATGCCCAGAAAAGGGAAGAAAAATAAGACCATAGAAAGCTATTTTCTTGGGGGACAGATGTTCCCGCCTTTCATTTCTGATGACGAGGAACAATGCTTACCATCAGGGAAAGACATGGAGGTTGGGGCCTCTGTATCCCAGACATCCCAGGTGGATGTCCGGTGGGCTCAGGCCATGGAAGAGCTCAAAAAGGATTTTGAAAATCAAGTTAGACAGGTGGAGGAAAAACTGGGAAGAGAAGTGAGAGAGATGCAAGAAAAGCATGAAAAACAGGTCAATACCTTGGTAAAGGAGACCCAAAAAAATGCTGAAGAAAATAACACCTTGAAAAATAGGCTCACTCAATTGGCAAAAGAGGTTCAAAAAGCCAATGAGGAGAAGAATGCTTTCAAAAGCAGAATGAGCCAAATGGAAAAAGAGGTTCAAAAGCTCACTGAAGAGAATAGTTCTCTCAAAATTAGAATGGAACAGATGGAGGCTAATGACTTTCTGAGAAACCAAGAAATCACCAAACAAAACCAAAAGAATGACAAAATGGAAGAGAATGTGAAATATCTCATTGGAAAAACAACTGACCTGGAAAATAGATCCAGGAGAGACAATTTAAAAATTATGGGACTACCTGAAATCCATGACCAAAAACAGAGCATAGACATCATTTTTCATGAAATTATCAAGGAAAACTGCCCTGATATTCTAGAACCAGAGGGCAAAATAAGTATTGAAAGATTCCATCGATCACTGCCTGAAAGAGATCCAAAAAGAGACACTCCTAGGAACATTGTGGCCAAATTCCAGAATTCCCAGGTCAAGGAGAAAATATTGCAAGCAGCTAGAAAGAAACAATTCCAGTATTGTGGAAATACAATCAGGATAACACAAGATCTAGCAGCTTCTACCTTAAGGGATTGATGGGTGTGGAATAGGATATTCCAGAAGTCAAAGGAACTAGGACTCAAACCAAGAATCACCTACCCAGCAAAACTGAGTATAATACTTCAGGGGAAAATATGGTCTTTCAATGAAACAGAGGACTTTCAAGAATTCTTGATGAAAAGACCAGAGCTGAAGAGAAAATTCGACTTTCAAACACAAGAATGAGAAGAAGCATGAAAAAGTAAACAGCAAAGAGAAGTCATACGGGACATACCAAAGGTGAACTGTTTACATTCCTACGTGGAAAGACAATATTTGTAACTCTTAAAACTTTTCAGTATTTGGGTAGTTGGTGGGACCACACACACACACACACATACACACGCATGCATGCACACATGTACATGCATGCATGCACACATGCACACACATACAGAGACAGAGAGCACAGAGTGAATTGAATAGGATGGGACCATATCTTAAAAGAAATTAAGGTAAACGGTGAGAGGGAAATGTAGTGGGAGGAGAGAAGGTGAAATGGAATGGGGCAAATTATCTCTTATTCAAGAGGCAAGGAGGAGACTTTTTAGTGGAGGGAAAAAGAGGAGAGCTGAGAAAAAAACATGAAGTTTACCCTCATCACATTCGACTAAAGGAATGAATAAAATGCACACTCATTTTGGTATGAAAACCTATCTTACAATACAGGAAAGTGGGGGAGAAGGAGATAAGCAGGGTGGGAGGGATGATGGGAGGGAGGGCAATGGGAGGAGGGAGCAATTTGAAGTCAACCCTAGGGGAGGGATAGGATCAAAAGACAGAATAGAAACAATGGGGGGCAGTATAGGATGGAGGGAAATATAGTTAGTCTTACACAACACGACTATTATGGAAGTCATTTGCAAAACTACACAGATATGGCCTATATTGAATTGCCTGTCTTCCCAAAGAGAATGGGTGGGGAGGGAGGGATGGGGAGAATTTGGAACTCAAAGTTTTAGGAACAACTGTTTAGTATTGTTCTTGCTGCTAGGAAATAAGAAATACAGGTAATGGGGAATAGAAAGTCATCTGGCCCTACAGGACAAGAGAGAAGATGGGGACAAGAGAAGGGAGGGATGATAGAAGAGAGGGCAGATTGGTGATAGGGAAAATTAGAATGCTGAGTGTATTGGGGTAGGGAGAGGGGATAAATGGGGAGAAAATTTGGAACCCAAAATTTTGTGAAAATGAATGTAAAAAGTTAAATAAATAAATTTATATTTAAGGAAAAAAAAGGACAGAGCATGTTTAGAGATCAAAGAATCATGGACTTTGAGAGTAAGAAGGCATTTGAACAGTCATCTATTCTGACCCTTAGTCTGAATGGAATCCTCATTATGATCTATGTGACAAGGGGTTGCCCATCTCTGATTGAAGACCTTTGAGGAAGAAAAACCTCTGGAGGAATCTCAGTCCACTTTAGGAGAACTTGAACTCTTAGGAAGTTTCTTGGAAAAAATTTCTAAAGAATATCTGCCCAGCATGCTAGAGACTTTCCCTCAAGTTTTGTTTTTTTTTTTAAACATTCCAGGTAGCACCAGGGCAGCACCTATGTTGCCCATCTCTGATCACCTCATGAAACAAAATAAATCCACTTGGCAAATGATTCAGACAAGGCCTCTACCTTGGCGACTTACCTAGTTGGGGAGACAGGATACGTGAATGAAATGACAACAACAAAAGAAAGCATATGCTAAGTGCAAATAAAAGTGGCTGAATATGCTTAACGATACCGTATCACAGATTAAACATTTTTAGGGGAAAAAGTAGTAGGAAAAAGTGGGGAAAAGAAAAAAGCACATGTGTTCTTGTGATAGCCCTTAACTTTTACCTTAGACCTTTACGAGTGCTGAATACTTGATTACACCAAAAAAGAATACAAAGAACACACCCTTACATTTCGAGTCCATTTCATATTAACATGCCTGAGTTTCAATCAGGGTGCATAGCCAAGTAAACGTAGTTTAATTTAATTTCATTTAATCAACTAGGTCTCTTGACCTAGTTGAAACTAGTGAAGAGATTAGCACATAAAGAGAAGTAGTTGGTCCTTTATAAGCTAGGAATTTCAGGGATTTGCTTTTTAAACAGATCATATAAAACATATATACTACTGTTCTTCCACTGCTGGAGTTACCTCAGATTGTAGCTATAACCCAGAGACAAGCCTCGAAGTGGGGTGGAACCAGAGTGGAGATCCACTTACCTCAATGTTTTCCTACCTCTTCCCGCCTTCCAGTGACAGTTTATGAAGTCAACAATTGGAATTTCAGAGACCTGATTTTGCTCTTGGGGTGGCTTTTTTAGTAAAATATGTTTTATTCCTATCTTTTGTTTTTATATCCCTTACATCATCCAAAATATTCTGGAGAGTTATCCTTCCCAACAAAGAATAAAGAACTAATGTTGACAAATGTCTGACATTATCTGTAGTATTCTGGACCTTTTACTCCCCTAACTTGGCAAAGAAGAGAGGGGCCCTTCTTGGTCATTTCACAGCATTCAGTTTTGCTTAGTTGTAGCTGTATATGTTGTATTCCACATTCTGTTTAATTCACTTCATATCAGTTCATATATCTTCCCATGTTTCTCTGTATTTATCATGAGTGCAGTAGTATTCCATATTTATATGCCACAATTGATTTAGCCATTCTGTAATCACTGGGCTTCCTCTTTGTTTATAATAAATTGCTACTATGAAAAGTTATGAATATTTTGATGTCTGTAAGTGGCCCTTTTTGTCATTGATCCCCTAGAGGTAGCACATGTCTATCAGTAGAATCTCTGTGTGAGAGGACAGTGATTTTTTTTTAGCCATTTCCTTCATCAACAATGTGTTGGTGAATTCATTATTCCAAAAATCCTTTAAATATTGGTTTTTTCCAATTTTCTTCATGTCTTCAGACTTCTTGGGGATGAAGTAAAACTTCATCGGTATTTTGACTTCCATTTTTCTTATTATTGAGTTGGAGCATTCTTATATCTTTTCACCACTTATCTTTTAGGGAATGACTTCTGGTGTTTATATTTCATTTAGATGGCTATATATCTTAGATATCAGAACCTTAGTAGAGTTAAAAAAAGACTTTTCCCCTCATTGACTATTTCCTGTTTTATCCTACATGCATTAATTTTGGTTGTGAAAAATGATTTTCAATTTCATGTAAGTGCAAATGTAACAATCTAGATTGGTTCAATCCTGGATTTGCTTTAAAAAATCCCACCTTTGGAGTGACTTATATGGTTCCCTTTCCCCCTTACTTTTTACAATGAGGAATAATGATATTTGACATCCCTGGGTCACTGAGGCAACAAAAAATAAGCCATACCACGTTATAAACTTTCATATAGGCTTGCTAATTACTGTTTTACCTGACCAGTTGTGTCTGGTCCTAAGGAAAAGAGTAAATGAGAGAAATAGGCTGCAACATTTTAATATCAGGTTTCAGCAGACAATTTGTAGATGGCACAGTGGAGAGAGTGAAGTCAGAAGTGACTGAAGTCAGAAAGACCTGAGTTTAAATCCTGCCTCAGATGTTTATAACCTCTGTAACCTTGGGCAAGTCACTAAACTTGTTTGCCTTAGTTTCCTCAACTGTAAACTGAGGTAGTAACAGCACCTGCCTTCTAGGGTTGTTGTAAGAATCAAAAGAGATTGCATCTGTACAGTGTTTAGCACCGTGCCTACAGTAGGTGCTATATAAAAATGCTAGCTATTGTTATTATTATAATTATAGTTAATTAAAGGTTCTCATTGTGGAAATTGTCATATAGGAAGAATTCTTCCACTGACATCCTACTTTGATGCCTCAACATGGAGCCAATGTAACCCTGAATTCTTGGTTATGTCAACAAGTGAGAATTCAATAGATTCTACGGTTCTACCAAGTTGAAAAGGCTTTGACTACAGGTAAAATGAACTAATGAATGAATGAGTGAATGGAAAATAAAACAAGTATTAAGCATTTAGTATGTGTCAAACAGTATTCTATGCACTGGATATGTGAATACAAAAGTGAAGGCAGCCCCTGTCTTCAAGTAACTAACAGTTTAATTGAGGTAGACCATATAATAAGGAAATGGTGGTGAGGGTAGAGTATTATGGTTTGGAAAGTTACAGGGATATGATTGACCCCATAGATGAGATTGACAAGATTTCTGGTTTCAGTACCAATATTGATTTGATGAGAGTTCCAGAACTGGAAAGCAGTACTGGTCTGAGGGGATAGAAAAGGCAGCTGGAAGGGGAATAAGATGAAGTATGGCTAGAACCTGCTTAGGTATCATGGGTCACATGAGGCAGTTCATCAATCAGGAAAATAGGATTCCAAGGCAGGAGTTCTGGTTTCTACAGCAATGTGGCTAGTGAGAAGATAGCCATCAAATGAAGTCCAGCAACATACTGGGTGACTGTTATATTAAAATCAACCTAATTAAATTCAGAGAAACTTTGTTGTTCTATCATGTCTGATTCTTCATGACCCTGTAGGCCAACTGTCCATGGGGTTTTCTTGGCAAGATACTAGAGTGGCTTGCCATTTTCTTCTCCAATTTTATGCATGCAGGGGTTAAGTGACTTGTCCAGGGTCACATAGCTAGTAAGTGTCTGAGGTCACATTTGAACTCAGGTCTTCCTGACTCTAGGCCTAGTGCCCTATTCACTGTGCCACCTAGCACCCAAATGCAAAGATATTGGATGTTTTGGCCACAGCTATTCTTGAAGATCATCTACTAATTTATAGAGAGGTTACAGTCTTCATCCAAGGAAGGATTATCAATACCCAAGAAAAACACCAGATCCTTGAAGTATTTAAGTATACTTAAATATTATAAGTACTTAATATGTAACAATATAATAAGTATATATTAAATATAGGAGAGAAAATGCTACTTGACAGGAGAGTCATAGAAGTATTTTGAGGTACATAGGGACTTTGAGGCAACCATCACATCCCATGGACATTCCCTGATGCATAACTGTCAACTTAATATACCCATGTTAAAGAATAAAGCAACAACTATTTCTCCCATAACCACACTTGAAGGGATATAACACCAGGTATTATGGGGGGTGTGGAGGAATAATAATAACTAGCATTCATATAGCACTTTAAAATTTACAAAAACATTTTATAGATACAGTATTATTTAGATGAACAAGAGATAAAGGAAAGCCCTGTTCAGTGACCGCTGCTTCTGCACTCTTGGGCATTCCTGTCCTTAATGACAAGCTCTAAGGAAGTCTGTTTCTGTTCTGTTATCACAAGATTATGCAGTGATACTTGAGTGGACACAGGGTTTGTTGATATCAAGATAATTTTTCTCTGGCCCCTGAAGATTCCAGTTTTTAATGACAAAGTATGTCACATACCTATAAATACACATATATATGCATGTGTGTATGTGTGTTTACGTACATGTGTATATGTATATATATATATATGAGCATATATACGCATATTCCAAAGAGCAAATTACTCACGACTATTGATTCAGAGTAGGTTGTCACATGAGGTGTATCTGTATGCACAGAAAAACATCTGAAAGTACTTTTAAACTTGGTGCCAAATGCCACCCAGGGCTTCTACTATTTCCTTGGCATTTGAGCTAATTATACCAATTATTTTGGAACCTTTCCCTATAACTGGCACTATCTAGACTATTTGTCTAGCATCTTTGGGGCAATATGCCCAGTTGTTCATGATTTATACAGTAATTCATATCTCCATATAGAGATTAGTTTTAATAGTTGGAAACTTATAGTTCCAAGAATCATAAAATTTGAGTTGGGAGAGGCCTTAGGATTCATCTTGCTGAAATGATTCATTTTAGAGAGTAAACAGGCTCAGAGAAATTAAGTGTTCTTTCCAAGGTCACAAAGTTGGTGACAGAACTAGGGATAGGACTGGAAATCTTGGGTTCCAATTTAAGGATCTTTCCGGTACATCATGCTACCTCTCTAACTTGAGGTTGCTGGAATAGATGACCAAAATCTCTGAGTTTCTGTCTTTGAACTAGTCAACACCCAATTTATTGGTGGTTATTAAAAAAAAACAACAAATAAACCTCAAATTGATAATTATCTGATTTAGTAAAAGAAATGCTTAATTTGTTTTCTAAAAAAAAATGACATCTTTACTATTTGGTTCTTTCCTATTGCTTAGTTGCATGAACAAGTGTGCTTATACATATATAAGTGTATATACATAATATATACACATTTGCACATATATGTATATGTATGTTTATATTTAAATATATGTACACACATATATCCATAAACATATGTGTATGTTTATAGAACCTGTAGCCACATAAAGAGATATTAGTTGACAATAACATTGTCTTTATATTGCTAGATCTAATACTTATAAATATGACTTGCTTACTATGTATATCAGTGGCAGATGAGTAGTTCATTTTGAGTAGCTGTGGCGATTGCTTTTTGAAGAACTGGGACTGAAGCTCCATGTAATTTTCAATAAGCTTGTTTTCTGGGAAGGGCTTTGATGAGGTGAATGCTATCAAATAAATGCGACCGTCATTAGAGACCTAAACAATTCTTTCCAACACTACTACTGGCTTTGGATCTGGATAAACCTGAGGTCCATTCTGGCTCTGCACCATTGGACCTTGCTTGAGATCTAACTAACCTCCAGGGTTTTAGATAAAAGGCTCCGGGTTTTTTTACTCTAAGATCTTCCAGTAGGCCTGAACAAATATAACTGTATTTGGGACCAACTTGATTTCTTTCTGTGTAGATGTTAATTGGACATAATAAGTATTTATGATCACAGTTGATGAATTTTTTCTCTTCCAATAATGTTTGTAGTGGGATGGGTAGTTCAAACAATGAGATTAAGAAAAAAAAGTCAATGGAAAAAAATATCCCTGAGCATGGAGAAAGATCAGAAATGAATGAAGTCATTCCCCAAGAGATGTGTTCAAAAAATATGAACAAACAGTTCTCAAAAAAGAAGTGCAAACAATTAACATGAAGCAATACAGTCAGTGAGGCAATGTGATATTGTGGATGGAGAGCCAGCCCTAGAGAATCTGGATTCAAGACCTGCCTCTGACATGTCAATCAATTCACATTTATTAAGCCTTTACGATATACTAGACACTATGCTAAGCATTAGGGATACAAATACCAAAAAAGCTCTCTGTGATATCCCATGAGGGAAGACAATAGACAAAAGGAACTGAAAGGAGGAAAGAGAGAATTGAAGGTATCATGTGGATCATGGTGAGAAAAGTTTGAAAAATCCCAGAGGAGGGCAATCAGGTGAGAAGTGAGCTCTTTCCTTAAATGGAGGTTTGGAGTTTATGGTCCCACCCTCCAATCTGAGAGGTCGAGGATAGTAATGAGGTACCCAGGCTGCTGTGGGCTGTGGGACCAACTTCTCAGTGTCTCAGGCAACTTTCTAATACTGTAAGATGCAGAGTAGGTGCCCATGTGTACTAAGATGGGTAGTTTGGTCGTCAGGAGACTCTAACATTAATGAACTCACAGGTCTTCACTAACCAAAACTCACTGACAATGTGAAAGACGGATCTAAATAACTCATCATAAGAGAAATGCAAGTTAAAACAGTTTTAAAGTCTCATCTACCACAAAGAAAATTGCTAAGACACAAAAATAGTAAATAATGTAGGAAGATAGGCTATTGGTCTGTTTTAAAAAAGCTTGGAATTACAACAAAAGGTAATTAAATTGTTTTTGATCCTGTTAGACATACACTTCAAAGAAATCAAAATAACAAGAAAGGTTTGATATGAACTAAAATATTCATAGCAAAACTTTTTTTGTGGTAGGAAAGAGCTGGAAACAAAATTAGTATAAATTGATAGGAAAATGGCTAAGGAGACCATTGATCTACTGCATATCATGAAATATTATTGCATTGTAACAAATATGAATAATTCAAAGAAACATGGGAAGACATATTGACTGATGCAGGATGTAAACAGAACCAAGAAAACAACATATACAGTGACAGCAATATAAAAAAAGAGCAATAAAAGAGAAGTGTGTAATTAAAATGATCAGCCTGGAGAACAGATGAGGAAATGTATTATCTACTTTTCATCGCTGAAGTGGAGGGGGGGAATATGGGCATGGATGGTTGCATACAAGATCATCTATAGTTGATGGGTCCTATGGTTTTGCCTAACTGTTCTTTTTCCTTTGTTACACTGGAAGGCTCAAAAACAGTCTGTCTGGAAACTGTGATGAAAACAAAAGTGATCAATACAACTTTTAAAAAAAGAAAATAAAGTTGGAAGAATGCAGGGAAAGGAAGATGGTATGCTATTCAACTCAATAAATATTTATTGAATTTTAAAGTTCTTGAAGCATTTACTGGTCTTTGATCATAAGCCTTCGATTTAAAAGTCTCAAATTGTAATACTCTTAATATTAGTCACAAAATATTATGAAAGTGCATACTGTATGCAAGGTACTGTGCCAGGTACTAGAGAGACAAAGATAGAAATGAAATAGTCCCTTCCATAAAGAAACTTCCATTCTTTTTCCCCATAAAAGTTGTGGGGTAAAGTAGGGAGAGTAAAAACAACACATATTTATACTCTCCTTACAATTACCTTGTGAGGTAGCTAGTGCATTTATTATTGTCTTTGTCTTACAGATGAGGGAAAAGAGACTCAGAGGACTTAAATGACTTGCTTATGATTACACAACTAGTGCTTACTATGCCCAGGATACAAACCCAGGTTTTTCTGCTTTCAACTCCAGTGCCCTATCCATGGTACTCTCTCTCTAAAGCATGAGCTTAGAAGGTGAATTTGGAAGTTTTTCATGCACTCAGTATCCTGTGTCTTTTAGAGGTGTGCTGGCCATGGGATACCAGTCAGTAGAGAAATCTAGAAGAATGCTTCAGGCTAGCAGATGTCTTTAATCTTGCTTCAAGGGCACTTAATTTCATCCCACTTGCTGGCTGCCCCATTACTTCAAGGATATCAGAGGGACTGAACAATAAAAGCAGGGAGGTTTCTAGAGTATCAGTGGGAAGAAAAAGGGACCCCAGAGTAACTGAGCAGGGAGGCCTCAGCTAGGGGTACTTCTGGAACTCTAGCAGCGCAAGGTCAGAGTTTTAATCAGAGTATTCCTTCCCCAGCATAGATGTGGAAACTTTTGACTAGGGCAGTAAAGTTCTCGGTATGGTAAACACTGTTGTTGCCAAGCAAATATCATTGGAAGGAAGAATTCTTTCTGATGCCAGAGGGAAAAAGACTAGAATTAGGAGTAGCTCAGAGAAATTGGCTGTAGTGAGAACACATTGCATTTCATAATCAGATAAACATTTCTTCAAAGATAAGTCTAAAAAAATAGTGAAAAGAACCTTCACAGAACAAAAGTACCCAGACAGTTATTTCACTTCCACTGCCTTTCCAGATATGGAGCAATTCCCAAGCATCTTTTTACGTCTTTCAGAGGACAGTTGAATCTGAGTGCACTCTGATTAACAGCAACTGGCATCACTGGTCACCTGATGTCTTGGTTGGGTTCTGAACCTCTCCCACAGCTTTGGTTAATCCTGAATTAAACTCAGAGGTGGATCCAGTTTCTGATGATGTTCCTGGGATTCTGGTGCTGAGGAAGTTATATATTCTGGAACCCAGAATGTTCTCCTGGATTCCTTAGTTTGAGCCTACACTTGTGTGGCATGGTTTTGCCAAAATGAATTCTCTCCACAAGTAGAAGCATGATTACAGTTAAAGCAACATTTGTGCTATAATTATGTTAAGCATTACTTAAAGTCTTATGTTCTACTTTTACCTGCCAAAGCCTTGGGAAATTGATCTAAAGCTACTCTGATTCTGTTCTCTCTATACATATCAAAATAATAAGCCCTAGCTCAGAGACTTTGATCATAAGTTTTAAATTTAAAAGCTCCCATAATATTATGAAACAAATTAGGAGTAATCTAGGGCATTATTTTCTAACTGAGGTATCCATGAATCCTGAGTACTTGGGAAGATGGCCTAGAAAGACGCCTGCAGACTGAGATAAAAATGTTATCTAAATAAACCCTACTTTCACTAAGGAGTCCATGTTGAAGTCCATCTGTGTTAAAGGCAACAGAAAATTTAAGAATAAGGTGACTGCCAGTTTTTGGAAGAAAAAAATCAAAGCCATCAATAGTCATATGAAAAAATGCTCTAAATCACTAATGATTATAAAAATGCAAATTAAAACAACTGTTAGGTACACTTTACACTGATTAGATCGGCTAACATGACAGAAAAGAAAAATGACCAATGCTGAAGGGGATGTGGAAAAGCAGGGACCCTAATGACCTGCGGAGTTGTGAAATGGTCCAACCATTCTGGAGAACAATTTGGAACTATACCCTTTGACCCAGCAATACCACTACTAGGTTTGTATTTCAAAGAGATCAAAGAAAAAGAGAAAGGACTTATATGTACAAAAATGTCTGTAGTAGCTTTTTTTGTAATGGCAAGGAATTGGAAATTATGGGAAAGCCCATCAGTTAGGGAATGGCTGAACAAGTTGTGGCACATGATTGTGATAGAATACTATTATATACTATACAAGGAATGATGAGGGAGATGGATTCAGGAAAAACTGAGAAGACATATGAACTGATGCCAAGTGAAGTGAGCAGAACCAGAACATTGTACACAGTAACAGCAACATTATAAGGATGACCAAAACTATTAAAGACTTTGCTACTGTGAACAATATAATGATCCAAGATAATTCTAAAGGACTCATGATAAAAAATGCTATCCAACACCAGAAAAAGAACTGTTGAACTCCAAGTACAGATTGAAGAATATTTTTTCACTTTATTTTTCTTGCTTTTTTTTAAGCAACATGGCTAATATAAAAATGTATTTGCATAAAAGATATCATATTACTTGCCTTCTCAATGGGTTGGGGAGAGGTTGAAGAGAGATTTGGAGTTTTAAAAAATGAATGTTAAAAATGCTTAAAAAATGTTTTAAGTTAAAAAAAAAAAGAATGAAGTACCAGAAAGTCAATTAAACAACTTAATTAAAAATATCAATTGATCCTAAGCATACTCACTACCTGTATAGATTAAATTACCAAATACTATTTAAAGAAATAACCTAAATAGCTGGAGAAATATTTAGTGCTTGTAACTGATCCATTACAATATATTAACAATGACAATACTACCTAAGTTAATTTGCAGACTAGTGCTATATACCAAACTACCAAAGGGGCACTTCACAAAACTATAAAACCAACAATAAAAAAAAATCTTCAAAACTTTGTTTGGAGAAACAAAATATCTATTTCAAGGGAAATAATTTAAAAAGGTAAGAATGAAGAGGGAATAGCACTTCTAGACTTCAAACTATATTATAAAGCATCAATCATCAAAAAACCATTTGGTGTTGGTTAAAAAAATAGAAAAACTGATCAGTGGGACAGACTAGACAAGGAAAAAATTACACATAATTCCACACACTCCTTTCTGTTCTCATTCAATAACTACTAGAGTTAGAAATTGCATTTCTAACTTTTCTAAATTCTATTTGGGTTCTTTACTTCTTTCTTATTTTGGTTAATTTGCATAGCTCTAAAAGGGGTACACTGATGTTCCCCACTTTTAATCTTTCTCCCTTTAACTGAATTAACTTTTTTAAGTATTTAGATACTATTCCATTTAGTGTACATATATTAACTATTGAGATTGTCTATCATCTTTCAGCCAAATGTAGTTTTCTAATTTATCTCTTTTAATCAAGTCTATTTCTGCCATTATCCTTGCTTGAGAGCTAGCCTACTCATGAGTTCAGCTGAAGAACTTTGCTCCAGTCACTTACTTTAAAGCTGTGTAACTTTGTTTTGAATGTTTCTAGCAAATATTTTGTTGGATTCTGTTTTCTAATTCATTCTATCTTCTGCTCTCTGGGAAAGTTCATCTCATTCACTTTTAGTTCTGATTTGTGTGCATTTTCCTATCTCCTATTCTCTCATACTTTTTCCTCCTTGCCCTCTCTTTACACAGAAGAGGAGCTTGGAATAGGAGTATGCTTAGTGCCAAAGCTCTAAAATTGGCACAGCTTCCATTGTTCTCTTTTTCCTTTACCCAAACTCTAATCACAGATTCTTATCCTTTTTCTTTCCTTTTAAACCTCAGTTCATTATCCTGGCTTTGAATTTAAGTTTTATTTTTTTAATGAACAATCCCTCCTTAGACCTTTCTCTCCTTTTCCCTTCCTTTCTCCCTCTCCCCTTTTCCTGGTGAGTTGACAATATTTCTATAGCTTTGTGTGTTCTACTCTCTTTTGACAAATTTCGATCAAAGTGAAGTTTAAGTGATGTCTGGGCCTCCACCTCTTTCCTCTGTATAAATTGCTACTTGCATCCACCATTAGGTGGTTAATTTACTTCTCCTCACTTCTAGTGTGAATCTCCTCCACCCCCTTTCCTTTCAAAACATAACACCCGCTCCCAGGTCCTCCAGTTTATTACACATCTTCAAAGAGCTCCCCCCATTAAGTTTACACTTAAGATATACTTGTATCATTATCCCTTCCTCTTTGAGAATGCAAACACTTCAACCATTGAAAGATTTTTCTCATTGCTCATCTATATTTATCTTTTTATTCTGATTTTTGTATTACAAAGTTTCTACCCAAGTCTGGTCTTTTCATCAGGAATGCTTAAGACAGGCCCCATTTCATTAAACATCTATTTTCTTTTCTCCTATAAGATTATATTTTGTTTTGCTGAGTGAGTTATTCTTGACTTTAAGCCTGTATCTTTTGCTTTTTGTATTACTGTATTCCATGGTTTTTTTTTTCCCCTCTCTACCTCAGATATTAACTTTTTTCCCTTTTTAGGCTCTTGTTCATTATGCAGATCCCAAATTCTGTTAATGTTAAGCAAAGGGAAGGGGAGGTTTAAGGGCTTGGATGTGATTCAAGCCAAACCCTCCCTGTACAAATTAGTAATAATGAAAACACATATGAAGATAACCAACTAAAACTCAAAAAATCATTTTTATTAAAGATTGAAAACAAAAGTTCACACTAAAGAGCTTTCATTCCCAATTATTTTATGCTGCAAAACTTGAGAGGCTTATTATAGTTACTGATCATCAGCTTTAATAACCCTACTTGATTCTTCCACACTGATAAAAATTCTTTAAATTGGTAATCTGTAAATCACCCAGGTTTTTAAGAAATCAATTGCACTGAGTCAGCTTTTCAATACACTTTCTAATTTTCTGGATTTAAGGCAATTAGCTCAGACCTGTCCTCCCCAATATACATGCTCAAATATCACGAAAAATATTTAAAACCGTCAGGAGTTTAGCCAGCATTTAAGTTGCCTTTTCAGTGCTTGAAATTTTAAGTTACAGCAAATATTCTCCAACTATGGTAGTTCAGCAGAGATTTCAGGGTCACAAGTCAACCTGTTCCTTAGGAGCAATCCAATGGTGATACACAATAATTGTATCATTTGAGTGTATGCTACTTGACCAGAAAACTGGTAATTTCACACCTTGTAAGTAAAGTTTGATATTCCATAAGAAATGTTTTATTTTCCATGATTTACAGGCTTTATTCTAAATCTGTCCCATTCCCTTATGATTCTGGTAATAAACATATCGGAACTTCCAAGAACTTTGGAGTTAAAAACTAGTATCTTCTGACTTCACCTAACATGCCATCCCAACAATGTCTTAATCAGGAATTCCTGATTTAAAAATCTTTTTTCCGTAATCTCTTAGGGATAAACTTTAGGATAGCATTCTCTGCACTGGCTTCCCGGAGAAAGATTAAAGGATGCGCTTAATGAGCACCATTAACATCCTCATTATAAATTTCTTTACAATCCAAGAGCACCACCAGCGCTAGTGTTCTCCCAGGTATGTTTTTTAAATCAAATCTCTAGGATTACTCAATAACCTTTGTCTCTTTACACACCTTGGAAAGCAAGACACATCTTCAAAAAAGCTGAGAAAATTTTTTTAAAAAACGGTCTTAATTCACATCAGCATTAGAACTACTATTCTACACAATCGCTCCAACCCCCTGCAACAACGAACAGTTAACACGGTCACTTAAAATTTTGCTGGACTGAGTCAATAAAATAGTATAGATCCGCTCAGTTACAGCTCCTGGGGTGTAAAGGCCAGGACCAAAGCCACAGTTTCCGTCACCTGATCATCTTTCTGCGTGGGAAATCAAGAGGTTTCCTGGTAATTCTCGCGCAAAAGCAGGGCATAAATTAGAGTTTTGTGCTGAGTCAGGCTGCTGTTGCAGAGCCACCAGATGTGTCCGTTTCTGTTCTCCCCAGGCCGGGCTCCGCTCGCTCACTGGTTTTGCACGATTTTCCCGTAGCCGCCCCGCCCGGCGTCGTAGTCCTGCCGGTACTCGTCTCGCACCTGGCCCCCGGACCTGCCGCGGCCGTACTGGCGGCCCTCGCGGAAGCCCGCGTCCCAGTCCGTGCGGATGATGCGGTCGTCCAGCCGGGTCCCGTTGATGTAGCGCATGGCGTTCTCGGCGTCGGCGCGGCAGTAGTACTCCACGAAGCAGAAGCCGCAGGCCGTCTTCTTCACCTTGTCCAGGCCCATGATGATCTTTTTGATGTCCCCGCTTTTGCTGAAGAGTTCGTAGATCTGCTCCTCCGTGGTGTAAAAGGACAGGTTGCCCACGTACAGCGTGCAGCTCTTCTTTAATAACTTTTCTTGGTCGTCCATTTTACCTCGGAAGTGCTGGTCTCGGTACCAGCCCAGCTCCACGTAGGAGTCGCTCTGGAGCGCGCTCAGGAGTCCCCCCGACATGATGGCGACGGCGGAGGCGGTAGAGAGAGGTGGCCTGTCCGAGAGAACCGGCGGAGGTGAAGACGAGGAGCCGGGACAACTCCGACGACGCGCGGCGCAATCCGGATGCTCACTGAGGCCACTCTGCCGCGGTTGGCGGCGGACTTCCGGGGAATACCGGAAGCTTCCGCCGCTGGGACCAATCACAGGGCGCGCCTGACCGGAAGCGCGGGCTCGGTATGTCTTGCCCGCTGTAGCGAAAGAGTCGTAGCCTCTGCTGCCCCCTACTGTCGGGTGGTTTTGTTCAGCGGAGACCTAGCCGTGCTGCCCGGGGATGTGGCCATCATTTTCCTCTGACTCCTCACTTTCCTCCGCCGCCCCCTTCCCGGCTTGCCTTTAGGAATTCCTCCATAAAGCATTTAAGCGATGGAAATATAAATAAAACAGAACAGGACGGTTCTTGCTCTGAAGGCCCTAACACTTAAGAGTCTGTGATGCGATTCGGTGGAACAGGAGCTGGACCCGCGTAATAACTGAACAAGCCCAGGAGTTCTGGGTTCAAATTCTGACCCTAACCTCAGTTTCTTCATTTGTAAGATGGGAATGTGATGCTTCTTCCCCAGGGTTGTTATGAAGGAAGAGTTGTACCTTGAAAAATTAAATGAATTTATTATTAGAACTTTATTATTAGAATATTATAATAAGAATTATTATTAGAATTTTTATAGGTGGAGAGGGAAGTCCAGGAAGAAAGAGAATAACGTGAAGGAAGGTACAGAGTCAGGAATGACCATGATGGGTTTACTAGGCAGGGATAAGCCTGTAACTGGCCACAGTAGGGGGAAGGGAAGCATTGTATTGCTTCTCTTTAGTGAAGCGTTATATAGGGTGCACTATTAAATGCAATGCAGCTTCAGTTGGAGCCTGTCTTAGACCCACA
The DNA here is from genome assembly GCA_023548195.1 of Bettongia penicillata ogilbyi. Lineage (NCBI taxonomy): Eukaryota > Metazoa > Chordata > Mammalia > Diprotodontia > Potoroidae > Bettongia > Bettongia penicillata. Next base: position 9,479,635 of record JAJHZJ010000314.1, read on the forward strand.
ATAATATTTTTGACCTGCCACATGTTTCAGAATAGGTTATGAACAGGCAAAAAAAAAAAAAAAAGAGCCGCTTTTCACAGAGCCAACGCACAAGTTTACAGTCTAATAAAAATACACAGAGAAATAGAACAGACTGAAGATGTGGGTTGAAGTCACCATCAGAAGGATGCCATTCTCTAAATGGAATGAATGGGTCGGAGTGGGAGGGGGTGTGTTAACAGGATTTTTACTGAGCCAGTCTCTGACCTGAGAATGCTCCAAGCTAAACATCTAGACCACAGTGACAGCAATTAAGTAGTTTAATTAGTTTCAGAGAGAGGAATGTTCTAGCTGAAGTAAAAACACAGGTTATATACTTAAATCACAAGTGGGGAAAGAGGGGGGAAGGTGGATTAAAAATAATCCTTTACCGCTTTCCCATGAGAAACTCACAAGTCATATAATACAACAATTTAGGAGGCAGGTCTTTGGGGGTCCAGACTACCTCCCCTAGATACAGAACCAGAGTTCCCTCTCCGGAACAGGTTTACAATATTTGATTCACTTCCTTTAAGGTACAGTGGTTGTGAGCCTTGTCAGATTTTGACTCCCAAGACAGAGAGGCAGCTCTTGAGAAAACGGAATTATTACCATATTCATTACAAATATGTTGATTAATATGAAAATAATAATTCCCTTCTCAGGTGGAAACTGGAAGCTATAAATTTTACAAATGAAAAAAGTGGACTAAGGTAGGGCTGCATATACAACTTTGCCTATCCTCGAATCTAAGGCAGAAAAAGGTAGAACAGGGATTTGTAAAGTTTGAAACCAAAAAAAGATCCTTAATCCTCAAGAAAATGTTTATCTTCATTGAGGACAGAATTTGAAAAAGATTTAAATTTTTTAAAAGTATGTTTGTTTTTTCATTAATGTACTTACTTATTGCTTTTTAAAAAGCTGCCATAGGAGCTAAAAGATGAAACAGGTAGTACATAAATTTGTAAATAATTGAAAATAGTTTCATGAGTAGACAGTGAGGGCTTTACTTGCTTTAGTATTCATTAGTATAGAACATGGATGCACCAATTTCTTTAACTAAGTTCTCCATTTGAATATTATTATCGATTGAAATGGGCAGCTAGATGGCAAAGTGGATAGAGTGCCTGGTCTGGAGGCAGGAAGACTCATCCTTCCAAGTTCAAATCTGGCTTCAGACACTTACTGGGCAAACCACTTAACCAAGCTTGCCTCAGTATCCTTATCTGTAAAATGAGCTGGAGAAGGAAATGGTAAAAAACTCCAATGTCTTTGCCAAGAAAACCCCAAATGGGGTCACAAATGAGAATATTGATGGAACAGCAACAAACTGATTATATGAATCATAGAAGTCAGAGAGTTTCATCAGATCATAGAATGTTAGATGTGGGAGAGACCTTTTATTCAACACTTTCTAAACCCTCTAGCAGCAGCTGATAGTAGTAACTAGAGCACTGGACCTTGTGTCAGGAAGATCTGAGTTCAAATCCAACCTGACACTTAGTAGCTGTGTGACTCTGGGAAAGTCATTTAAATTTCGTGTACTTCAGGTTTCTCAACTGTGAAATGAGGATAATAATAGCCCCTACCTCACAGGGTTGTTGTGAGGATTATATGAGACAATATTTGTAGAAAATTTCTTAGCTCAGTTCCTGGCACACACACACAAACTATACATAATTACTATATTATATAATTATTACATATTATATGTGTGTATACATGTACACATATGTATACATATGTATATGTTATATGTATAATATTATATATTATTACATATTTATATAGTCTGGTGTTATTATAAATGCATAAAATATATAAATAAGTAAATATAATAATAAATAAATAAAACATATATATATATATAAAAGCTATACAAATGCTTATTCCCTGCCCCATCTCCCTTTCTTTTTATTAGCCGAGGATCACATAGATGAGGAAGCTTGGCCAATTTTTTTTCTTTTATTCAGGCTTGTAGAATTATGTGGTATGGCAGCCCCCCCAAATCTAATTCTAAATCTAGGCCTAATTAAAGCAACAGACCTATAGAAGGAGAGAACTCTAGAGGTGGCTGTAGCTTTTCTCTGCCCTCGTAAGATCCCAACTGGAATATTGTGGGCACCACATTTTAGGAAGGACATTGATAACCTGGAGACCATCCAGAAGAGGGAAGCCAAGATGGGGAAGGGTATCAAGTTCACAACATAGAGGATCAGTTGAAGAAGCAGGTTGGCTAGGCTACAAAAGAGAAAAATTAGGGAAATGAGGTATCATTTGGAGGGCTTATTACCTACAAAAGAGATGAGATTTTTCTCTGCTTGTCCTTCCAGTTATGAGAAATGGGTGGAAGTTGCAAAAAGGCATGTTTGAACTAAATATAAGGAAAAACTTCCTAAACAACCAGAATAATTGAAAAGTGGAATGAAAGGCCTCAGGCAGTAAGTGATTCCCCCTTACCTGGGGTCTTCTGGTGAAGGCTGGGCGACCATTTGTCAGCTCTCTGGCAGAGGGGATTGTTCAGGAATGAACTGACCTTGATGGACTCTGAGATCCCTTTCAACACTGTGATTCTGTGAACTTTTATTGATATATTCTAACAGAAACACTCCATGGTTTGGCTTTTCTGGTTTTTTTAGTAACATGGGTTTCATCTCAAAGAAGAGACACAATCTATAAACCATCAGGGTTACTGGGACAATAAGCTGATATAGAAAGGTAAAGCCAATATTTCTACATCATATTTGTTTGAATGGTCCATCAGTCTGAATGTATGTGCAGACTGGCTCGCTGAAGAACCAATCACTGATCAAACAAGTTAGGGTAGTCATGAAGGCCTAGGTTCTGTGCCCACTTTACTCCCCTCTCCAGACAACTCCCCTGAGAACTTATAGGTTATAGCACATGATGCCTTTTGGGTATTTTAGATATCATTTTCATATAATTATTGTCCCCTGTTAATTCTGACTGAACTGAGTAAGCTGTACAACTCTTGTGCAGAACACAGATGCCTGATTTATGACAGGAATAAGCCTGATTAGAGAAGAACTGGAATACTCGTCTTGGCCCAACACCATATTACCCTCCCCTAAGAGCTCTCATGAGTAAACTCATATTGTATCATCTGGGAATGTTAGTGGAATTCAATGACAGCAAGGGGAATTTAGGAGGTGGATCATAACTTTAGATTTCTAGATGGCACAGATGGAGCAGTGGGCTTGGAATTAAGAAGACTCAACTTTATGAGTTCAAATCTGCCATAGCCATTTACTAGCTGTGTGACCCTGGGCAAGTCACCTAATCTTGTTTGCCTCAGTCCCTTATCTGTAAAATGAAATGGTAAGCCACTCCAGTATCTTTGCAAAGAAAACCCCAAAATGGGGCAATGGAGAGTTGGACATGACTCAACAACCACAAGAAGAAACTGTGGTAAATGGGGAAAGGAATATGATCCGGAAAGGATAGAAAAAGAGGAGACTGGGGAAGAAGGAAAGACAAAATAGTAATGAGAGGGCAAAGATGAGAAAAATGAGCAGAAAAATGATGATATGAAGGTATAAGGAACTTTGTTCACATGGAAACCACCCTAGTGGAAGTCCTTGCCACCTCTCACCTGGACCTTTTGAGTGGCCTCCTAACTGGTCTCTCAACTTGCAGTCTCTTCCACCTCCAATCCATTCTCCATGTAACTGCCAAAATGGTTTTCCTAAAGCACAATTTTAACCATATCGCTTCCCTACTCAAGAATTTTGAGTGGTTCCTTAATGCTACTGGGATAAAATACAAATTCCTCAGCATTCCATTTAAAGCCCTTCACAGCTTGAATTCAGTCTACCTTTCCAGTTTATTTCATATAATTTTCCTTGAAATAAACAAAGGCTTTTAGGCAAAACAGCATTTTTGATCACTACATCTCTCCCTCTCTTCTCTCCCCCTCCTTATTTCTCATCATCAGAAATTATCATCAGAAAACATTTCTTTTGTCCCAGATGACAACTCCAAAATATGTTTGTCTATCAGGGGTGGGGAACCTGCAGTTCCAAGGCCACATGTGGCCCTTTAGGTCTTCAAGTGCGGCTGGATCCAAACTATGCAGAACAAATTCCCTTAAAAAAAATTTGTTATGTAAAACTTGAACTCAGTCAAAAGGCTACACCCAAGGATCAGAAGGCCACATGTGACCTCAAGGCAGTAGGTTCTCCACCCCTACTTTAGGCAGTTGCTCAAATTGTAAGGAAAATTGCCTTATAGCTATGAAAATGAAACATTTCTAATGTCAAAAGATATCTTAATAATATAATAATAAATATATAATATATAAATATTAAAATAGAGGCAACGAGGTGGCACAATGGATAGAGTGTTTGGTCTGGAAGAGTCATCTTCCTGAGTTCAAATTTGGCCTCATACTTCCTGGCCATTTGACCCTGGGAAAGCCACTTAACCATGCTTGCCTCAGTATCCCCTTCTGTAAAATGAGCTGGACAAGGGAATGACAAACCATTCCATTATCTTTGCCAAGAAAACCCCAAATGGAGTCATGAAGCATCTGAACATGAACAACAACACCTTCCAGCCAGACTAGTTTTATTTATGGATTAATCTATTTCCAAAGATCTCATTTTCACTGATCCTTACATAATAAATCATAGGATCATAGATTTATAACTGAGAGGAATCTTGGAAATAATCTAATTCATTTTGGATTTTTTAAAGTGTTTTTTTTCCTAATCCCTTCATTTTACAGATAAAGAAACTGAGACCCATAGAGTGAATTGACTTGCCCAGAGGTCACACTGCCAATTAGTAGTAGCAAAGGCAGAATTTGAACCTAAATCTTTGACTTCAAATTCAGTGATTTATTTCATTGGGTTTCACAAACATTCATTTCTTTGACTTAAGGCCTCCTTCCTTAAAATGTAACCTTTTCTTTGAAATGATTAGTCATTCATGACACAGTATAAATGAATTGATCAGATACTTTAGGCTTTCATAGGAGGTAGAATGGGAAAAAATGAAGACATAAAAGGGCCTAGTAGAAGTATAAGAGGGAAGATTTGGGAATGGGAAAAGACATAGAAAGAGGCCTGGGACAATCTAAATATATCTTCTCTCCAGTTTTCCTTAGAGTTGGCATGATTGGAAAGTATATTATCACTCCCCCTCCCCACAGCATTAGGTAGTACTGGGTGAGATCTCACCTTCTGTGTCCTCAGCATTTTGATGCATCTTTATGTTCCTGAAGATAAAACTTCATGACAGCCTTCAAGGATAATCCAGATGCCATTTCTCAGACAAATGACAGGAAGGAAAGTAGCCAGACTTTTCCATTTCTGAGAATTTTTATCAATTGACCTGAGGCTTGAGTGCCTCTGATAATGTACTCTGCACACAATGGGTTTATAAACTAGCACAGTGCTCAGTGCTCAAATACAATTGATTAACTGACTGATGTCCTTTCTGTTGGCCCCTGGTGGGGATGAGGAAAGCATAGCCTGGGAAGGCAGCCCACATCTGTTTTCTTAAATTTATTGAGTGCCTGGGCCAAATTGTACAATCTCCAACTACAGTTTGGAGACTCTTAGCTTTTGAACCCATACTCGCCATTGCCACCTCTCTGAACCAAGCCCACTTTTTTCTCCTGATTTTCATGCTATCAGGTTAAGAGTGTCCAAGTGTCTCTCTAGAGGAAAATACATAAGGGATTGTTAAAAAGCAAATTTGAAAGAAAAACAGAGGGACACAGTTTATTAGGATTTACCTAAGTTTTAAAGCCTGATTTAATTTAGCGCTAGCCTTTTTTTTTTTTAGCTCACAAGTGCTTAGATGAGTGTTCATAGACAGTTTATCTCATGGTTTATTTATTATTTTCATCTGACCTGAATCTGTGGATTTGGAAAATAAACCAGAAATTAAAACAGGTCTTCTTTAGGCCAGTAGGAAAAGACCTATTTGGAATCCTCTAAAACTCAACAGTTTTAGAGGGAATGGGAAAAAATGAAGACACAAAAGGGCCTAGTAGAGGTATAAGAGGGAAGATTTGGGAATTGGAAAAGACATAGAAAGAGGCCTGGGACAATCTAAATATATCTTCTCTCCAGTTTTCCTTAGAGTTGGCGTGATTGGAAAGTATATTATCACTACCCCTCCCCACAGCATTAGATAATACTGGGTGAATGGGGTAGAGCTTGCTTGGATGAAGATTGGAAGGTGGGTACTTCAAACATATCTCACCCCTCTATTTTGAGAATGACTCCAGGACTCCACTGATCACCATAGGAAGGACCTATAGTGTGATATCTGCCCTACTACTAAGTGCCACACCCTTCAGAGTCCCATGAACTCCCACTGCTATCCACCTTTTACTCAAGAATTGGAATCAAATCACCATAACCATTTTTATTGTTAAGGAGATGATAATCTTCCATAGCTTCACTAGGAGCCCTGGTGATTCTGAATCACAGACTGCCAGGCTGAAAGCCCTTTCCTGGCAGCACTCCTAAAATCCACCCTATCCCTCTCCTGCCCCATCCCACCATTCATTGTGTCCCCTGGAGCCCCCATTCTACTGTTTGTATTTTTTCTATCATTCCTTTCCCAGCTGAATAGAGAGTTCCCACTGAAGTATTTTTTCTGCCAAGACAGATACCTTTTCTGCAAATTATAGGCTTAAAATTACCCAGAGCTACAAAGAAGTTAAATGACTTATCTCAGGTTGACATAGTCAATCTGTTTCAGAGGTAGGGCATGCTACTACTATTACTACTCCTGCTGCTGCCACTGCAGTTGCTACTGCTACTATTTCCACTGTTACAAATGCTGCTACTACTGTTACTATTATGGCTGTTGTTGCTGCTACTACTCTGTTACTGGTATACCTAAGTCATTCTCTAAGAAGAACAGTTCTCTAAGATTATATAAATTGCACTGATAAAGACAGTTTTCTCACCTGTGATTTATATAATAATATACCAATATAATTATATATGCTAATATATATATATGTACTAATATAATTATAGGCCTAGTTCCTATTGCTATGTTTCATACTTTGTTTTCTATGTACATATTGTTTCTATTGATAGAATGTAAATTCCTTGAGACCAGGGGAATATATATTTTTTAATCTATAAACTCTCAGGACCTAGCACAGTGTCTGGCACCTAGGGTGCTTAACAATTGCTTATTGAATTGGAATGGAAAAAAATAGTGGATTAGGAGTGTGGTGGTGGCGAAACCTCCATTCTAAATGTTACAATGATTCCATCTTACTTAGGGAACAAGGTGGAACTTACTTGAACAAGGGGCAAAATTAGTCTGTTGACTGATTCACTGCACATTTGTAAAGAATTTCATTTAAGTGTTCTCTCAGGTTACAAAGGTTGCCAAGGCGAACAGAATTAGTAGAGTTGAGTGTCTTGGTTTATCATTGTTTTCACCACATGGGTGATATATATGTTATTGTTCGCCCTTCATTTTCAAGAGGATCAGTGTCTTGGGAGAAGTCTTGACTTGCTCATGAATTGAATTTTAAGTGAAGCAGAGCTGCCAAAACTTGTCAGCCTCCCTCTCTTCCAGAGTCATTAAAGTCCAGTGGCAAGACAAAAGTCAAGATGACTGGTGATGGCTTGGGATGCAGCGGATGACCTTGGCCTTTCTTAATCAAGGTTGTTTTCCAGGCCTCAGTTTGTCTGCAGTAACACCCATTCAATGACTAAGGGCTAGGCAAGAACTGAGACAAAAGATGGCCTAATTTACCATCAAAAAATATCAGTCTGGGAGACAGGGCAATAGGTGAGATGGGATTCTCCTGAGGCTGGTACACATAAATCATTTTAAAAATTTATATTACCTGCCCTTGATCACAACTGTTTTATTAGAATCTTAATGGATAGGGTGTCTGCATTCTTTATAATTAATTATGCTCTTATTCTTCTGAGTGCTTTCCATATCTCTTATTAAACTTCCACAGTCTATTTCTGTGTCTTGTTACTGGCTGTCTCCCATGCCTGGAATTTTCTTCTTTCTCACATCCACCTTTTGGTTTCTCCGACTTTCTTCAAATTTCAGCTAAAAATCTCACCTTCTGCAAGAAACTCACCCCAATTTTCCTTAATTTTAGTGCTGTTGATTATCTCTACACACACACATACACATACCTCATACACATATCTTGTTTGTATATAGTTGTTTGCATTTTGTCTCCTCTTGTTAGATTATAAACTCCTTGAGGGTAGGAACTATTATGGCTTTTCCTTGTATCACTAGAATGTATTAGCACAGAGCCTGGAATGTAGTAGGCACTTAATAAAGGTTTCTTGACTTCATTTGACCTTGTATTCTAGTTATTGGTTATCCTCTCTACTAGACAATAAATTCTGAGGGAAGGGGCATCTCATTTTCTTTATATTCCTCCCAGTACCTTGAACATAGACAGCACTCAATAGACATTTGTTGAAAGGATGGGATAGATGCTTCTTAGAAAAAGGCTTTATCTTGTTTTTCAACCACAGAATATTCCACCTGGAAGGAACTTTGAAAATCATCTCCTCCATCTGCACATTTTACTGCTAAGGAACTGAAGAATTCTGTTGTAAGCCCTCTTTTCCATCTAGAAAACTTCACTTGGTAATATTATCAGATCCCAGTGGATTCAATCATCATTTCTATGTTGATCCTTCTCAGATCAGTCTATCCAGTTCTAATATCTCTCCTCACCTCCATTTCTGCATCTCCACCTGCCTAGTGGACATTTGGGATTGGGTGTTCCATAGACATCTTATACTCAATATCTCTAGAACAGAACTTTTCACTCCCCTGAAACCCTTCCCTCTTCCTAACTTTTCTGTTACTATTGAGGGTACCATTACGCTCCTGGGTGACTATCCAGGCTTGCAACTTAGGTGTTATCCTCAACACCTCTCTCTCACGCTGTCTCACAAGCCAATCTGTTGCCAAGTCGTATTGATTTTACTTCTGGAATAACTCTCATATATACCCTCTTCTTTCCTCTGAAACTGCCACCACACTGGCAGAGGTCCTCATCACCTCATTCTTGGACAATTATAATAGCCTTTTGGTTAGCCTGCCAGTCATAAGTTTTCCCATTCCAGTCCATTCTTCATTCAGCTGTCAAAGTGATCTTCTCTGAAGCCCAGGTCTAACCATGCCACCCCTACACTCCCCAAACCCCAGGGGTTCCTTAGTATATCAAGGATCAAATATAAAATCCTGTTTGGTGTTCAAAACCCTTCATAATCTGTTCCCCTCTTATTTTTCCCGATTTCTTACATCTTAGACCAATCTAATAAGCAATCTAATATATTTAGAGGCAGTTCAGAATTTTAGAGGGACTGAAGACTTGTATTGTCCTAGAGGATGATTTGAACACATGAATTCATTCGCTAGATCAGTAATGAGGGCCAGGAGTTTATGAGGAGATGATGTGATCAAAAGGTACACTCCATCAGAACAGTAATGAAGAGGGTGTGGGTGCCAAATGGGCTGGAACAAAGAACCCTTTCTGCATGCTTGTAAATTCCTAGAAAGCCACAGTAAGAAATGAACGTAAAGTGGTTCCTTTTGGGCAGTCTTCCCTAGACATAGGCATGCTAGGAGTGGGAACAGAATCAGAATCAGAACATGCAAGTGAGCTCTTTGATCTTCTAACCAATTCAAGGACAATCTCAAATGAATCCAGGACAGACTATTCTGAACTAGTGATATAAAAAGTCTCAGATTGGTAATATGTAACACTGAAATAGTACACTTCTATGCACCACTGAAGAAAAGTACATGCTTCACTGTAAGAAGACATGTAAAAACAGATTTTATAGATGTTAAAATAAAATTTAAAAATGGATCAAGGAATTTAAATTTCCCAAAGGTTGCAAAAGTCTGTCAATCACAAGGTTTAATTAAGGCAATAAGATTCTATTTATCTTCTACATCATCCAACATGACACTAGGAACACAGTAGTTACCCAATATCTACTTAGGAATTAGTCCACTTTTGTGTAGACCAATCTTTCCATATTTATTTGAATATTTATTGAGCACTTGCTGTATACTTACTATTGTGCCAGTAGTCATACAAAGAAGCACAGAACAGTAGATCAACACAAGAAACACATGAAATAGTGAGAAATAAAAAACAGTACGTCCTCCTCTGATGCTTTATCATGGTATGGAGGTGACCTTTATAGCTCAGACAGAGTCTATGCTAGCTGAACCCAAGACCTGGTGTACCTTAGCAAACTAGAAAAGCTTGGAGTACAGGCCCAGGGAAAGCCTATATCCCTGTTATTCAAGGATCAGCCTAGCAAGATTTGGAGATGTTTTGCACCAGAAGGTTGGTAACTAACTGATGACTTTTTTTTTTTTTTGGTCAAAGCAACCCATTAAATGATTCCACTACATGTGGAAGGGACTGCAATCCATATTTAATCAATCAATCAATAGACATTCATTAAGTGCTTACTATATGCTAAGCACTGGGCATACAAAACTAAAAATAAAATAGTGCTTGCCTTTGAGGTGCTTATATTCGAGAAATGACATGTACACACACATGTATATACAAAATAAACGGCCATTTTGTGGAGGAAAGGTACTAGCAGCTGGAGGGATCAGAAAAGCTCTGAGGAGGTGACATTTGCACTGAGTTTTGAAGGAATTCAAAGAAGTAGATTCAAGGCACGTGCAACTGGAGACAGAAAATGAATGTAATATATGAGGAACAGAAAGAAGGCATTTTGGCTAAACCAGTGGGGAACCTGTACCCTCAAGGCCACATGTGACCCTCTAGGTCCTCAAGTGTGGCCCCTGACTGAATCCAAACTTCACAAAACAAACCCCTTTAATAAAAAGATTTGTTCTGTAAAAGTTGGACTCAGTCAAAAGCCTGAGGACCTAGAAGGCCACATGTGGCCTCAAGGACACAGGTTTCCCACCCCTGGGCTAAACCATAGAGTGTTAAGAGGAGGAGTAATGAAAAGTTAGATAGTTTGGAGCCACATTGTGAATGACTTTAAATGTCAAATGGAAGTAGTTGCATCCTATTTTACAAGTAATAGGAAGCAGTTTATTGAGGAGGGTACTGATTGCAGCCCTCATTGACCTTTTCCCCATTTTAAATTCTTTCAGGACTTAGTCTGTATCTTACCACTTGGTCAGACTTATCCTTTAGGAAAAAATACTTCAGCATTTTTGAAGACAATAGATGGGAGAGGGAAAGAGATTTGAGGGAGGGAGATCAATTAGAAAGATATTAAAATGGTGCAGGTGAGTGGTAATGAGGGCTGGAACTAGGATGGTGGCCAGATGAGTAGAGGGAAAGAAATAAAGGGGAAAGATGGTGTAATTGTAGAATTGACAAGACTTAGCAACTGTGGGTAGGAAAAGTGATGAATTAAGAACTTATTTGAGGGTGTGAACTTGAGGGATCAGAGGGACATAAGAGTTAGCATTTATATATAGCACTTTAAAGTTTGCAAAGCACTTCACCAATATCTCATTTTATTCTCACAATAACCTTAAGAGGTAAGTGCTATTATCACCATTTTTTCAGATGAGGTAGATAGAGGTTGTGACATGCCCAGGGTCACATAGTAGTAAGGCAGAACTTGATCTCAGTTCTTCCTGATGCTAGGTCTAGTTCTGTTTTAGACATGTTGAGTTTGAGGTGCCTATAGAACCTCCACTTCAAAATGCCCAGTAGGCATTTTGACATCAGGAGAATTCAAAAAAGAGGGAGATCAAGGAAGGCTGCTGTAGGATTATAGACTCATAAGGCCATAGGTTCAGAGCTGAGAGGATCTCAAAAGCCACCTAGTCTAATCCTTTCCTGAGAGGCTAAGTGACTTGTCTAAGCTCATCAGGGAAGAGTTCCTGAAAGGAGAAGTATTTGAGCTGTATTCTAATCTGGTCATGTTACTAAAATATTAAGGTAGAAATTGTATGTTTTATTTACTTTTTTGTGACTTAACCTCTAGATTTTTAGGTTTGCTGAAATAGCCCTAAGAAGACTGGTTGAAGGTTGGATAATAGAAGAACATGTATATATATATATGTGTGTGTGTGTGTGTGTGTGTGCGTGCGTGCGTGCGTGTGTGTGTGTATGTCTTACTTGATTCTCATCACAACCCTGTGAAGGAAATGGTATATTAACCCCATTATACAGATGAAGAAACTGAGGCTTCAAAACAGCTAGGTGATGCAGTGGATAGAGCCATGGGACTTGGAATGAGGAAGACCTGAATTAAAATCCTCATACACTTAAAAACTGTGTAACCCTGGGACAAGTCACTTAACCTCTGTCTGCCTCAGTTTCCTCAATTGTAAAATAGGGATAATAAACCCTGCCAGGGTTGTTGTGAGGACTAAATGAGCTAACATATGTAGCGTTTTGCAAATCTTCTAGTGTTATATAAATGCTAGCTATTAAGAAAAATTAGAGAAAGCAAATGACTTTCCCAAGGTCATATAGATACCTTAAACAACATTACTGGAAGAGAGATAGGCATATAGTATCTCAAGTGTTTTTTTCCTTCCCTATACTCTATACAGTGTTTTGGAGACTAGGTCTGGATGCAGTTCCTCTTTATATCTGCCCCTTCAAATCCTCTTACTTCAAGATTCAGTTCAAGGATCAACTTCACCATGCTGATCTCCCCATCAGAGGGTAATTTCTCTCCCTTTTCAAAGTTCCTGGCGCCCTTTGTTAAGATCTGTCTTTTACAATTCTATTTCATTCTACCTTATACCATTCTTGTCTCTCTACTGTATTCCCTTTTTAGACTGTAAGTTCCTTGAGGTTAGGGATTCGGTCATTTTCCGCTTTATCTTTATTTGCCCAGAAGCTGACACCGCTTTGTATTGGGTAGGCTTGTTGAATCGACATGACACTAGTGATAGAGTACCTGTAACACTATAAAAATGAGAGCAGTTGGAAGAATCAAGATCAAATAAATCTATTCCTTAAGCAGACTTACAGGCAGGGCCATTTAAAATCTGCATATGATACCTGAAAAAAAGATGGTCAGGCATAACAAAATGCATAAGGAAAAACAAATGATTGATTCAGTTATGGGTAGCAAGGATGGGGCAAGCCACAAAACCGAGAGAAATCTGGAAACGGATGTTAAGCCTTTTGGATAAGGTTCATTTCTGTATTATGTGGAGGTATTTATTTAAGAGGACAAAGTGGATTCCTTGGTTTGGAAGTTAAAAGGCTTTTTTAGAGCCAAAGAACAAGGGAGCTTAGAGGAGGGAAGGAATTTCCTTGGCTCGTTCCCTTTACTCATAAATCATTACCTCTGCGGAAACACCAACCCAGGTTTCAAACAGCATCGCTCAGTCACCCTCCACCCACTTGGTCTCTCCCTTGCTCCGCCTTTCTGGGCACCCCATCCCGCGGTGCCCCCTGCGCTGTCCGCGCGACCCGGCAGGGGGAGGCAGAGGGACACATAGAAAGAGCATCAGCCCCGGCAAAAGCCTCCTCAGTGATGAAGCGCGGTGCTGGGGTGTGAAGGACGCACAGACTGCACAGGCGGGCGCTGGTCACTGCTCCTGGGAGGGTGCAGCTGGGTGGGAGCTGGGAGCTGGGTTGCATTACAGCTAGCACTTTTGGGGACTGCCCCGGGACCTGTCCTTGGGAGTCCTCTTCTTGCCCTCCTGTCCGGGGTCCCGCAGAAGCAACGAGCCACTCTGCCAGGGCTGGTAATAACCCCAGGCTCCATGACTCTCACGGGAGGCGCATCCCGGCTCCCGGGGCTCCCGCTGCTCTTCCTGGCCGCGCTCGTCTACTTCGTCTCCGCGGAAGCACCAGGTACAGTTCCCCAGTCCCAGGGGAGCAGGTTGTCCTTTCCTCACTCTTGTCCCCTGACACGTCTTCCCTTCCATTCCTCTTTTCCATCTCTCCTTCTCCCACCGCTGCATGCCACCGTTCTGTCGCTTCGTGGAGGGGCCGGTTCCAGCCCCACTGCGCTTGGCAGTGTGTCACTAACCTGTGCGTCCTCACTCACTCCAGCCAGGAAAAGGGGTGGCAGATGGAGAGGGTGGCTGGTCGGTGCATCTTCTCAGGACAGTAGCCGGGGACATGGCTTGGTCGCCACCAGCGTCCCCCCTGACTCGGGATTCACTTTGACCCGGAATCCTCGGAGGTAGTTCCCCGGGGACCGCTGGAAGGGGAGGCGGGATTCGCGCCTTTGCGCGCCCCCAGAAGGACTTGGGTGTCCTATCCTATAATTTAACATGCTCTCTTCTCTGATTCACCTGTTAGCAAGGGTGGCGACAGCTGCGGGAAGGGAAGGGAAAGGAGAGGCGGAATTTCTTAGAGAAACTTCGACGGAAAAACTAGGGGCTCCTACGGGACCATCCAAACTCTGAGTTTGAGAAGGAGCAAAACTTGTTCTCGGGGTAGCCGGTGTCAGCTTCAGGCACTCTTGCACTGAGCAGCCAACCACTGTGACTTTGAGTGGGAAGTTTCTAATCAGGATAAACAGTTGTTGTGGTATCCCCCCCTCAACCCTCCTCCCCACACTCCTTTGTGGGAAACGAGGTGGGAAAGAAAAGGGAAGGGAATTGATGTTGGGGGATGGGGGGAAGGAGGGATTGGGGCAGAAAGGAAAAACTTCTCTTCTGAGGGCTTTTCTGAAAGTAGAGGCTTTAAACAGAGATGGATGCTGTGGGTGCTGAAATGTTGGAAAGGCAGTTAAAAAATGTCAATGCTTCTGTAAGTTTCTGGGAGAGAAAAAAAAACCCCCACATTTCTCAGAGGCTAGAAGTCATGCCTGTCGTGGTTTGTTTCCTTCATCCTAAAGCATTTGGTGGCTTCTGTTCCCACCTCCTCTCTTGCAGGCCTTTTCGCTTTTTGAAAATGTGTGGGTTTTATTTATGTCATCAGTTTGTAGGAGTCCAAAAAACTGAAATATTTGTTGATAGGAGTCACTCTCAGGCAGGAGAAGAAAGCCCATTTTGATTAGGGGTTCTTGTTTGATGATATGTAGTATGAAATCCTTTGCTTTTTGATTGTCATTGAAATGCCAAAGTGCTAGAATAGAGGGGAAAACCCCTCCAGGGAATGGGAGTGGGGTTGGGTTCTTTGCCTTGTCGACTTTTTTCTTGATGGCATAATCACAGGAGTGTATAGATCATTAGAGTTGAAGGGTCAACTTAGATTTCATCTCGTAAAAGTTTGAAGCTTTGCTAAATAAGTCTCAAAGTGTAGTATTCAAAAATATCCTTTACAGATTTTAGGAAACTTTTTTTTAAAAAGACCATGTACTCAAAAAAAATTTTTTTGAATCCTCCCTGAATCTAAACCTGAATAGGAATTCCTACCCACATTAGCTATATATGGGTACATACACATATGTAAATGTGTAAATATGTAAATATATTCATATATTTAACCACAATAACTTTGAATTAATGAAAGTTTATTGTTCCAGCAAGTTGATTATATTGGACTTTTTGCTAAAATGCCTTTATTACTGCAACACCTTTCAAGCATCTGGGTCAGGCAACAGTATTGGAATTTGGAAGCCATGTTAGGAATTTGGGAACCAGGGTTTGTTCCTAGTAGTCTACTGACTTCCATCATATTTCCTTTTCGTACTCCTTTTCTTTCCATAAATCACAGCATAGCTGTGGAATGCTAAAGCTGGGATATTTTCTGGCATTCTGCTTCACAATGTTGACATGGGTTTATAATTAAATGATCTCCAGCCAAGAAGTGGACAACGTAGGACAAACATACTTTGGGGTGACTGACAAGCTTAAATTAAATAATGCTACAAAACAGGAAAAAGTCCACAGAAACCTGTAGAGCATGCCATATATAACTATGGAAGAAATGACAGGATATGCAATTTATTTCATCTGCTATTGTGGGACAGTTTCCTGTTTATATTCCAGTATTAAAAAGTTAAAGTATCATCCTTCACAGGGCTTAGATGTTTCGTCTATACATCACAAAGTGAAGTGGAGTGGGGATTTGACAAATGGTTGCTTAATTTGATTAGTTTAGACAGTCAAGTGGTATAAGCCAAGCCAAAAAAGAAATTACCCCCCACCCCATACACTCCCCTGCCCCCTGCCACCCCACATTCTCAGGTCTGAATCTGTTGTATCTGTGGTCCATCTGATGCTTGAAGATGTAGCAAGAGCTGTAGTTTGACGGCAACAGATGATCACAATTCTAAAAATGAATTACAGGGCAAACTGAAATTGTAAATTACTAAGGCCTTGAACAGATTTTTAAAGTCCTTACCTTCTACTAACTTTATCTTCTTTGTTATAGAGATCATTTTAAAATGTTTTTACTAAGTCAAGAGCAAACTTTTTAAAGGGGAGAAATATTATAGATTTAGAGTTGAAAAGGTCATCAGAGTTATCTAAAGTCTTCATTTTATAGTTGAGGAAACTGAGACCCAGAGAGAAGTGGTTTGTTCAAAGCCACATAGGTAGTAGAATCTGGATTCAAACCCTAATGTATCTGACTCCCAATCTATTGCAGTCTTTACTGAACCACACATTCAGATGACTAGATTCTTTTTCTGCTTTTTCTGTGGTCTTTATAAACAGAAAATCTGATCTTTTCTTCCCAAGGGCAGAGCGGGTGGTACTATTCCAGAACAGATGAGAAAGAAGTGGTATTCTGTTATTCGGAAGCTAGATGGCGTAGTGGGTAGAGCACTGCCGACTGAAATCAGCAAGACTTCAAACCCAGTTCAAACTCAGCCTCAGACATTAGCTATATGATCCTGGGCAAATCCCTTAACCCTGTTCACCTCAGTTTCCCCATCTGTCAAATGAGCTGAAGAAGGAATGGGCGAGCCATTCCTTCAGTATCTTTGCCAGGAAAACCCCGACCGGGGTCACGAAGAGTCAGACACTACTAAAATTACTACAAAACTACAACAAATTTGTTTGTTGCTCACCTTGCGGGGTCCCTGTCCTTTCTGTGTCTTATCCTGACCTAGACAGACAAGTCGTGTATGTCAGTGTGACAGATGGCTACCTTTTGGATGGAATTTGAAGACTACAAGGAAGGCACTTTTTACTCTAAAACATATTTGGAACTCTATGGCCATACACTGTCTAAAATTCTACCAAGAGATTAATTTCTTTGGATTTAACCCAGCCCTTAGCCCAGTTTGTATTATTCATATGCAGATAGCAAGAGGAAACAAGTTAGAGGATAGTCAGCCTTAGAATCAGGAAGACCTGGGTTCCAGTCCTGCCTCTGATACATATTGTCTCTCTAAGTCACTTACCTCTTAATGTCCTATGACAATTCTCTTAAGACGCTAAGTTGAAGAATAGGTACTAACTTCTGTTGGTAGAAATTCCTCACCAGAGGTTGCTTTATGTCAATGAGATCATATGTACAAAAAAGAAAGTAAAAAAATGTAGATGCTACTTGGAGGGTGGAACATTTTAAGATGTTATCAGTCGTTAAGACCTTACTCTAATTTGTCAATCTAATTGTCTTTTGTAATTAGACATATTAGTTGGGATTGTGGCCCTAATGGGAGTGTGGAAATGGGAGTGTGGAGGGAGAAATAATTAAGGAGCATGGGTTTTGGTTAAGGGGCACTGGACTAGGGGAGGAGGACTCTGACAGATGCTTGAGATAGGTAGCATAAAGGAACAAGGCCCTTGTACGATAGATTGGAATCCTGGCACTGGGGGGAAGCAGAATAGTCAAAGTGGGAGGATATCCAAGACAAACTTTGTATGATTTGAAGTTTTACATAGGGAAGGAAGGTTCTGTGATTGAATCAGCCCAAAGCAACAATGGCAGATTGTAAAGGGCTGCTACAATGTTTCTCACCAAGAAATTCCATGAACCTTTCTTCTTTCCATCCAACCTTGTAAGAGGTTTCTTATGAAGGGAGACGGAAGAGAGACCATGGAATCATGAGGTCTAGGGCTGAAAAGGATCTAAGAGGTGGTTTAGTCCAACTCTCTCATTGTACAGATGTGGAAACTGGGCTTAGGGAGAAATGACTTGTTCAAGATTATACAAGTTGTAAGTAGCAAGAAGCAGTATTCAGATTCAGATCTTCTGACTCAAAAGTCAGCGTGCTTTCCACCACACTGGGCTCTCATCTACTTTATTTACTATCTGATGATGTCAAAATTTTGCTATTGATATGATTTTTTATGGTTATATTTTTCATATGATCAAGTAGGAGACTGTTCTCATTTATTCATAATCCTTAATATCACTGCTCATATAATTTTTACTACCGAAAATCTACTTCTCTGGAAGTTGTCATGATGTACATATTTATGCATAAATATGACTAGGCTTTAAATGCTTAAAACTACATGAAGATCTTTGTAGAATTATATAGGGAAGGGAGGGAGGGCTTGAGCAGTTGTGGGGATTATTATTACAGGCCAAAATACAAGAAGGCCCAAGTATCCCCTATACCTACTTTCATATGGGAAAGGCTTTACATAAGAGGGCATCTTACACCACCCCTATGGACAACTTAGATCTTGATATCCTTTATATAACATCAGCCCCTGTTACCTTTCAGTCTTGCAGAGGGGATTATCTCTCCTCACCAAGAGCTGTGTACATACTATGCTGATTTAATGATAACTGTGAACCTGATGATATTGTAAAAGGTATATTCCCTGACTGATAAGAACTGGAGAAATTTAAATCTTGAGACTAAAAATAAAAATAAAAAAAAGCACCTTTCAACATTTATTGATAGGGAAGGCAGGACAGTTCTCTCTTCATTCAGTCAACAATTCAGGATTTCTTGGATGGTATTCCTTGGGATGGTAATTGCAGCTTTATTGTTCAGTCTTTTTAGTCATGTCTTACTCTTCATGGCTACATTTGGGGTTCTCTTGGCAAAAGATACTGGGGTCGTTTGCCATTTCCTTTTCCAGGTCATTTTACAGATGAGGAAACTGAGATCAACAAGGTTAAGTGACTTGCTCCGTGTCACATAGCTAGTGTCTGAAGCCAGATTTGAATTCAGAAAGATGAGTCTTCCTTACTCCAAGCCTGGGGTTCCATCCAGAAGTGGATAGAATCTTGGCTCTGGAGTCAGAAGGAGTTGAGTTCAAATGTGACCTCAGACACTTAGTAACTGTGTTACCCTGGTAAGCCATTTAACCCTGTCTGCTACTTACTACCTATCATCTTGGACAGGTCACTGAACCTCTCTGGGACTGTTTCATGAAAGTGTGAAATGATAGGGTTGTACAAAATAAATGGGAGAGTGGTGGGTAAAAAATGAAATCACTGAGGAAACAAAGATTAGATCATCTCTGAGCATATGGATTCATTAAGCAATGCATGGCAATTACCCAACAAACCAGGATCAGACCTCCTCAGCTTGGGCCTGGACTCGAAATACAGGGGGAGACAGACTTTTATACGTTAAAAACAATTAAATTAGGTCAATTAATTAAAAGGAAACAACACATTAGGTAATCTGATTTCTAACTGGGTGAAAGATTAGGGACTTTCCAAGTTGGGAAGTAACAGTTACAATTCCCTCAATTCAGAAGAGGTGTCCCATTCCTTCCAAGTGTAAGTAAACAATCAAAGGAACATGGAAACAATATTTGATTGATCAGTATGGGGCCAGTTTTCAGATAAGACATGGGTTTCTTGAGGTGTATAATTGTGAGAAAAATTCTTGCATCAGTCTTTAGATCTGACTGAGTTTCTGGTGAGCATAACTTAGGTCTTTAGGTAAGAGATTCTAAGCAGCAGGTAGAATGGTCCAGCTTCTCAGCCACACAGGGCCGGGTTCAAACAGGGCAATAAGCTTTTCTCCCAGTTCCCACAACTGAATGAAGTTTTCTCCCAGTACCGAATTTGGACTAGATCCATAATTGAATAGAAAGGGACCTGAGCTAGTTCCAGAATTGAGTCACAGATGGAGGCAGTGTGGTTCAATCCATTCTCAAATTAACTACTTGCTGTCTTAATCCCCTCAATTTCCTCAGGAGATTGATCCTTTCTAGTTCTGAATTCACGATCCTATGACCATAATTCATTGGTCACACTGCCACTGCATTGACATCAAGCATAGAGTACCTGTTCCACAACAAGCTATGGTCTTTACCCTTTAAACAAGTTATTGAGGTAGACATAGTACCTACCTCACAGGGTTGTTGTGAGTATCAAATGATATCACATGTGTACAGTGCTTTGTGAACCTTAAAGCCTTTCATAAATTCCAACCATGCCCCCCAATCATCTAACAAGGCCAGTGATGGCCAGTCATCTGTTTTCTTTTTCAGCACGTTCCTTCCCTTCCTCCTGGAAGTTTTATTCCAGTGGTGGTTATCATGGATCTGAATTAATTTATGTTGTGCTCCATGGAAAATGGGACCGCAGAAAGGATATCTGCTAAAAGCAAAAACAAAAACCTCTTCACACAGCTAATAGTTTTCAAGAATTATTCTTAGAATTTTCTTTTTCTCAAGAAATGCTTTTCATTTCGTGAGAGAAGGAAGGTTCCCTTTCCTCCTTCCTCCCCCTCCAAGAAACCCAAGTAAAATTGCAGTTCCTAAATGCTTTAGTCATCAGAGGGCGCTCATGGCATGCCAGTGGCATAGCAATTCACTCATACACATTCTTTTCCTGCATATGAAGGAATCCATACATCATCCCAACAAGAGGAATCAGCCGCAGTAACTGTGGTTTGTTGCTGGGGTGTGTGCAAGTTATTGTATATTCATGTCTCATTCCTGTTGACACTTTAATTTGGTTTAGGGTCAAGAATTTTTTTCTGTGATTTCTGCTTTGTAGTGCTGACAATTCTGGAGGTCTGGGTGAATTATGTAACAAAGAAAAAAATTAGGGTCAACTTTCATTTACCTAGAAGTAAACTCTCTAATATGCTGCTGCTTCTTTAGCTTCACCTCCTTTCCCTCTTTCATTAGTTGCAGGAAATTTCATCACAGAATAGGTGAAGAAGGAAACATTCTCTTAATTAGCCAATTTGGCCACTCATTAGTAGGTAACAGAGTTGTTTGAAGACCTTTACCCCATCTTCACCCCCACCATATGCAGAAAAGATTTGAAATTTTTTTGGTTCTAAGTGTAGACAGTGAGGCTAAGCCGTGTGTACTCAGCAGGAGATGATAAATAGGAAAGAAAAGAAAAAGGAAGAGGAAAAATAAAGGGTGTTTGAAGAGAGGGAACTCTGATTCCATGCCAGTAGATCTGGTTTCTGAGTTCCTACTCAAACCTACAATTCCTGTAGTAACATTAAAAGAGTATGACACTTTTGTTTAATAAATAGATCAAAAGATGAAGTGTATCCCATCATGAAAAGTAGATCAATGATCTTTCAAATGTCAACCACACCAGACATAGGATGTTCTTCCAAAACAGATACAGTCACTCAGTAAGTATTTATTAATACTTATTGTGTGCCAGGCATTGTGCTACATTCTGGGGATATAAAGAAAGACCCTTCTTCAAGGAGCTCCAAGGAGCTCACATTCTCATGGGGGAGACAACATTTGAACAATTATGTACAGACAAGCTGTACATGTGTATACATATACATGTACATATAGACACATAGAGGATTAAGTCAATAAAATCATTTTTCAGTTGTGTCTAGCTCTCCGTAACCCCAATTGGGGTTTTCTTGGCAGAGTACAATAGTGGTTCTTTTCTAGTTCATTTTATAGATGACGAACTGAGGCAAGCAGGGTCAAGTGACTCACCCAGTCACACAGCTAGTGAGTATCGGGTCGTATTTGAGCTCTTGAAGATGAATCTTCTTGATTTCAAGTCCACTGTGCTACCTAGCTGCCCTATGTACACAGGATAAAGAGGAAATAATCATCAGAGGGAGATCTTTGGAATTAAGAAAGGTTAAGAAAGGCTTCCTGTAGAAAGTGGGATTTTAGCTTGAACTTGAAGGAAGCTAGGGAAGCCAGGTGGTGGAGACAAGGAAGGAGAGTATTTCAAGCATGAGTGATGATGGGTGAAAATTCCAGGAATTGATTAGTAAGTACCTTGTTTGAAGAACATCAAGGAGATGAGTAGTGTTCCTCAGATTCCAAATCTAGAGTTCTTCCCACTACACCATGCTGATCTTCAGTTCATTATCTGGTTATTTGGGTCATGCAGTAATTAGATATGATAGGATACTATTTAGTCATGCTTCATAATTTACAATAATTTCATATTACTCCCCTTTGCTCCCCCTTCCAGCTAAATAAGGCTACTAGATGTTCCCCAGATGCTTTATTCCACTTTCTGTCTCTGAACCTGTGCCCAGTATCTTCCCTTGCCTGTAATGCATTTCCCTCTCTGCCCCTTACAATCCCTAATTTCAAGATTCATCCTTTATACTATCTCCTACTGCAGAAGTCCTTAACCTAGGGTCTGTGAACTTGCTTTAAAAGATATTTTGGTCATTTTATTTCAATATAATTTGTTTCCTTTGTAAGTCGAAGTACTTTATTTGGTTCATTTGAAAAACATCATTCCGAGAAAGGGTTTGTAGGCTTCCCCAGATGGCCAACAGGATTCTGGACACTAGAAAGTTAAGAATCCCTGCCTTAAGGTTAATTTCCATCCACAGAAGACTTCTTCCTTCCTCACCCTCTAGTTCCAAAGGCTTCTTTTACAGCAAATCTTGTGAAGCTGTGATTTCTTGTCACACACTAAGATATTGGCCCCATAAACCTGGAGCTGTAACTAAGTACTATGTTAGGGGAGGAGAAGAAAAAAACACCCCCATGTTTAGGTAAGGACTATGATAGAAATTATAAAACCCTTTGTTTTCCTCTTAGTTGAGAGGGATACTAAGCTAATTTGGAGTGAAAGGTATACCTTTCTAAGATGACGAACAACTATTGAAATTTTCTCTGGGAATCCCTATTCCCAAAATGCTGGGCTTCTAGGCTCCATGTTAAAATGCTGGGATATGGTAAGAAAAATATTTCCTTATTTATTCAAGTTTGAAAACAACTTTCATTTCCTCTAAACACCTGTGACCTTGTCAATAATGCTTTTCCTGAACATTGCACATCTCCCTTTCCACACAGGAAATGGAAAACTGAAGTTCTTCTTTCACATGGAAGTAGTTTGTTAATATAATTATGGATCAGTTTAGCTTCAAAGAATGCTTTGAAGAATAGTTTTATTTCTGTAGTTTGTGAAGACACCTGTGGATCAGATGTGTTGAGGGTGAGAGAGAAAGGGACTTTTAAATGTTCTTCTTTCTACCTTTCCTAGTGTATGTAACTGGTCCTATTGCAAAATCCCACCCACAGGCTACATTAGCTTTTTGCTGAAGCATCTTGTTACATGATGCCACTTGGCAGGAGGTGGCTCCAAATTCATGCAAGATGGCAAACAGAGATAGGAGACTCCCTTAAAGCAAAGGATCCAGGCAGACCCAAGCTGGAGAGGCAGATTGGCAGATAATACTAGTGATTCCATCACTATCTTTGTCTTTATTTATTCAGAAGGAAGAAGGCCAGAAGGAATTTGTTACTTTTTTAAAGGCACACCCACTGACACAGCAATCATCCCTTTATGAAATAATGTAAGGCATTAGATCATTAAACAATAACCTTTGTTAAAATATTATAATAAAAACACTATTGTATGGCAGCACAACTAACACAACTTGCTGAATAATGATATATGTTGAGATTAATATTAGTGTATAAAAGAGCATAGCAATTCATCAGTCTTTTCCTCTAAGTTCTCATCAGGATATTTTCTCAACAAGTATTTATTAAGTAATGGGCAGGTAGGTGGTATTGTGGATAGAGTACTGGGCCTGGAGTCTTCCCGAGTTCAAATGTGGCCTCAGACACTTACTAACTGTGTGACCCTGGGCAAGTCACTTAACCCTGATTGCCTCAATTTCTTCATCTGTCAAATGAACTGGAGAAGGAAATGGCAAACCTCTCCAATATCTTTGCCAAGAAAACCCCAAAAAAGGTCACAAAGAGTTGAACAGAACTGAATAACAATAATTTATTAAACAACTGCTGTGTACCAGGCATCTTACTAAGCACTGGGGATACAAAGAAAGTCAATAGAACAGTCCTTGCTCTCAGGGATCTCACAGCCTAACTGTCCATTCAATCTCATTTACTTTTCCTTTCACAGATATCTTCTTTTAATGTACATTCCTTTCTATTGGTTCTGATTTTATACCTTACATTATTTCATAAAGGTGTGTTTGAATTTCTTT
Organism: Bettongia penicillata ogilbyi; assembly: GCA_023548195.1. Classification (NCBI taxonomy): domain Eukaryota; kingdom Metazoa; phylum Chordata; class Mammalia; order Diprotodontia; family Potoroidae; genus Bettongia; species Bettongia penicillata. Next base: position 9,503,874 of record JAJHZJ010000314.1, read on the forward strand.
GCATTCCTCATGCTTTCTACCATAATGGCGTTATTGTATTCTACTTCAATTAATGTAGCACAATTTAGAGCAAATGGGATAGTGTTTGTGAAGGTTTGTTTTTTCTTTCTTTAACAACCCTCAAAGTGCTATATATAAATGTGAACTGTCATTCTTCTTAGTTAACTATTCCTTGTAGGATAGTTAAGTGATAGTTTTGTCTTTAGGAACCAAAAGGCCAATAATGAGAATTTGGTGGCAGTTTTACAGCTGTAAGAGACTTTAAAAGACATCTGAGACTTGCAAAATCAAGCATGAAATAGGAGTCTCCTGGTGCTTACTTTAGTCCTAATGAATAAAAAAGCAGATTGGATGCCATATTAATTATTTTTATCATTAACTGTTCTTACCAGTCCAGAAGTGATACTTTAAGGAATTTTTCATATGGTAATTTTGACCTAATTATTCCCAAATCATCATAGAACTTTGGTAGTGGATTGTAAGTTTAGTAGGAATCATCTGTGACATACCACTCCCAATCTAACGTAATCTTTTGTGACATGCAGAGGCATAGTTTACATGGATAGAGAGAGGTGATAGACCCACTATCTTTTTCCATGGTCATGCTACATCCAAAGTATTGCATTCAATTCTGGGCATTACATTTTATTTATTTATTTATTTTAAATTTTAATAATTATTTTATTTGTTTTCAGTGTCCTACAATCACTTCTATATATCCTAAATTTTTTCCCCTCCCTCCTCTTCCTTCCCCCTCAATCCCCTCTCCCTCCCTGCCATGGCATAAAGTTTTATATAGGTTCTACACATACATTCCTATTAAATACATTTTCACCTTAGTCATGTTGCATAGAGGAATTAAAATAAATGGGAGGAATCATAAAACAAAACATAATACAAAAGAAAATGATCTGCTTCATTCTGCAATCCAGTTCCATAGTTCTTTCTCTGGATGTGGAAGGCATTTTGCCTTGAGAGTCCATTGGGAATTTTTTAAATCTTTGCATTGCAATGAAGTACTAAGTCTACCAGAAAAATTCCTCACACACTGTGGTGGTTGTTGTGTACAGAGTTCTCCTCGTTCTGCTCCTTTCACTCAGCATCAGTTCATATAAGTCTTTCCAGGCTTCTCTGAAGTCTTCCTGTTCATCATTTCTTAAAGCACAATAGTATTTCATTACATTCGTATACCACAATTTATTCAATCATTCCCCAGTTGATGGGCATTCCCTTGATTTCCAGTTTTTGGCCACCACAAAGAGAGATGCTATAATTATTTTTGTACATGTGGGACCCTTTCCCATTTTTATGATTTCTTGGGGATACAGTCCTAGAAGTGGTATTGCTAGGTATGCACATTTTTGTAGCCCTTTGGGCATAGTTCCAAATTGGGTGCTATATTTTAAGAATGTTGTTGATAAGGTGGAGGTTACCTAGGTCTTCCAAAGAAAGGCAAACAGGATAGTGAAGATAGTCTTGAGTCTGTGTAATATAAGAATGAAATGAAGGAACTGGAGATGTTTAGCCCAGAGAAAAGTAGACTTGGGGTCCACTACAGTTGCCTTCAAATGTTTGAGGATGGATTAAATTGTTCTGCCTGAAACTAGAGAGCAGATATGGGACAATGGCTGGATGTTGTAGAGATGAAAGTGAAGTAGACTACCTTGGAAGGTCATAGGTCATCTTTTATTGGAAATTTTCTTGCAAAACTTAGACAATTGTTGGGTATATTGTAGAGAAATTTCTTTTTTCAGATATGGGTTGGACTCTGTGGTCATCGAGATCCTTTCCAATCCTGAAGTTCTGTTATTGCTAACACTGAAGTATAAACATATGCCTCATTGAATTCTGCATTACTTTTTTCTGGTCACCAGTGAATATACTACAAAAGTTCAGGCAATCAACATATGAGTGACCCATAGTTTAACCTGCCTGAGATTTTTTTATCTAGCTACAATATCTAAATATAGAAAAACAGCATATGTAGTGTATAGAAGGTTATTCTTAATAACCAATGCCTTACAGATATTATCCTACTTGGTCCTTTACAAATATTATCTCTTTGATCCTTCACAATCCTGTGAAATAGGTGCTATTATTATCTGAACTTTTTGGATAAGGAACCTGAGGCTAAGAGTCTAAGCGACTTGTCTAGGGCCCGAAGGCTGCTACTAATTGTCTGAGGTAGGATTTGAACTCAGGGCTTTATGACTCCATGTTCAGCACTCTATTTGCCGGGGTTAGGAATATCTGCATTTAGTTTTGCCTTTGACACATATTAGCAATGTGACCCTGGATCTGACATTTCTGGTGAGGAAGTCTATTGGCACATCTGCTTGGTATGGAAAGTCACGGATGCATTCTCTTGGCTTAAATTTTGCCACCATAGTAAGGGGCACAGTAAGTAAATAACTCACATTTTTGTTTCTTTATTCATTTAGTTGCATTCTTCTTTAAGAGGTTATTTTTTTCATGTCTTTTCTGCATTGATAAGTGTTTTCCTCTGATATTTTCAAAGAATGGTTTCCCAGTCCATTCTCCATGCTTCTCTATGTGTTACAGTCTGTTTCCCATCATGCTTCATATAGTGTTGGATCTATTCCTGTTACAAAGTATTTGCTTGACCTCTCTCTCTTCTGGTTACTATTTGTCAAAGAACTTTCCTAGTAAGACAAGTGCTAACTTAGGGAATGGTAATGCTCATTCGGGTGCTCAGCATAGCTAGACAATGACTGTAACATTTCAAGAAAGAATGAATATTTCAAAGAGATTATTGGCTGGTTTGTTAAGTCATTTACAGTAGGCTGGATTTTAAGCCAGACCAACAACAGTAGTGCTTTTAAGAAACTATTTCTCAATTACAGAATGAATGTAAGGAATGTTAAGAAAGTCCCACAAAAAAATAGAAAAAAACCCACTTCAGGCTTGCTATCTGATACCATAGCGAAGGAGGCAAGATCCTTGCATATTCTTTTTACTTTCCCCTTAAATTGTATTCTTTGGTGGAATTCCTTTAGTTTGATTTTCCCAAGTTGTTCTTGAGAGACTAGTTTAGCTTTTTAGCTGAAATTGTAGTTTTTGATGCATTACATTTTGTTTTGACTGATCCTAGTACAAAGTGGCAAACTGCGAGAGACCAAAAAACCTCAAAATCCTGTTCTTTCTGCCTTTAACTTTTCTCCTACCTACTGGACTATCTCCCTCCCTGCTTTGGGTCCATACCTGTAATTTTCCTCACTGGAGGCTTTGAATTTTCTACCTAATTGGCACCTACCTTTTGTGACATCAAAACTGATGAATCTTTAAGATGTGCCTGAGTGAGACCTGGATCCCTCCTGGACCCCCATGGATCCTGCTGGATTTCCTCTGGCTATGAATGTGTAAGTAGCTTAATTGTGTGGCATTAGAATATTAGCTCTTTAAGGCAAGAGACTGGTTTTGTTTTTGTATTTCCAGCACCTAGCATTTAATAAATGTTTGCTGACTTACTGACTGATTGATATAACCCAAGTGAACCTCAAAAGAGGTGAATTTTCTGAGTGATAGCAGTAAAGGAAAAGTTTGAAGATGGCATTGGGGAGCAAAAAGTATTTTGATTCCCCTACTGAGATCTGTGAAGTGGGAAGCCATGAAGGAAAGTGCAACTAATACTGGTGAAGAATGACCAGAGATTCAGTGTCATTATGAGGAGCCACATCTCTGTGAGTGCCAGAAGCCTTCTAGGGGCAAGAGAAGACGTTTGTTAATTACAGAGTGGGCATTCTGGAGGATACAATGGAAGGAATGAATAGATCCAGAGTGTGACACTGAAAGAATAGGGCTGGAGTGGATGGGAATGAGAGAGCACAGAGCTAGAGTTAAGCTAGGGGATTTGTTGGCAGTTAACAGCTCAGTATCACCAAGATCAGGAGAATAAGAGGGGACAGGAATTGACTAATTGACTTTGGGAAATAAGTGTAGCAGCTCTTGGCACAGCCATTAAATGTTTGATCTTGTACAGCTGCTGTTGCTGTGTCCCTGGGACATATCTAGCCTCATAGGCAAGCACAAATAGGACTTAAGTAAATAGTCTGAAGATCTTTGCTTCAGAAATCGAAATTCCCATCTACTTCATTTTTAACCTGCTCTTTTATTTTTTAAAGAGAGAGGGAGAGGGAGGGAAGGGGAGAGAGAAAAAGAGAGAGGGAGGAAGAGAGAAAGAAGAGAGAAAGAACATATGGTGAGATAAAGGGGGACTTCTGGGAGCCTAGTAAGGCATCAGAAGGTGCTGCTGTGACCTTGATGGGGTGGCAGCTTGATGATTCTAGTGACAAGAAGGTGAAATGATCAAAGAACACTTACTATTTTACTTCTTCTGTGGAGATCTCTGAGTCTCTCCCAAGAGCTGCAATTGACTGGGACATGAACAAAGAGCTTTAAATCCTTAACCCAATGGATCAGCTGGGGTTTGGGTTGTTATCATTTAAAATCAGTTTTAATTTTTTATTACTTTGTGATGTATTTCCTTAAATCACTAGCTCCTTTGACCTCTCCTTTACACTTAATTATTTCCTAACATGTAGCAATCATTTGAGCCTTTCTACCAGACTATAGATTTCTAGAAAGTGAGAAGGCTAGCACTTTTCATGTTCATATCCTCAACAGGTAGTACAATGGTTCACATATAATCGATGCTTAACAAATGTTTAGGTAGCTAGGTGTCATAGTGGATAGAGCACTGGGACTGAAGTCAGGAAGACCTGAATTGTGGTGACCCTGGGCAGGTCACTTAAGCCTGTTTGCCTCAGTTCTTCATCTGTAAAATGAGCAGGAGAAGGAGATGACTAATCAGTCCAGTATGTTTGCCAAGAAAACCTCAAATGGGATCACGAAGAGTCAGATATGACCTAAAAGCAACTGAACAGCAACAATGATCAAATGTCCAATGTCAAGATCACTGGCTGGGCTGAAGAGAAGAATGTCAGGGTTTGTTTTTAAATCACCTGTGAAATAGCCTCCTACTTTTTCCCTGAATGTTTCAAATGGTGACTGTAGTTTAATTTGACACAGGCTATTGAAATGTTACGCAATAGTTGGGGATAGAATGTAGAACTTGGCCAACCAAATTACAGCTCAAATTATCTCAAGGTTAGAACTTATCAGCAGGTGTCTTAATGGGATGGCCAGTTCACCTAAGGAGGGGATGACGTCTAGGAGAGTACAGTCAATAACTGGGTTGTGAAGATTTAGATTTTACTCATCTACTTAGTGATAGTCTAAGGATCTTTACTTCAGAAATCAAAATTCTCAGATATTTCAGACTGTAAGATACACACACACAGACAGAACATGGTGAAATAAACATGATGATGATGATGAAGGGGAATAGTGTGATACAAAAAGTGTGCTAGTAAATGGATGTTTCTTTTCTCCCCATTCCTGTGAAGGGATAAAAGAAAAAAATCCACCCCAACAAGTCAAAAGTAATCTTGAACATATCCAACATACTATCCAACATATCCAACGTACTATGTACAGATTCGACCAATGGCAAGGTGACTGAATTGAACATCGTTTCTCAAGCTGTGCTTCAAAGAACACTGTAATATCCCTTTTATAAAAAAATAAGTTTTATTAATATCTTTTGCTTTTTACCTCTTCATAGTTTTCTCCAGTATCTCTCCTAGAGAACCTTCTCATATAGCAAATTATATTTTTTGAAGTGTTTAATTTTAATGAACCTTATGTTTTAATAAATATTAAGTATAATAAATTTTAGAAGGCTTCACTGTAGAGGTTCTGCCAAAGTTTTATTTAAACTGAAGGGCTCTATCACTGGAAAAGTTTGAGGACCACTGGACCAGAAAATATGAATCAAGGTATCTACTAATATCTTGAAAGGTGTGTGTGTGTGTGCATGTTTTTGTCCTTCGTTGCCAAAGAAGACATGCTACCAGAGAAATGATGACATAACTTGCACTTGACATGTTTTTGAGTGAGGGAGGGCTGTGCAGGTCACCAGCCTTACTTCTCCTCCAGAGCCATCCGAATCCAGTAACCTGATATTCCTCAGGATGACTAGAGATGACCCAGGATGAAGCAATTACGGTTAAGTGACTTGCCCAAGGTCACACAGCTAGTAAGTGTCAAGTGTCTGAGGTGAGATTTGAACTCAGTTCCTCTTGATTCCTGTACTGGTGCCTTATCCACTGCACCACCTAGCTACCCATCTTGAAAGAGAAGTAGGAGGGGAAGAATTGTTATTACCTTACTTTCATCCTAAGGACCCTTAATCTGTAGTTTAAGATGCAGCTAGGGAAGGTAACTCTCAATCAGATTAGACATTGTTTCTTTTTTTAAAAAATCCACAGTTAGGAAAGGTTCAGTCCACCTCACAAAATCATTGAATGTTAGTTGAAATCTTAGATATTGTCTCTTCCAGTTCAACATCCTCATTTTACAGATGAGGCAGCAAACTCTGAGAGATTAAGTGATTTGTTTATGATCACCCACTTAGGAGGCAGAGCTGGGATCTTAAGCCAGGGCTCCTATCTCTAAGATTATTACTTTTTTTTTTAACCACACCACAGGCCACAGAAAAATACTGAACCCCATTGCAATATATATGTATGGAAGGGTAATTGAGTTGAACTGGAACCTGGGGAAAGATAAATTAAATCCCATGATATTGCTCACTTCTAATTTTCTAGAGCCTGAAGAAGAAACATAACTAATGGGATAGTATCTATGAATTGGTGGACCTTATTGCTGAAGGTCAAAAAATCCCTTGATGCTTTGGTGGATCTCTGTAGGTACTCATCCCATTGAAATAGATCCTTCCACGTTATCTCATCCTGTCCAATTATTGCCTGTGTTGTCTCATGAATTCTCCATATGTTGTCTATACCACAACAGACTCTGGAGTTCTGCCTTTTGCGCTTTTCATATGTAAGGGGTACAAAAGTATCACTTCGGTTTTGTGCCTTTTATGCCTCATTCTTGCTATATGATTTGATCTTCCCCCTCCTCTTTTTCTATCTTCTTCTCTTCCTTCTCCTCCTCCTCCTCCTTTTCCTTCTCCTCCTTCTTCTGTCAAGATTTTCCTCCTTGTGTTCTTGTCTGCTATTTTCCCCAAGCAGCTCAGTAGAGTTGTTAACTCCATGCCTCTTGTTTGTTTATGGGGCCTGTTCCTGCTAAGAGTTTGACTCTAAGTACACAATTTGCACATGTATTTGTATATGGTGAATAACATATCTCTTTGATACTGAATCCTTGTAAAGGACAAAAACTCAACCCAGACACTAGGCCTGAGCTCGTTCCATCTTCAGGATTGACTAAAGTATATTGTGTTAGACTTAGATTATAGTAAATTAACAAGGTTATTTACAGAAAACTCCTTAGTGGGCCAACTTTGTGGGGTATACTCATACAGATAACAAACAAATGCTTTGTATATTGGTTGGTTCCTTTGCATTTTGAAATTTCAGATTTTTTTTTTACTTATACATGTGTCCTCATTAAAGAGTATGCTCAAGGTGTATTCTCCTGATACTATCATGATGGAACAAATCACTTTCAAAAAAGTTTCCAAGTGATTATGGGCATACCTCAGTACATATTTCGGATTTGGTTTCAGACCACCACAATAAAGTGAATTACACAATAAAGCAATTTTTTGGTTTTCCAGTGCATATAAGTTATGTTTATACTATTAAGTATGCAATAATATTATGTCTAAAGAACCAATATACATGCCTTAATTAAAAAACTATTGCTAAAAAATACTAACCATCATCTGAGCCTTCAGTGAGTTGGAACCTTTTTTACTGGTGGAAGGCTATACCTCCGCGTTGATGGTTCCTAATTGATCAAGGTGGAGGTTGCTAAAGATTGGGGTGGCTGTGGCCATTTCTTTAAATAAGACAACAGTGAAATTTGCCCCATCTTGACTATTCCTTTCACCTGAATACTTAGTGTCCATTGTAGGGTTATTAATTGGCCTAATTTCAATATTGTTGTGTCTCAGTGAACAGGGAGGGCCAAGGAGACAGAGAGAGATAGGCGGGAACCACTGGTTGGTGGAGCAGTCAGAACATACACAACTTTTATTTGTTAAGTTTGCCAACTTATATGGGTGCTGTTTGTGGCACCTCAAAACAATTACAAGAGTAACATCAAATTTCCTTGATCACGGATGACTATAACAGATATTGTCATTGCTGGTGAGTTGTGTCCAACTCTTCATGACCCCATTTGGGATTTTCTTGGCAAAAATATTGGAGTGCTTTACCATTTCCTTCTTTAGCTCATTTTATAGATGAGGAAATGGAGGTAAACTGGGTTAAGTGACTTGCCCAAGGTCTCATAGCTATTAAGTATCTAAAGCCAGATTTGAACTCAGGAAGATGAGTCTTCTGGACTCCAGGCCTAATCGTCTATTCACTGTGCCACCTAATTGCTTTATAACAGATATGGTAATGGTGAAAAAGTTTAAAATATTGAGAGAATTACCAAAATGTGACACAGAGATAAAATGTGAGTGCATGCTGTTGGCAAAATGGCGCTGATAGAGTTGCTTGACACAAAACCTTCAATTTGTAAAAAATACAGTATCTGTAAAGTACAGTAAAGCAAAGTGCAATAAAATGAGGTATGCCTATATAGTGCATCACAGGCTACTTGGAACTTAGCTACTTCCTACTTCCTCTTCCGTCTGGTTGGAAGGAAGTTCAAGGGTTGAGGGACTTCTAAGGCAGAAGAATTTGTTTAGCCTTCTGCTTTTTGGTTAGGAAAGAACAATTCTTTACATTCAGATGATAAAATTACAGATTAATGTGTCTAGCTTCAGCTCTTGGGTTCCTCTTGTATATTCCATTCTATTCTAGCCTTGTTCTCCCATAGATCCCCTTATCCTCCCCGCAAAATATACCAAACTCCTACAAACAAAAATTGTGACATTAAAGATATGGCCTTTTCCTTATTCCACAAAAACTCTAAAAATCTCCTGACTCTCAGCCTTAACCTTAGGGGTTAGTTATAGTTATGGGATAGATGTTGGGGAAGAGATTTAGTAAGAATGAGGTATATCAGAGGAAAGCTGCTGCTGGTTTTATCCTCATTTCTCTCTCTTGGACTTTCCATGGAGTAACAGGGCCTACATCTGGATGTCTGACCCACGGGATGTACAGAGTCAACAAATGTTTCCAGGTCTCAAAAAGTTAGACCCACCTTTCTGTTTGGGGTGTGACATATGGAGGAATGCCAGTCAAGTGGTGAGAAGTACATGTCACAGGGAATTGCAGTAATGAATGATGGTAACAACGACAGTTTAGAAAGGTTATAAATGAACTCTGATGGTCTCTATTTAAAGATTAGCCAATTGCTCACATTCAAAGATTTGGATGGTTCCACATGGCTCCTTTGAGCTGGTACACAAAAAATGTGATTCACTATTGTGTTCAGGGACTTTTGAAGATCTATTGTAAGCACATTGGCATTTATGTGTGTGAATTGAGCCTTTCAGGCTAACTAAAATGATGCTTTGTGGTTAATGGAGGTCTGGGAAATGTTAGAGGTGCTATGGGCAATTTGCAGTGAAGTCAGGTTTCATGAAGGGCCTGACATAATGGGGCAGTGACAGAGGTGTGCCAACACACACATGTGTTAAATCTGAATGCCAAGTTTGGGGAAGGCAGGGTAAATGGGTGAAGGTCATTTCCAAGTAGACAGTAATCACCTGTGGTTCATGCTTCTGAAAATTTTTCTAGTGTGTTTTCATTCCTCTTAATTTCACACCCAGTTTTTCACAAACATTGCTACTAGCAACATTTTCAGATGTGTAATTGTTCTTTTTGTTGGGTTGTTTCAGTCATGTTTGACTCTCCATAATTCCTTTTGGAGTTTTCTTGACAAAGATACTGGAGTGGTTTGCCATTTCCTTCTCCAGATCATGTTACAGATGAGGAAACTGAGGCAAGCAGGGTTAAGTGACTTGCCTAGGGTCACACAGTTAATAAATGTCTGAGGCTACATTGGAACTCAGGAAGAGTCTTCCTGATTCTAAGCTCAGTGCTCTATCCACTGTCCTGCCTAGCTTGTCCCAATGTGTAATTGGAAGCCATTAAAAAAACTTTTATGAGGAAGCTGGCCAATCCTTAAGGATGGTGTCTAAGGCTAGGAATTAGGAGATTTGGGTTTTCTGAGTGTCTCTGTATAGCTTTTGTGGAATTAGGAAAAGGGCTACTTCTTTCCTTCCCTGAAGCGATATCAGAATTTTTGCTTGAAAGGTGTTTTTTTTAATTTGTGAAATGCAATAGAATGAGCACGGTAATACTGAAAGTAATAGTAACAGATAGATAGCATTTCTATAACTCTTTAAGATTTACAAGGCTCTTTACATAGGATTTCATTTGCTCCTAACAGTCCTGGGAGCTAAGTGCTATTATTACCTTCATTTAATAGGTAAAGAAACTGAGATGGAGAAAGGTGAGGTTAAGTGCCTTAACACAGGTTCATATGGTTATCATCTGAGGCAGAATTTGAACTCAGATTGTCCTGACTCCAAATCCAGCATTATTTCTGTGAAACCTTGCTGCTGAACAGTGGACAATTTTAAAGAAGCTAGCATATCATTTTGTTTATCATACTAAAAGTTTATCCATAATGAAACTAAAAAAGTTGGTGCAACTCTGAAATTGTCTGAATTAAACTCTGTTTTTTTTGTTTTTGTTTTTGTTTTTTAACATACCAGGCATTGTATTTCCTTATACTCAATACTCATGGGAAATAGTGACTTCCATTGGATTTTACTCTGATGGTTTGGTGGTGTGGAGGTGACCCTAAGTTTTCAGGGACTGTATTGGTGGATTATAAACTGGTAGAATCTAGCAAGTTGGGCTTGGCCATGGACAGTTTATTGATGGAGGACCACAACAGTTAATTTTGGTGAGCCAATCACCAAAAGCATGATCACTCGGTAATGTTTATTTTTGGCTTGACCACTACTCATGAAAACTGTCTATACACTTGTGGAGATCTTAAAGATCACAAAATTCGCTGAATGCCATTGAATGTGAGAGAAGTTAAGTGTCCTATCTGAGATTCCATGCAGAATATATAGGAGAACAGAATTTAAAGGAAGGAAATCCTCTTAGGACTATGTTCTAAGTATGCAGTGAAGTTTCTAAAGTGGATCCAGCCTGTTAAAGATTCAATATTCTTTCATTTAACTGCCATTTTCTTAAGTATCAATGATTTGCAAAGAAGTTGTGCTAGTTTTATTGAGGAGATATCTAGATTAGTGGTTTTCAAAGGTCGTCTGGGGAGCCCTCAGGGCTTCAAAGTTCCTTTTAGAAGATTTATGAGATTAAGAGGGGGACAGGGCCTGGAGTCAGACCACTCATCTTCCTGGATTCAAATCTGATCTCAGACATTTACTGTGTGACCCTGGGCACTTTGCCTCAGTTTCCTCACCTGTAAAATGAGCCAGAGAAGGAAATGGCAAATCACTCCAGTATCTCTGCCAAGAAAACCCCACATGGGGTGGCAAAGATTTGGCCATGACTGAACAACAAAAATTAGGTTAAAATAATTTTCATAATAATACTAATATGTTTTCCTTTCTGGTGTAGTAAACATCTGTATCTATAATCTATCTAAAACCCACATAAACAACAGCTCTTTGGGATCCTCAGTAATTTTAGGGGTGTAAAGCAATCCTGAGATAAAAAAAACTTGAGACCATTGACCTATATATAAATGACATAATCTCTGACCTTTGGGAGTTTATAGTATATTAATGTTGGTTGGGGTAGGCAGGGAAGGGATAGATACATTCAAAAGCTCAGTAATGTTCAATAAATATTCGTTGAATGAATGAATGTTTGCAGAACATCAAACTTCTGGGTGAAGAATTATCTCAAACTTTTGTATGTTTTCAGTACCTTAGCTGACTGCCTGTGTTTGCAGTCCCATAACCTTTGATTTCAGGAATAACTTGCATAATTGCATGACCAGGGAGCTTGCTGATACTGAGTAAAGGTCAAGGTTGTAGCTACAAAATGACAAACATTTAGCCAGATGAACTTTGTGAAAAACATCAGTCAATCATTCTGTGTTTTGGCCTCATTGTGCCAAACATCTGAGTATTTCCAAATTCCTGAAGGTGTGGTATCTTGCAAACAGCTATTAGCTGAGTTACTCTTTTTCTTTCTGTGTCTTTAGCATTCATTTCGAATTACATTTAAGGGTTTGTTTTTTTCTCTTAGTAATAATGGACTTAGAGTTCAGAGGAGCCTTTTCTGACTGACCTATGGATTTTCTTTGTTGAAAAAGTGTGATAATGCTGGAGCCTATGTTTTCTCCATTTCACAGTCTGGGAAGTTTTTGGCCGGTTGTAGTGGAAAGTTAAACTTGCACTTTGAGTGGAGATGAAATAGAAAGTCTTTACATAAATACAGAGACCTTTTCTTTGTGGCATTAAAAAAATAATCCCTTATACATATAAAGGAACTATTTGAACTTGGACTTTTTAAAAGAAAAATTTATGGCAAAAGTATCTTACATTCCTTTAGTTATTTTCATAATTGAGAGATTAACAGTTGCAAGTAATATATTTGCTGTTGACTTATAATGATGGCAGTTAAAACTTCAGATACATAGGAGAGGATTTGAAGGCATGATTTTAAAAAATGAAGCTTTCTTCTGGTGTCCACCCTACGTGTTTTGTGTAGATGGGTGTGCCTGTGTTGGCAAACTTCTTAAAATCCAGTGAATTAGAATGCCTAGAGAATTAAGTTTGAATTCTTTGGAAGAACCCCATTACATTTCAGATTTGAGTTGAAAAGCTTGTCAGAGATCTGGAATCACACTCAATGCCTGGAGCTAAGGGCTAAAAGTGCAGGAATGAGGCATTGTCTAGTGAATCTAATTTAGAAAGATAATACAGGATAGAGTCAGTCTTTGAACTGCATTTCGCTCTTCAGAGAAGGAAGGGAAAGGACCTGGTCTGGTCTTGGCTAGAGACCCAGCTCTGCAACTCATCCAGCTGTGTGATATTGTGAAAATCACTAATGTCCCTGTAGCTCAAGTTCTTCATTCGTAAAACAACTGGATTCTATGAACTCTACAGTCCCTTCTCTGCATCTGAATTAATATCATGAAGGATGAGATGCAGGAAAAAAATTACCAGGGATTTGTTTTATACATTTCAATAGTTTCCAATAATCTCCAGAAGAATATTTAAAAACATTGTTTTCACTGTAATAGGAGCACCCCTTTTTTATCACTTCCTTATGAATTATCTATTTGCTATTTTTTTTATGTGACTGTGTTGGCCTATTAGAATTGAATAGTGTGAAGTACAAGAAAGTACTTTGAGATTCATGAGTGTATAAAATTAAAATGGATAATAACTTTTACAATCTATTTTTAAAATGGATAACAACTTTTACAATCTATTTTTAAAAAACTAATCAGATTTTCCATTTGAAGTTGGTATTAGGCAGCAACATGGTTTGTTAAAACAGGTACCAGATTTATAGTCAAGTGATTGTCAAGTTCTGGTTTCGAGACTTGCTGATTCCTATCTGACTTTGGATAAGTAATAACCTCTCTGAGTCTCTGATTTATAAAACAGAGATAATAATACTTTCATTACCAACCTCATAGAGTTGCTTTGCAGAAAGAAATTGCTTTGCAAACTTTCCCAGTTATTATTATATAATTATATATTATAATACATATTATATATTATATAATTTATATTAATTATAATCAGTTACTATTGTATTTGACAAAATTTATTAATAAGAAATAGATACTGTATCATAGTAAGAAGAGTACTAGATTAGCAGTGAGAAGATCTGTATTCTAATCTTAAACTCTGCCACTAACTAGCTTTTTGTCCCTAGGCAAGTCATCTTACTTTTAAGAGCCTCACTGCCTTCATCTGAAAGATGAGGGATCAACGTATGGGGGGAATGCTATGGATATCATTTTTTTCTAGATTTTTAGCAAAGCTTTAAAAAAGAAAATATCTTATACTATTTTGTGGAGAAGATGGAGAGATGTGGGCCAAATGATAACACAATTCAATGTATTTGAAATTGGTTGGATGGATTGACTCAAAAGTAGTTGTTAGCCATTCCTTTATACCTGGAAGAACGTCTTCTTTGGAGAACCTCAGGAAGAGTGCTTTCTTATTTTTAAATCAATGACTTGGATATAATTTTAGTTGGCATTCTCATGAAATATACAGGTGATATCAAACTAGGAGAATCAAGATCTGAAGAGATCTTGACAAATCTAGAGCACTGGGAAGAATTGAATAAGATGAAATTCACTAAAGATAAATGTCATTGGCCTTCTGCTGTTCAAAATCTTTATCAATGACCTGGATGAAGGTATAGATGATGGCATGCTTATCAAATCTGGAGAAGAGTTGAAACTGGGATTGGATATGTTGGGTCACAGTCAAGATCTGAATTCTAGTAAGCTACAACAGTGTTCCTAATCTAATAAGATGAATGCTTTTAGGATTATATATGAAGAGCTAGAGAGTTTGATTTTTTTAAAAATTAACTATATTATTACAGGATAAGAGGAGTCATGAATTGATAATAGTTCGTGTTATGTGGAAGCATATTAAAATATTTTTAGTTTTTCTAAAAATATTAAGAATAATATTTTTCTCTAAAACTCCTTCCAAATTTCTGGGGAAAACCCCTTGGGAGGGTGGGGGAGATAGGTCAGGACAAAAGGAAAAAGGGCTTGTTTATTAGGTGAATGGGAGGCAGCTAGTATTTCAGTGGATATAGCATTGGGTCTCTAGTCAGGAAGACCTGAGTTCAAATCAGACTCACTTACGATCTATGTGACCCTGAGCAAGCCACTTTACCCTGTTTGCCTCAGTTTTCTCATCTGTAAAATGAACTGGAAAAGGAAATGTCAAGCCACTCCAGTATCTTTGCAAAGAAAATCCAAAATGGGGTCACAAAGAGTTGGACATGATGGCTAAACAACAAAATTTTAGTTATCATTCTTAATCCATTCACACAATTTTGTTGATAGTCAGTCATGTCCAATTCTTTGTGTCCCCATTTGGGGTTTTCTTGGCAGGGATACTAGTATGGTTTGCCATTTCCTTCTCCAGCTCATTTTACAGATAAAGAAATGAGGCAAACAGTTATGTGACTTTCCCAGGGTCACACAGCTAGCAATTGTCTGAGGTCACATTTGAACTCAGGAAGATGAGGTTTCTTGACTCCAAGCCTGGCACTCTATCCACTGTGCCATCTAGCTACCCTGACCAAAAAATTTAACCTTATCTATATAAGAACTTTGCCTTTCCCCATTGTGAATATTGACTCTTCTAAGGGAAATCTAATCCTTCTATCCCAAGATCAAAAATACACTAGAATCCACCCCTTGGGAAGTACCCTCTTCCATTCATCTGAAGCACTCACTTCTTACTCAATTTAGGTTTTTAATATAGATCTATGGAACGATTCCTAGGAGATAGACCAGGAAGTAGAGGACAGCAATATAGTTACTTAATTTGGAAATGTTATCCTAGGCTATGTTATATATTTTCCTGGTTCAAGATTCCTATAAATATTATCTGAAATTTTCTTGAGGGAAAAAGCCATACTAGAAGGATGGGGGGTGGGGTAGACTATGCCAGTTTGGACAACTTTCTCTCCAAGAAAGAAATGGTTTGGATATTAGGTTCATAAAAATTATTTTTGGCATACCTATCTAAAAGACAGGTTTTGGCATAACCTGTCTAACTATTGGTATTAATGTATTTTTTTTTTGACAATGGGAAAAGACCTGGGCATTTTAGAGGATTACAAGCTTGGTATAAGTTAAAAATGTCACATTAAACAGTCCAAAAAGTTAATACCTTCTTAGACTGCATTATATTGTCTAGGAGATGGGTGTGATATTTTCCCCAGTGGACTTACCTGTAACATTGTATGCTGTTCTAGGTACCAGATTTAAGATAGACATTGATAAACTGGAACAAGGTAAAAGGTCAGTGAGCAGGATATGATGCTCTAGAAGGATCGGTTGAAAGAAGTAGGATGTTTTTGTTGGAGAAAAGGAAGATTTAAAGGGGACGTGATAGGGATGTGGCTTAAAAAATTTGAAGGACTCTCTTGTGGAAGAGGGGATAGATTTATTTTGTTTTGACCCAGAGGTCAAATTAGGAGCAGTGAATATAAGTTGACAAGTGCCAGATTTTGGTTGATTGTAAAGGGAAAAACTTCTTATTGGGACTTTCAAAAAATGGAAAGGGTTAATTTAGAACTTTTTGAGCTTGCTACCATATGCAGCCTGGATGATCACAGTGGAAGGGATTCATTTTCAGGTATAGCTTGACTTAGATCACCTCTCAAGTTGCTTTCAACTCTCTGTGGCAAGGAGCCTCCAAGGTTCCTTCAAATTCTCAGGGTCAATGCTTTTTTTTGTATTTTTTTGGTTTGAGGAGTCAGTTTAATAAACATTTATTAAACACCTATGACATGAAAGTCACCATGCTAGGTACTTAGATTATAAAGGTAAAAAATGGTAGTCCTTGTCCTTGAAGGATTTATAATGTAATGAATGGGAGAGGGGTAGTTGACGTTGTTACATTTCAGTTATATCTGACTCTTCATTACCCATTGGGATTTTCATGGCAAAGATACTGGAGAGTTACCATTGCCATTTCCTTTTCAGTTCATTTAAGAGATGAGGAAATTGAGACAAGTAGATTAAGAACTTGCCCAAAGTCACAAAGCTAGTATGAGGCCAGATCTGAGCTCAGGAAAATGAGTCTTCCTGACTCCAGGCTTAGCACTCTATCCAATGTGTCACCTAGCTGTCTCGAGAGGAAATAGTATATATACATAAATGTAATACAGAATAAAAGTGTAGTAATATATATACATATATATATATGGTATATATTTGAAGCACATAGTAAATACTATATAAATTAGTCATCATCATCATTAGCATCACAGAGAGTAGATAATTGTCCTAGGAGTCAGGAAGACTAGGAGTCAGGAAGACTTGGATTCAGGTCCTGACTCTGATACATAGCATATGTGTAACCCTGGGTACATCCCTTCACCTTTCTGTTCCCTAGACACCTTTCTGAGCCTACAAAATTGTAGAACAGGTGCTGTCTGCATTAATAGAGGGAGTTCCCTCATCAAGAGTTCTTTACACTAATAAAATCACAGTAAAAAAAACAAACAAAAAAATAAAGTTAAAATTGGGATATAAAATAAAAGAGGTTGCTCTTATCATGAGGTAACAGGATGAAGTAGGAATAATTTTCTCTAGGATTTCTTTAGGATTGAGAATTTGCAGTTACTCCAGGGTGTCCTAGAATTGGAGACAGTTTAAAAGTCAAAATGGTACCAGCTGGCACAAGATGAGGTCTAGGTAGCAGAGAAGAAACACACTGGAACGTGTATGAAAGAGGTAAGATTGTGAGCCCTGGTGAAGGCATAACATACCAGATCTCTGCTTTCATGACAGCCTCCAATTCTTTTCTTTAAAATGACAGTTATATTTATTGTTGTTCATCTGTGTCTGACTCTTTATGACCCCATCTGGGGATTTCTTGGCAAAGATACTGGACTGGTTTGCCATTTTCTTCTCCAGCTCATTTTACAGATGAGGGAACTGAGTCAAACAAGGTTAAGTGATTTGCCCAAGGATATAGAGCTACTAAGTGTCTGAGACAGGATTTGAACAGAAGTCCTCCGGATTCTACACTTAGTGTTTCCTGCACTGCTCCGCTTAGCTGGCAAGAGGTGATCTTTTTTCTGACCTGGTCCAAGGGGTCTGACTCTGTTTTGATCTGAAGCCTTTTCATAAAGTGTTTCAGGGTGTGGTTTTGATGATACTTGGTCTAGTTTTGGAACAGAAGACTAATGTCCATTCCAGCACAGATCTGAGACATGGTAATAAAAATAAATAAATAAATGAATATATATATATGTGTGTATATATGTACACACATATATGTATGCATATGTATATATGTGTGTATATATTAAATATGTGTGTCTACATATAGATATATAATTTTCAGGTTTCTATGGTACTTACCTTAATCTAATCCCATGTGAGATAGGAAAAGAATTAGCCCATTTTGCAGATGAAGAACCTTAGCTTCAGTTAATCCGTGAGTCACTGAGTTTCCTAAGGCATCACAGGTAGTTAGTAGAAAAACTAGTGCTCAAACATAGATCTTCTGATTTGGGGACAAGAGTTTCTTCTGCTTTGCCTCTCAAGATCTGTAGGAGTATACATAATTTACCTTGGAGAATATCCAAATCCATGGTTGGTACTTGAATTAACTTGGTCTTTTAAGATTCCTTTATGCTAAATATCTCTAAGATTGACCAGAGTGGGACTGGCCATTCTGAGTAGAGAAGTCAGCTAGCTAAGTTTTTTGTATTCTTACTTTTTATTTCCCACTCTATGTGAGTCAGTTAGTCAAGAATTATTTTTATTAAGTACCTACTATGTATAGGGCCTGAATTCAAATCCAACCTCAGACACTTCGTAGCTGTGTGACCCTGGGCAAGTTGCTAAACCCTGTTTGCCCCAGTTTCCTCATCTATAAAATGAATTGGAGAAGGAAATGGCAAGAAAACCTCAAGTAGGGACTGAACAACAAAAATCGTAGAAGGCATTGTGCTGGACTCTAGACAGACAAAAGTGAAACACCTCCTGACCTCAGGAAGCTTGTTTTCTAGGGGAAGGGAGGATTGGTGTGTGGATCTATACAGAGAGAATATATACAAAGTAAATGAAAGGCACCACAGTGGATAGAGCTCTATACCTGGAGTCAGGAAGAACTGAGTTCAAATGTGGTCTCAGATGCAAGCTGTGTGGTCCTGAGCAAGTCACTTAACCCTGGTTGCCTCTTAACCTGTAAAAATGAACTGAAGAAGGAAATGGCAAACCACTCCAGTGTCTTTGCTAAGAAAACTCCAAATGAAGTCATGAGGAATTAGGCATGACTGAAATGACTAAACACACACACACACACACACACACACACACACACGAACGTAACTCTGGCAGGAACTTTAGAGCTGAGGGGACCAGAAAAGTCCTCACATAGAAGGTGGTTTTGATAGAAACAAGGGATTTTAAAGAGGGGGTGCCTCATGGACTTGGGAGAGAACCAGTAAAAAGACATGCAGAGGGAACTGGAGTATTCCATGTTAGTAACAAGCATGGTCTGCCTGAAGAGAGGGATGTAGGAAGTGTTGGAGTAATGTATAATGTCTGTAAAGGTAAGTTGAGGGAAGGCTGTGAAGGATTTTAAAAGCCAAACTGTTTATATTTGATTCTAAAGGCTGTAGGGAGTCATCTGAATTTATTGCATAGGGGAGTGACATGGTCAGACATGCACTTTAGGAAAACTCACTTTATCAGCTGTGGGGAGAGACGAGGCAGAAAGAACTATCGGTAAGCTATTGCAATAGTGCCGGAAAGAACTGATGGGAGCCTGAATTACGTAGTGGACATCTGAATTATTACTATGGAACAGACCTAAGAAAAAAGTCATTAACACAGAACCAGACAGGACCTCAGAGTCTGTGATCCAACAGGAGGGAACTGAAGAGGGGCAGGACCCTCCAGAACCAAATATAAAATCCTCTGTTTGACATTTGAAGCCCTTCATAACAGGCTTCTCCCCAGTCTCTCAAATGTACACATTTTCAGTCTTTTTACACCATCCCATCCACCCTGCGGTCCAGTAGCGTTGGCCTCCTTGACACACCTATCTTCTGACTTGACTGTCTTATATGCCTGGAATTTTCTCCTTCCTCGTCCCTGCCTCCTGGTCTCCCTGGATTCCTTCAAGTCCCAACTAAAATCCTACCCTTTTCTGAGCCTTCTTAATTAGTGCCTTCCCTTTGTTGACAATTTCCAATTTATTGTGTACATAGCTTTTTGGTACATAGTTGGTTGGATGTTGCTTCCCTCCCATTAGACTGTGAGTTCTTTGAGTACAAGGATTGTCTTTTACCTTTCTTTGCATCCCAAGCACTTAGCATAGTGCCTGGCATACAGTAGATGTTCATAAATGTTTATTGACCAACTGACTACAAGAGGGAGTTCTTGACAAATTACCTTTATTTTCTTAGCAAGTATGAGGTAAGAGCCTAAGCCATGAGAGTGGGAGAAAGTGGTGGTATGGGAAGCTTAGAAAATTCTTTTTCTAAGAAAAAGCTGCTAATAATATCTTCAGGAGCAGGGGTGGGAAACCTGCAGCCTCGAGGCCACATGTGGCCTTCTAGGTCCTTGAGTTCAGTCTTTTGATGGAGTCCAAGTTTCACAGAGCAAATTCTTTTATTAAGGAGGTATGTTTTGTGAAGGTTGGATTCAGTCAAAGGGCTGCAATTGAGGACCTAGAGGACCACATGTGACCTCGAGGCTGCAGGTTCCCCACCCCTGTATCTAGGATGAAGAACCAATTATAGAGGAATAAAAGTATTGCCTTTTTACCATTTTAGATTAGAAAATGTAAGTTTGAAATAGATTCAGCCATTATAATTCCATGATGTCCTCCAGTTCTGTTTAGTAACAACAGAGTAGGATTGAAGGAGGGAGATAATACTTTGGAGAAATCTAGACTTGGGATTTGACAAGGCATGATTAGTGACAAGAGATGTGAGTAAGGGAAGGCATTTGAGAACAGAGAATGGTGCATAAGTTGAACTGGTTCTCTTTAGGGGAAGTAAAAAAAATATTAGATTGCTACAGTGAAGAAGTTCCACTTGAGGTTAGTTAACAGAAAGGAAATTTTAATTTGGGTTCTAATTAGGTTGTCCAATGTGCAATCTCTAACTTCACTTTCCTGTTTTCCTAACCTTGATGCTCTAGTTAAGGAGTTCAACTCTACACTGTCCTCTGCTCTTCAATGTCTTACCCCTTTGCACTACTGATACTCATGTCAATCCTCCAAAAAAAAAAAAAAAGAGACTAAAAAGTGACTCTTCTTTAACCTTTCTGGGTTACATATCAGTAACTAGCAGCTGGCTTCTGTGATAAAATACTGGCCACACCAGGCAAGTGATGATCTCAACTGGACTGAGCATCACCAAGGTTGGTGATTTCCATGCTTAACATTCCTTGTCTTTTTCCAGTGTATCAGCAAAATCATCAAAGGGATATGCTGGCATCATTTTACACCATACAAGGTCTAGATAATATTGACTTGTGGGGAACCACAAGTAACAATACTGGTGATAAAATGAAGTAGCTTGAGCCCCAACAGACTGTTTCCAGTTGCACAGCCCTGTCTGGAGAAACTGAGCATATGTCTCTCTTAAATGGGTGGGGAAAGATCTAGGGAGGAAATTCTTTTTATTTTAACCTAAATCCCTTATGCTGCAGCTTAAACTCATTTCCTCATTTTGCTTCCTCCGGAGAAAAAGAACATCTGGTAACCAAACACTACACAATAACCTGTCATATACTCTAGTTTTATTCAGCTACCTCCCACCCTTTTCTGTAGCAATTTAAATGATTCCAGTTGCATCTCAAGATCCCCTCTTTTGTAATTCTTTTTCCTTTGGAGAGCCAACTATCAGGGTGTAAAAAGGTGCTCCCAGTAGCATTTGCTTAAGATAAGCTAATATTCAACAAGAATTTTGTTATTTCAAGTGGGAACTCTATATCTAAGGGCGATCATGATATTTGCTTTTAATTTGTATCCTCAGCATAATCCCTGTACTAAGAGGTAGATTGCTATCTATAGCTTAGAAGATAAGTCTTTGAGAGTTGTGTGAGGTCCACGGATATTGGTGACTTGCCCATTCATGCTCGGCTAGTGTCAGAAGAAAGATACGTTTCCATTCTCCCTTATTCCACGTCCAGCACTGTCCAGTAGTACATCAAGAAGAATTAATTCTAAAGGAGATGCTGTCGTTATTCAGTTGTCTCTAACTCTTGGTGACCAGCACACCAGACAGTTCTATCCTCCATTATCTTCCAAAGTCTCCATCCAAGCTCATGTTTGTTGCTTCCATGACACCATCTATCCATCTCAACCTCTGTCGTTCCCTTTTCCTTTTGCCTTAAATCTTTCCCAACATCAGGGACTTTTGCAATGAGTCATATCTTCTCATCATGTGGCTAATTTATTTAAGCCTGAAGCTTCAGTATTTGATCTTCTAGTGAACAGCCTGAATTAATTCTTTAAGTATTGATTGACTTGATCACCTTGCTGTCCAAAGGAACTTTCAAAAGTCTTCTCCAGCATCACAATTCAAAAGTACATGATTTTCCTTATAGTTTTACTCTCACAACCATACATTGCTACTGGAAAAAACATAGCTTCGACTATATGGTCCTTTATTGGTGAGATGATATCTGCTTTTAAGTGTGCTCTCCAGATTAGCCATCTAAAAAAGAAAAACCACTATAATTACGTTGGGGCTTAAGCTTCCAGGCTTGTTCAAATCAACAAGAATTTATTAAGCACCATGTGCCAGGAATCTGTTGTCTTCTTTCCTTTGTATTATCTCCTAACAGGACACAATGCCAACCCCCATCTGTGTCAATGACTTTAATGGTGTGATTGAATATTAAAAAAACAAAACAAAACACCACCACCAGTAAAGCCATGTAGGTCTTCGAAATAAAGATGAGAAATAGAGGGAAATGTCATGCTTCTGGCAGTGAAAGCAAATTTTCTGTCAAACCGTCTCCTTTCAGGCAAATCTACACCTGCCTAAAGTAACCTTAAATACTCTTACAGGGGGGTAGTTGACAAGAGTTTGCCTCAGGCTAAACGGATTGAGAAGGGAAAAAAGGGACCACAGGGAAGGTTGGCCTTTGCCCAATTTCTTCCCATTTCCTTTCTGGGTTGGGCTAGTTGCTGATGATGTTTGGGACATCAGCTTCAAACATCAAGGCTAATAAGATAGTCTAAACAAAGTGACTTGATAAATTTTGTTTACCTGTTTGGGAAAATGTTACACAAATGTGGCCCCATGGACTAACCTAGTTTGTGAAATAAGAAACTTAAATTTATTTTGACTTTATGAACTGGAAGATTAGAGAGAGGCCTTCATGATAGAGAGAGGCCTGAGAAAGGCCCTGATGCTCCCCAAATACTTCCATCATCCATGTTGCTTGTGTTTCAGATCTTGTCATTAAAGATTCATCTTGATTGTTTAAGACTTTTTATACAGGTTAAATGCAACTATCTCTTGGAGAGTTGTCTTTGAAACCTCATGGATTATGCATGTCTTTGTGTGAAAGCATCTATAAGGTCTGAATGAGTTCACGGAACACTGAGGTAGGGGGTAGTTGTAGAGTGTGTAGGGAAGTGTGTGTGTGTGTGTGTGTGTGTGTGTGTGTGTGTGTGCATGCACGTGCGCACATGAGAGAGAGAGAGAGAGATAGAGACAGAAAGAGATAGAGAGACAGAGAGAGACAGAGAGAGAGAGAGAGAGAGAGAGAGAGAGAGAGAGAGAGAGAGAGAGAGAGAGAGAGAGAATACATGAAAGGGGAGATAGGTCATGAAAAGAAAGGATGTAAGAACCAAAAGTACACTTTAGTTTCTTCATACTTCGACTTAAGTCAGCTCTGGTGAAATTGATTTAGTTTTCCATTGATACAGTAATTGGCAAGGTCACTAATGGCAAATTTCATTAAGAAGGTAATTTATACTGTATCAAGGACATCCATTCTGTTGTCTTTATTTTAGAGAGAAAATAGGTTTATTTCCTTTTGTTTCCCAAGTGCTGTAAGTAAAGGCGATGACTAAGACAAATTGTCAGAACAGTTTGACACTATTTCAGATAAATCAGAACACTGATTACTTTTTAGTATTTACTTATTAGTAATATAAACACCAAGTTATTTATGAATTAGGATAAACAGAATCAAAATAAAACAATGAACTCTCTTAGGAGGTATATGTGGATTATTCAGGCTTTGGGAATTAGGCAATTTTGAAAGGCCAAATTATTTCTTATTAGGCCCAGGCTTGTTTCTTCCTTTTATTTGATCAGTACCAGTAGTCCAGATGGCTTTGAATGATGCTAAATGACTCAAGTTCTTGCAGGGGGAAGGACTGAGGGAGATTGTCTAAACTTTTAAGGATAGATGCATTCCTGGATATAGGCTGCAATGTATAACCCTGTCACAGTGAAAGATAAAGCTGGCAGCTATGCAGAGAGAAAAAAAAATGGCAAATTCATGAATTATCCCATTAACAAAGGCTTATTCCATTTGACAAAGGTGGCTTCTGTGTTGATTTTTACAATTATGTTTGAATTGTATACAACTTACATTTCATAACAAAGCCAAACTCCATGAGTTTTCCTCTGCAAACTCTTCTGATCAAGGCATGTTGTTTTACTTTCAAAACAAATTCAAAAGTAAAGAAAAGGATTATTCATGAATTCCATTCCCCCTCCCCATTTTGCTCAACAACCCATATGCTTATATGTGATTTGATAAGTGGACTGTCCATTGAATGGACATTATTTATCTAAAGCTTCAAATATCATTAAATCCTTCCATCACTTGGTAGTTTTTTTGATCAGTGGTCTCAAAACGTGCTTGACTTTTAAAGACAAAAAGTTGACTTTTGAAAAGAATAACCAGAAGTTTTTAGTTTGTAATTATATTTCAGAAAGATTTACTAATTAAATTCAGTACTCTCATTGTGTTAAAAATCACTTACCCTATCATGTTTTCATCCCTTAACATAATGTATGTGCCATCATATATCAGTCCCTTTCCCCTTCCTCTTTTGTAAATGTTACTAATTTTAAAATTTTTTATTTAAAACTTTTATTGAGTGTGAATTTTTGCTTGATGGGGGTGCCTTATGTTTCAGAATATTAAGTGTCAGATCCAGACTGCCAGAAACGTAATGAAGTATTACTTTGCTATTGAGTGTCATCTGTTTGCATTGTTATCAATTACCTAGTCATAGACTATTTTGTTAAAATTAACTCAGTTTTGGTAACTCCTTATTAACCACTGGGAAATGGTTTGGAGGCCCCCAATTTAAGATTAAAGCTATCTTCTGTTGTGCTTATAAATTATCCTTTTGTCTTCTTCAGAGTCAAGAGGGTTGAACCCTGAAATCAGGTATAAAATGAAGAATCAGATCACTTCCCTTGAGTTGCTGGCATCTTAGTTTGTCTCTTCATAAAAAAAAGAATATTTCCATGTCTTAATCCTGAATTCAGCAGCTTTTCCTCACTAATTATGATAGAAGGACATTATTTTTCTTTTAGATTAAAAAAACTCAACACATTCCTAAACTACCAGCTTTATCACTCAGATCCTGCTATTGCCTTAAAATGTTTGCTTAGTGTGTGTCTCTATACATATGTATGTATATATATATATATCCAAACAAATCACAAAAGTATTACTTCATCATTTTTGTTTGAAAAAAGAGAGGATCATCAGTGAAATGGAGAAAGTGTATAGATTTTTTGATTTGTCTTTTATTTTTAAAACTTGTACCTACAGCTGGTCAATATGTTTGTGGGCTTATTGTGTTTGTTTTCCTATTGTGGTTATGAAGAACTCATAACTAAATGTGACTGCCTTTAAAGTCCTTTGACTCCCTTGCTTTTAAAGATATTTTCAAAATGCCATAATTTTAAATACAGGATGTCTCAAATGTCTTAGTGCAGCTTTAAGCTTTTAATAGCACCAAGATTTTTGGGACACATCGTAGATGGTCACTGGTTACAGTCATGGCCTCTGAAGGCAATGACTCTTGTAGCCTGGTTGATAGTCATTGTGCCAAACTTCCTGTTACTCTAAGTTGATAGTTACGCTGTTTGCATAGTTGATCACCCTCTGAAGCCAAGGAATGTGAGACTGCAGTCCACTAAGAGGGGCCTGAAAGTCACGTGGGAACCACCTAAAGAGACAACCACTAGACCTGTGGAGTATTACAACATTGCCTATGGGAAGTCAATGAAAAATCTTAGCTACATCAAGGTGAATGGTGATACGCACTCCTTCCTTATTGAGGATGTGGGTAAGTGACACAATGGTCTTGCTATCCCAAAGTCGACTTTTGGTGGTCTGAATGATTCAAACATGATGTACATATAATAACTGTTGATGTAATTATATGGTGGCCTACAGTTATAGAAGAGGGGACTTCAGACTCTTACAGCTCTCTTACTGGGTCTTCTTGTAAAAGCTATTTTCACATATGCATATTAGTTAATATATAATGTAAACTTAATAACTAAGCCAAGCTTAAGTATATCTTCAGAATGCTTTATTTTGGACACATAATTGAAATATTATCAATTTTATGATGCAGAAACTGAAGCCTATGTATTCAGGTATAGTAAAGATGGCATAATGAGGCATATATGATATGTAAATAATATCTATAAAAATGAAAATTCAGCTTTGTTATTGACCACACCTCTATATATTTTCTGCTTCCCTCACTGAAATAATGTGAAGTTTTATCAAACATAAATTACATGTAATTACAGTGTCACTGAAGAATTATTTCAGAGGGACATTTCTGAGATATAAGACAATAAAGTGCCTATTAAGCCTATAAATATTTGACAGTTGAAGAAATTTAATAGCTTGTTTTTGAAATTTTAATTACAAGATTTTAAAAAACTACTTATAACTGAGAACTACAAGAAATGACTCTGCAGAATGACTGAAAATTCATAAAGTTTGTTCACAGTAGGCTATTTTCCTTTTCAACTGTAATTCATGAGATTTGGCACCCCTTCAATTTTTCCAGAATGCCTACAGTTTAAGTTCTACAACATTCCAAACATATCTTAGATGAAATCATAGTCATAATTTTGAATACAACCTGTGGGCAGGCTTCTTGATTTCCTTGAATTTCTTATTGCCTTGGAAGCCATTTATTCTGAAACTCCACCCATCATTTTCGAGTACATGCCTTATGTCACTTTAAAAGAAAAAACACTAATAGCTGTGAAAGTGAATCAGCCAATCAATCAACATTTATTAAGCAAATGACAAATCTCCAGTAGCTTTGCCAAGAAAGCCTCAAATGGGGTCAGACACAACTGAAAAACAACCGAACAGGACGTGCCAGGCGTCAAGTTCTTTGTTCTTGTTCTAGGTTTCCTTTTTCTCCCTCTACCCTTTCTTTTGAAGCTCTCCCTCAGTTAAGTTACAATCTTCCTTTAACTCAAGATTTCTCTATTATTCACCTTATTTATCCCATCATCAAGTATTGGGATATTTATTCATGGAATGATGAAGCAGGAGATCTAAAATAATAACGATTCCTTACACATATATCTAAGTATACATACACATATACACCCACATTTATGAAGATTTTCCTCACAATTCTTCTAGGTAGTTAATTGAAGTATCATACAGCTGAGGAAACTGAGGCCCAGAGAGGTTAAGACACTTGTCTTGGGTTTCATGAGCATGAGATACTAGAACAGAGATTCAACCACAGGCTCCACATCTAGTGCTTAATCTAGTCTGCCATTTTGCCTCTTGGCAATGGAAAGGTAAAAGGCATTAAACTGTTCTCTTCCTAATTCCAACTAGCAACAAGTACTCATACTTATTTCAAATATATTATCCTGAGGCTCTACCCTGAACACACACATCTTCTCCAACAAGTATCTTATTTAGTATATGACCCCAATTTGATTTAATTCAGAGTTAACCTTGAATTAAATGAAATTTAATCATTGCAGAGCCTGAATAGCATTTCCCCCTAAAGTTTCCATTTTGTCTCACCTCTGTGGCCACTTGAGGATACTTTTTCCCCCAGTCCTTTCCCACAGGAAAATGTTGGCATTAATGAGCCCTGGAATTTTGAATTGAAAACACTACTAGACTAATAGTAGGTAAAAAGGGCAAGGCAGTCATTCATTTCTTTATTATTCATTTTATTTGGAGTCCTGTCTCCTTTCTCAGAGTTGTTGTGGTTTGAGATTATTGTGAGAAACCTCACTTTGGCTGATGTTTGGCCATAGTTATCTTTTCTAGATGTAGAGAAATGGATAAACCTGTCAGTAAAGCAAGACTTAAGTATCTTCTTAAATTTCAAACTTGCTCAAACCATGAGACTTCTGGATTCAGAATGGCACTGGACCTTTCGAGATTTTGAGTTTCATGGACAGCTCCCAAAATTCTCTAGAGGAGGAAATGCTTTTAAGCATGTATAAAGAGAGCTCCAAAGCTTTTAAAGCAACAAATGGTTCTTACCAAGCAACTTTCTGATGAGTCAAGTGTAAGTCAATCAGAAACATGTGGATTAAATTTCCTTTGAAATACAAATAAATTTAAA
The DNA here is from genome assembly GCA_023548195.1 of Bettongia penicillata ogilbyi. NCBI lineage: Eukaryota > Metazoa > Chordata > Mammalia > Diprotodontia > Potoroidae > Bettongia > Bettongia penicillata. The sequence goes on from JAJHZJ010000314.1 coordinate 9,532,183, forward strand.
GAGTGAAGAGAGAAAGTGCTTGACAAAGCACCATTTTGTGTTTTGTCTGAACAAAAAGTGTTTGCAAATTAGTCTGAGAAACTGTGCCAAACCCCAAATGCCACTGGGCTCTACCCTGGCAAGTCAGAAATAATATCAACCCTGGAAACACTAAACATACCAGATGATATCTACTGCATCTGTTGTTGCTATGTCCCTGACTTGTCAACTGAAAGTACTCTCAGGGGAAATGCTCCCCACAGAGAGAATAATTATTATTTCTTTTGACAGAGTTAAATCTACTTCTTAAACAAAACAAAACAAAACAAAACCCTAAGCTTTCATCTTTGCTTCAAGCCTATGATCTGTACCTTTTGTTAGAAAAGCACTGATTTATGGAAATGGAAAAATAATACTACTGGGACCTTGCTTTTTGAAATTGGAAGTCCAGTGGAGATATGCTTTGTGAATATTGTACTTCCAAGAGAATCTTAAAGTCCTTTGCTAATGCTAGAATATCTTGAGACTCAGCCAAAACTGGACAAATAAGCAGTACTATTTAACCTTTTCCAATAAACTTAAGTCAAATAAGTCGAACCAAGTTTTTCAACATAAGCACTTCCTAAAAATCGCGCATTATTTTGTCTCCTTTTTGTTGATATTTCCAAGAGAGAGTGGGCAAACATTGTTAAAGGGAACATTTCCTTTTGCAATAGAGTTCTTAGTTCAGATATTGTGATGAATGTTTCATATACTTCTAATCCTTAGAGATGTATTTCAAGTTTACTTACCTGTAGGAGTTTGATATTTTACTAAAATCTTGTGAAAATTTTCTGTTGGGGCTTCTGTGTTGGAATTTTTGACCCTGAAAATTCAGTGGAGAGACTTTTTCCATTTTGTAAATTTCTGTTCTTCAATTTTTGAATTCACATGAAGAAACTGCTAATGTTCTCTGTCATCTAGATACAGATTTTTGGCAATGTGTATATTTTGGCATAAAGTAATTTATTTCTTGAGGGCATGGAGTCAGGTACACTTTTGTTTAGAACAAAGTAAGCCATCTCAACTTAAAATGATAATAAATATACGAGAAAGCTGTGGTTAGGCTCATCATTTAATTCAGTTTTTCAAGTTTTATTATAACATTTAAACTAAATGGTTAGTAAATCCAACTGTGTTGCTCCTGGAGATGTGAAACAGTGGCTTGATATAAACCATATGTTTCAGAGCCTGGGGTAGTGTACTTTGTGCTGGTTACTTCAGAGAACTACAACGGAGTGAGTCGCCCAGTGTACAGAGCTGAAAGCCCACTTGGTAAGTCTTACCAGAATTGGAGATTGTCTTGGGTCACCTGGATTAGAAGTGGCAATCAGCCTTCCTTACGTCCTTAGAGTCATAGCAAAGGCTGAATTTTTTTAGGAGGGTTAAACAAGTCAACAGTAAGCTTAGAGATTGAGAACCAAATTATAGATACTTTTTTCCTTTAGAATATTTGAAATAGAGGGCTAAGTTTGTTTGCTTTTTTGTCCTCCCTATAACTTGTATGTATTATATATTGAGTATATATTGTTATATGAGTTTATATTAAAATGGATATATATTAAAATAAACTATATAGCTGAGTTTATAGGGATTGAAGCTATTATTTCATTGGTGTGGGGAGCTTTCAGGCAAGAAAATTCCCACCACCAATGCATGTTGATCTCTTCTCTGAACCTTAGAGTCTCAGAGAGTTGCCTAGAGCACTCAGAGGATACATGACCTGCTCAGGGTCACACAACCAGGATGTGGCAGGGGCAGGATTTGAATTTAGGTCATATTACTGCCCACTAGGTGTCTCTGTTGCTGAGGGCCATGAAATGTATATATCTCAGTATAGCCGGTTTCCCAGACCCATCCTTTGCAATCCATTTCCCAACAAAAAACTTAAACATCCATGAAGGAGGGAGTGAAATGTGGAAAAGCCAAGTTTCCTTTTTTCCCCCTAATTTTCAAGTTGCATTTTCCTAATTTAGGAGGTGAATGGATCAAGATTGATGGTTTTGCCATTAAGGGTCCAGAACCACTTAATGAGACCGTGACAGGTACTATTTGCTCATTTGGTTCATGTTTCCACTGAAGCGCAATCTACCAAGAGGACTGTGCTTCCTGTCTGTCACACACATCTTCTTACAAAAATTTCATTTAGTTCCCATTGCTAAACTAACACACGTGCAGCACATTTTTTTTTGATCAATCTGTTTTTGCACCTGATTGTACCAAACTGCAGCAAATGTTGTCAGTGTGATTGTTTCATGTTCTTCCGTGTGGAAATGTCTGAGTCTCTGTTTGTTCCAAAATTCTGGTAACCATTGACATGGGCTACTCAAATATGATGGTTGAGATGGCTCTATGGACACAACTAGAATGTACTGACTTCTCAGGTCAGTAAGGAGTAAATGAGTAAGTGGCATTCAGAGGTAATGACTTTAAAAGGCAAATCCATTACCTCAAGGCTGCCTTTTTTAAAGAGGATGCTCTGGAGAATGCCCTTCCATCTCCACTCCATATTTGCTCACTGCTTGTCAATGTCTGATGGTGATGATGTCATTTTTCCCTCCAGGGAGAGAAATGCTGAGATTTCTGTTGTGTTTCTCGAGTTTATTTTAATGATAGTGTAAGAACAGTATGAAATACTTGCAGTTTTTTTTTTTCAGAATGTGGTTGGATAGTATCCTGAAGGGAATCCTGTGGAGGGCTACATTTTAGTCTTGTGTACTGTTTTTCTTAATAAACTCAATGTGACATTGTATGTGAAGAGAAGGTGAGTATGTAAAAACAAAAAAAATCAAATCAATAACATTTTCTTTTTGGCTCAGATGTTGCCTTTCGGAGTAGTTTTCAAAGTCTTTTCTGAACAATAAAGCAGAGAGTAGAAAGAAGGAAGTTTTGAAAGGAAGCTAGTTTGGGGTCAATGGGAATACATTCTGTTTTAAACATTTGAGTTTTTGATGATGGAAGAATATCCAAGGAGAAATGTCTTTTAGGCCATTCAGAAGGAGGCTGTAGAGCTGAGAAGCGGGGCTGAAGCATAGGACACTAGCTACGAGAGTTAGTTACTCATAGGTGATACCTGTAGCAATGGTAGTGGGTTAGTTCACTGAGGGAGAAAGTCTAGAGACAGAAGAGTAGATGACAAGGGTGGAACCTTCAGAAATATGATAGTTACAGAGAAGATATTTTGCAAACATCCTATTTGTAACGTGTAAGATGCTGAGAATACAATGATAGGTTTCTATTAAGTTAAGGAGGTGATAGATCTGAAAGAGGAGCTAGTCCACAAAAAAGGGGTCCATTCCATGAGAACGATTGGAGTGAGTTGTAATGGGGAAGTACGAGGGAGAACAAAAAGAAAAATATCTCTAGGCTGATAAGTATTTGGAATGAAAAAGAGAAGTTTTTCAAAAAAATTTCTTGATTCTAAATTCTCTTTCCAAAGAAATGGGGGAAATAAAGGAAAGTTATGTAGAAAAATAATTTTAGAAGGCAAAGAAGCAAGAGTACTTATGAGCATGCAGTATAATTCAGGAGTAGAAAGTGTGACAAAGATGGAAGGAGGCACCAAAAGGAGAGAGAAGTGGGAGCAGAAAGAGAAAAGGGAAATGTGACAGAAATGGGATAGAAAAGGGAGTCATTTAGAAGCCAAGGAGAAGTGAAGTACAGGGTTAAACTGGGTGGGCCAAAGACTTAATATATGTAAAGAAGTTTGAGATGTCTAGTTCCTTGAAATGTTGCATGCTATTATTTAAGAAATTCAAGTCTGGGTCCTAGAGGACCTGAAGAGAATTTTTCTCTTAACTAAGAGAATAGAAATAAACTGTACTTAACTTTAGAGTTATTAGGTAGTTACAGAAAGTGTTTATTAAGTACTTACTCTGTGCTAAGGCATTGTGCTAAGCACCAGGGATTTAAATACAAGCAAATAAGAGTCCCCATCCAAGGAGCTTATATTCATACGGGGGAAGGGTGCTGGCAAAAGGATTGGGCAAGGATGACTCAAAAAGGGTTCTGGAAAAGGGTGAAGCAAGAGTACCCATGCAGGGGTATGGTGGAGAGACTATAAGAAGAGGTGAAGAGCCGTGGGTCCTGGACAGCAAGATAAGGCAAAAGGCTTACTGATCATCAAAGTAGAGAACAAGTTTCAGGTGGAGTGGTGATGGTTGCCATCATGGTCAGACTTAGGAAGTTAAAAAAAGAGAGACCAAAAAGATGTACATGTGTGACCTTGCTTACTTGCTGTTTGAGTTTTATGTTTTGCTTTTAGGTTTCAGGTTTACTTTTCTTTTTCTTCTCATATGGCTCTCGGGGGGAAATTATTTTTAGAAAAGCAATTTTCTTGCTTTTCTAAGACAATTAATTCCTTATGCATTCTTTGCGATTGCCATCTTGCTGAGTGAGCTTGGGTTACAGAAATTCTGGGAAGCAAGAATGGGACTGTAATGCCACCTTGACTAGAACATGAGCTTATTGAGAGTAGGGTCTGTTTTTTCATCTTTTTTTGTATTCCTCACAGTACTTATCCAAGTGTAACAGGTGCCACAAAGTAGAGACACAAATTTGTTGAATGATAATCACTTCTTAGTCTTGCATTCACTTAGTGTGTTTTGTTGTTGAGATGTATTCAATCAGTCATGCCTGACTCTTTGTGACCCCATTTTTGGTAAAGATACTAGAGTGGTTTGTCATTTCCTTCTCCAGCTCATTTTACAGATGAAAAAACTGGGGTAAATAGGGTTAAGTGACTTGCCTAGGGTCACACAGCTAAGAGTGTGAGGCTTGATTTGAATGCAAATCCTCCTGATGCCAGGACTGGTGCTCACTGTGCCACTGAGCTGTCCCAAAAGTGTGGAAGTCCTGGGTTCACTTAGTGTAAACCAATCCTGCTGATGCTTTAGTGGGACAGAGCATATTTGGGAGTACCCAACTATTGAAGGTAACGTTTTACTTGTCAGTTTTAGAGTTTTTTCCCTTTCCTTAAATAAATTGGCAAGAAAATGCTAGTTAAAAGCATTTGCAATACATAGTATAAGGCAGACCTTAGAAGCAAGTCTAGTGTGTCCAGAATGTGCTGATTGGAAGGTAGTGCCTCTCTAGCCAGCGTATGAACAGGACATTTTGTTTGGGGGATAATTTATTTAGAATTGTCATAGTGATCATTTTCACCTAGACCTTTCTTTATGGGACTTGGAAAATATGCTGTGCTAGCATCCTGTGAATTCTGTCCATTTTAAAAAGGTATTTGAATGCCAAATATCTATATTGAGAGATTTATTAGGAATCCTGTCTCATAAATCAGACATTATTGTTGGCAGCCAGTACCGTGCCCAATACTTTTGGCCCTGGTTCTTTGAATGGACCATATTTCTCCTTGTGTTTTGTCTGAAACCAAGAGGGAAAACATTCCCTTCCTATTCTAGAAGAGGTAGTGATAGAAAAAGCATTTATTAAGTTTTTCCTCTATGTAGAACACTGGGGATACAAATACAAAAGTATCAGCTAGGTGATAGAGTGGACAGAATTTTAGACTTTGGGTCTGGAAGAGCTGAGTTCAAATCTTGCTTCAGATACTTATAAATAGTATGAGCTATTATTCTAAAAAGGGGACACAGAGGTGTGGTGTCAAAGGGGAGTGTTTTGATTTGGAAAGTTACAGGAATGGTGACAGGATCCAGAGGGAAATCGTATCCTGTCCTATAACAATGGCAGTATTGATTAATTTATAATTCCAGAGCTGGATGGAGGGTATTCCTGCACCACTAGGCTGGGTGGAGAGAAGATGGCTCAGGTGAAGAGTGAGGCACTGTTGGAACCAGCCTACTTTTAGAGAGGTTCATGGGAAAGGCATTCACCAGCCAGGACAGAACAAGACCAGGGGTGGATGTTTAAAAGCTGAAAATCCTCTAGGGCAATAGGTCAAACTCACATAGAATCAGGGACACCAAACCACACATAAGCATCTCTGTAGGTGCAAGTTGACTTAGAAACCACATTTTAATATCTATGTTTTATTGTATTTTTATTTATTTTGCTAAATATTTCCCAATTACATTGTGTGTTGACCCTACACTTCTGCTCTATGGCATAATGTTTGGCCCATAAATGTCTTCCTTATCAATTCTCAAGAGCTATGCCAAGCAATTCAGGGGCTGTTTAGGTTATAATTATGTCCAGACTAAAAGTACAGGAAAAAAGTCTCCCTGTATATTTTCTAGTGAAAGAGTATCCTTTCTTTTTGCAAGATTATGTAGTAGAAGGCCTGTAGCCAATGGGTCAGTCTTACAGGCATGGACACATGCCAGTAAGGGTCATTTCAGGTATACCAGCTGTGGGAAATGAAAGCAGAACTGATGGTAAAATTTCACAGGTTTTACTTACTCAAGACTGGAGAAGAGAGCCTGGGACTTCCAGAGTTCTGGGGCCATAGGGGAAGGACAATGGTATAGCATTATCATTTCATGGTATGCAGTAGGAGAATGAGACACATTGCACCAGAATGTTTGAGAGTTAGTAGAAGAGGTAGGGGAGGGGACCAGAATCTCCAGTCCTGGATTTAGAGCCAAGAGATGTGGTTCTGCCACTGATCAGCTTTATAAATATGGTGGTAAGTCTCCGGTCCTTAGTTTTCATCAGCAAAATGAGGAGGTAGAACTATATAATCTGCAAGGTTCTTTCCAGATTTAATAATCTGTAAGAATGTAAATATGCATATACCATAGTTGGCTTTTCTTTAAAGAAGCAATGATCACATTCTAGTGTAAAAGGATAGATGTGGTCATGGGTTTATTATGTGGGAGAAACCTGGACCCTTTGTGAGAGGGACTATTAATCAAATATCAAAAACAAGACAAAGAAAAACAAGAAAACCCAAACTTAATGAGCAGTTTATTAAAGGAAATCAGTCTGTTAAATTAGATAATAAAAAATTATGGAAGCGTTACATTAGAAAATGCCTCCACAAAGTCATGTTTTCTATAACCTCAAGTAAAATTGCATTTATTTAGTGCCATATTCTGAAAAAAATCTCCCAATGAAGATTCTATATCATTTCTGAGGGGTTCATCACAGTGTCTCACAACACTTACAATATCTTCATTTTTAATTCAAATTCCTCTAATTCAGCAGTTCTTAGCATTTTTCATGTCATAGACGCTGTTGACAGTCTGCTGAAACAAATGGACCCCTTCTCAGAATGTTTTAAGTACATAAAGTGAAATACATAGGATTACAAATGAAATCAATCATATCTAAATATTGGCATCAAAATATTTTTAAAGGACTCCAACTTCATGGACCCCAGGTTAAGAACTCCTACTTCAACTTAAGTCTCATTTTCTTAACAAAGATACTAGAGTGGTTTGCCATTTTCTTCTCTATATCATTTTACAGATTTGAGGAAAATGAGGCAAGCAAGGTTAAGTGACAGGGTCACACAACTAGTAAGTGCCTGAGGCTGGCTTCTGTAAGTTGAAATCTACAGGATGATTCTTCCTAATTCCAAACCCAGTGCTCTATCCTCTACACCACCTAGCTGCCCAATACATATACATAGACATATATGAGTCATTTGGACTTGTCATTTCATCTTTGTAAAGCTCTTCCTAGTGTGGAAATTTCCTCCACTGATGCATATCCATAGTTCCTATGACTTATAGAATTAGGGAGTTTCCTGGGCACGTTTCCTGGGCAGAAGGGTTAAATGACTTCTCCAGTGGGCACAGAGTCTGTATGTGTCAGAGAGAGGGGACCTGAACCCAGGTTTTCCCAAATTGAAGACTGACCCCTATCTAATATGACATACTGTGTGATAAACACATACATTATTTACCTATATGAATGTCAATATGCATATATATGTTCATGTTCCTATGTGTAAATATAGGAGAATTTTCATATATGTTACATGAAATTGAATTTCCGAATCAGATAATAAGCCTATAAACCAATTGATTTAAGTCAAATGATTTCTCTTATTTCTCCAATTTTAATTTCTATTTAACACTATAAATTAAGAAAGTAGGAAAATATCTTCCTTTTTATAGCCTAGAATTTGTCTTTGTAATTTACTGTCTTACCTAAACAATGCTAGCTAAAATCTATGTATGCCTTAACGAATATTTACAGCTTACTTTATTAAACAGTCACTGTTTATTGCCTTGTTGGGTAATTCTTGAGGATTCCACTGATAGGGATTTACTCTCAAAGGTCTTATTTCTTGTTCAGCTTGTGTTCAAGATTGTCAAGGAAGACGAATACCGACATTGTATAATAATAGTGATGCATTTTCTTGTTTAACTCTTAAAGATTCTCACATGAGCTGAAGAACTTTTGTACTTTGAGGAATTTCTCTAACTTCTTGCTTTCACCTAGATAATTTGGGAACTTCACTATCGGTCACCACTCAGTATATTATCACTAATTCCCCTTGCAATTACATGGTTCATCAGGTTCAATAAAAGGGGAAAAGTTTTATTTATAGTAGGAAGAAAACATAACTCTCATCAAAATACTATGTCAATGGGTGTTTCCTCAGGAGATCATATAGCTTCAGTGGCTAAATCCTAGTTATGATCTGGGCAGGTCTCCAGTATGTGTCTCTTCTATGGTGAACTCTCATTACGTGTCCTACTGAAGTTCTTCAAAACCCCCTACAAATAGTACCTTTGATTGTACCTCATCATAGTGGATGGAGTGCCAACTCTAGAGTCAAGAATACTCCTCTTCCTGAGTTCAAATCTGGTCTCCGACACTTACTAGTTGTGTGACTCTGGGCAAGTCACTGAACCCTGCTTACCTCAGTTCCCTCATCTGTCAAATGAGCTGGAGAAGGAAATGGCAAACCATTCAAGTATCTAGAACCAGAAAATCCCAAATGGGCTCACAGAGAGTTGGACACAACTGAACAGCAATGACAGGACAGACTTTGGTCACAATTCTATTACCTTGTTTTGCCTGTAGTTCTTTGCATCAGGTGCCCAATGCTTTTTTCTACAACTCTCAGCAAAAAGTTCATCATCATTCCAGCATTTAGCACAGTACCTGGCACGTAGTAGGTGCTCAATAAATATGGATTGATTGATTCCACCTACTCTCTACAAGGGCCCTCTACATTGCCTACTCTCGAAGCTCTCATCTATCACTGTTCTACAAGTAAAGGCTCCTCCTAGAGAACTATCCCTCAACTGAAGGGATTTCTTCAGTGCCACTGTCCTAGCTTGAGACACTTGTTTTCCTTGTATCCAATTCTAATACAGTTCTAAACAAGGAACCTGCACTGCATTTCTCCCTTACACTATGCAGATTCTGACAACATTTGGCCTAACTCAGATTTGTCCAAAGATCAGAAACACATGACCCTTCTCACATTCCAAATGTGGCTCTCTCTTTGATACCAGTGAATTCAATCGTCTGATGTCCTCTCCTCACCTCCAGTACTTGGGCACTGTGCCTGCAGCTCATATGAGCCTCTCGCACACCTAAGGGCTCTGTTGGGCTCTCAGATCCTCTCCCCAGCTTCAGCCCACTAAATAGTCCCTCAGGTTTGTGCATTTGTCTGAGACTCAGGCTAGCATTATTCAAAATCCCCTGGGCTCCTTCTCTTGGTAGTCATGGGATGAGGGTAAGACAAGTTTTTCTCCTCATTTTTGTGACAGGGTAGAGAAATATTTACAATCCCTATTACATCGTGTGTTGGGGTATTTTAGACTTTTTAAAGTGTTTTTCACTAGGTCATATGTTACAAAGTTGTTAAAATTCAATTTGAGAATTTGTAACGAAAGTAGGAGAAAAATACACTACAAGCATGATGCTTTCACATGGAGAGTTAAAGCACAAAATCCTGCCCTCAGATGAACCATTTCTCTTTCAGATGACCTAGTTTCTTAGGAGGGCAAAAATGCAGCCTGTGAAATACATTTTATGAATTAGATCTAAAGCATAATCAGTTTAGAAAAGTATTCATTTTACAGCATTCAAAGGTCTTTAGCTTTACTAAAAGTCATTATTGCTGTAGTGGAAAAGAAAAGACAGAGAGAAATAGGAGAAGCCCGAGGTTCACCAAACTATCACTGTTTTAGCTGGCCCACCTTTCAAAGGAAATACCTGTGGAAGGACAAGAAATTGACACTCCCACTAAAATATTTTTGTTCTTTCCCCAAATATTTCTTTGAAATATGTAGCGCATTGAGCACTGTCCTCGATGAGTATTCACTTAACTTATTCATTTAAATTTGTAAAGTTTTAAAAGACAAATGTGACAAGTATAGGATTGGAAAACTCAGAGCCTGAGTGCCCCGCATTTAGCTTTTCTCACAGAAAGGTATATCTTTTACTTAGGTACTTCAGGCAGTCATGCTTTCTATCATTGGAACCCCCCACACCCCATTCACCAACATAATTCATTACCCCCTGCATGAGTTACTAGATCATCCTGCAGAGGGACTGAAAAAACAGCATCACTGGATAACCAGCTTTTTAATCTCCTTGTTGCATTATTTCAGTCATATCTGACTCTCTGTGGCCCCATTTGGGGTTTTCTTGGTGAAGACACTGGAGAGTTTTGCCATTTTCTTCTCCAGATCATTTTACAGATGAGGAAGCTGAGGCAAACAGGGTTAAGTGACTTACCCAGAATCACACAGCTAGTAAGTATCTGGGGCCGCATTTGAACTCAGGTCCTCCTGACTCCATACCTAGTGCTCTACCAATGCACTACCTAGCTGCCCTTTCCAGTTTCAGGCCTCTCTGAATTAGTCAGGCTAGTTCCCAGAAAACAGACCCATAATCTAGTCAGTTCTAGAACTATGCCTTTGCCCATGGTCACCTTTGAACCACAATGAGGCATCAATGTAGGAATTTAGAAGAAGAATGTTAAAAACTTATACTTATGTAATTGGTACCTTTTGTCATTATATCATCATTTCTCAATATATCTCTCTCTTTCCTTTCCTAGAAAACAATCCCTATGAGAATGATTAAAAAAGAGAAAGAAAAGGCATTTCAGTTAAACTAATAAATACATCAAACAATTTTGACTCTATATACATCATTCCATACCTATTAGGCATTAAGACAAATTGGGGAAATGTACAGATCAAGAAATTTATTAACCATGTGGTCTTAAGCCAAGTTACTTCAGCTTACCAATTTAACTGTATGAAAATACTGCCTAACATAAATGTGATTAGAAATGTGGTTTAAAAAAGTAAACTCTTCTTGGATCCCCTGTATCTCTTTTTCTGGGCCAAACAGTCATTATAATTTCATAGCATTATTTTTTTTTTGCTGCTATTCTTTCCATTTATACTTTTTAGTTATTATGTATATTGTTTTTTCTGGTTCTGAGGAAGGGCATAGTTGATGCATCCATTAATATTCCTTTTTCACTATGTATATGTATCTGAAGGATTAGAAGCAGACAACATATTGCAGTGAGGGGAGAGGGGGGGAGCGGGGAGGGGGGGGGGGAGGGAGAGCAGGGGGAGAGAGAGGGAGAGCAGGGAGAGAGAGAGAGAGAGAGAGAGAGAGAGAGATTGGCATCACAAAAGGGATTCCTGTTCAAGTATGGGTTGGACTCTAGATGACTATATTTATATATACTTATTATATAAGTATATATTTCTATAATATATAAAAATATTTATAATATATAATATATATATATATATTTATATATACCAGGGATGTGAGCCTGACTTTTTTGCTAACTGAATAGCTATATGGGCTTGGGCAAGATGCAATGTTTATATTTTAGTTTGTTCACCTATAAAACAAAAGAACTGGACTGGATGACTGCCAAGGTATTTAAATATTTTTTAAAAAGACTATTTCAATATATAAAAAACAAAAAAGATTGTATATGAAACTTACATAAGTTTGTTGCGTTCATTTCTAGAAAATTAAATTTAACATGATCCTGTCAAACTTGCTTTGTTTTTCTGCGTCCCCATCTGAATTTCCACTATCTTCTCTATATTTTGATGCTTTGTTGACACACTTTCTTATATTTTTTTCTTTATTATCCACCCACTGCCCTCTTCTCCTTTACAATACTCTTTCTTCTCACCCCAACCAAAATAAACATTTTCCCTCATAACAAATATCTATAGTCAGTCAAAGCAAATTCATACATTGACCATATCTGAGTGTTTCTATCTCATTCTGAACCTCTTGTAAACCCTCTCTTTGCCGAGAAATGGAAAGAAGCATGTGTTCATCATCAGTCTTCTGGAGCTTTGATTGGCGATTGCATTGATCGATATTCTTTAGTTTTTCAAATTCTTTTTCCTTTATAGCATTGTGGTCACTGCAAATTTTTCCTCCTCTTTCTTCTCACTAAGTTATTTTCCAACCCCAACTTTCTATCTTTCTTCTATTCTATTTGAAATTATTATACTTTTCATTATGAATGATACATATGGATCTAAGAAAAGAACAATGTGTCAATGATTATAGGAAATAGATTCAAATATAAGCTCTGCTATTTAATTTTTGAGTGGCATTGAATTTGTCATTTAAATTCTCTGGGTCACAATTTCCTCCTTAATAAAATGTGGGAATTAGTGTAGCTGAATTTTTAGGTCTCTTTCACCTCTAAACCCTATGATCTCCTTAGGGATGATTTTCAACTATCTATAATGTGGAAAAAATGTGGTTTTTTTTCTTATCCCTCTATTTCTTGTTCTCTGTGTTTCCTGAGAAGGCTAGATCTCTTTATCTGAATATGAATTTCAGAAACTCCTAGTCAGTTTCAATAGAACAGGCACTGAAGAATTCTTAAGTCTGTTCCTAATACGTAAGTAAGTTGGTAAGGGTTTCTTTGAGAACTCGTCTGTATTTAATTCAATATCACTGTATTGTAGCAGTAGATGTGGGAATGCTGCTTCTAGACTTTACAGAAAAGCCATATGGAAAGGATTCAGAAATGATTGAGTTGCCTGAAAAAGGAAACATTTAGCAGCTTTCTCCTACAGCAGGGTTTAAACCAACATTTTGTGGTATTTCATCCCTGCAAGTTTGTTATATTATACACATTTACATATATATATGACTGCAGGCTTTCCTTTTTGTGAATTCCCAGAGGCCATTGTGAAAGATTCCTTTTTTTCAGATGCCAATCTACATGCTTACTTCAGCCAGTAATTAGCATGCCTCTCTAAAGTGGTTGAGAGGCCTAACTGTGGAATGGTGTAACCAAGAATGAAGGAATTGCCTCTGAACCAGAGTCATCATCTCTGCTTGTGTGGCCATCAAATAAAACAGTGTACAGCTGACTTTAACTTCATGCCACAATGAGACCTACAGTAGTTTAATAAAACCTGATACCTTTGACTAGGTCATCCATTGTTGAGGCCAAAGGCTTTCTGTCTGGAGACTGTTTGAGGGTTTTGACATTCGGGAGAAGGGAAAATCACCAGTGGCACTTCTAAATTGGAACTAGATGGATTAGCATGTCTTCTTATGCAGGGATCAAAAGAATTCAAAAAAGGGCATCTAAGAGAAAGCCTTATTTCTTAGAGTTTTTTTATCCTTGTTTTCTATTTTTATTAGATTTTATTTGTGGATTCATGTATGACTCATGAGCTTTATATTTAGTTAGCAAGGATAAAAGACACAGGCATCGTCAATGGTTAACATTGTGTTACTTCCTCCTAGAAAGACAGAATATAATGTTACTAGGACTCCAATTTCATAGAACACTTTCCACTGTCTACATCTGCCCCCTCTATTGAAGGGGCTTAGAGGTTTACAGTCTAATGGGTGCTTAATTTTTTTGTTGATTGATTTATGCTATGTGAGTTACGGGTATCGGTACCGTACGCACAAGAACATAGCTTGTGAGATAAAGATGAATGACGGGGAAAGCAAGTGGACTTGAAATGTACTTAATAGCCCTGAGAAGCTAAAAAAACGCAAGGAAGATCTCCAATGCGTTGTATAGATTTAGTCTAGAGAATCTGTGGGAAAACATGGGCAAGAATTGCATATAGGAGGAGAAGGCATATAGGAATTAATTTGTGTTAGTGGAGAAAGTATTCACTGATGAAATATTTCAGTCTCAGTTATGGAAGGGAATTTCTTCTTTCCTTCCCATAATGCCTCCCTCTATCAGATTACCTTTGCGCTCTCTCGCTCTCTCTCTCTCTCTCTCTCTCTCTCTCTCTCATATGCATATATATATATTTTATATATCTAGTTATTTACATGTTGTCTCCCCCCACTTTAGAATGTGTATTTTGTGAGGCAGACACTGTGAGTTTATTGTTTCACATTTCTTGGTGTCTCTAGTATTTAGCATAGTTCTTAGCAGATAGTAAATATTTAATAAAGCCTGTTGACTCACTGATCTCAGAAGTCCTCTAGAGTCCAACCCATTCTTGAACAGGAATCCCTTTTGTGATATACCTGGCAAGTTGTTATCTGAACCCAACTCAGAGATCTCCAGTGCTATGGACTTGACCGTTCAACTTTTGAACAGCATGAATGGCTAGGAATTTTTTCCTTAAACCAAACTGAAATCTGTCTCTCTGTAACTCCTCCACACTGCTCTTAGTTTTGTCCTCTGGTACATACAAAATAAATCACGTTCCTCCATGCGAAAAGCTTGTAAATCCTCAAAGCAGCTGCATCTTCTTATCCTCAACACCTGGCACACAGTAGGTGTTGAGGTCAATGTTGGTTGATTGGTAAGCTATTAAGACCTGCTTTATTCTTGCTTTCTGATCCTGACTCTTCACAGAATTTAACTTGGTATTGCAATGAAGAAAGCCACTAGTGTGGTTTCAATGTAGAAATGTAGTTGTCTTGTAAGACTGGGTAGTATAGTGGCTAGAGATCTGGCTTCAGAGTCAGGAAATCCTAGGTTCAAATTCTGCCTCTAATGCATGTTGGGCTGTGTGTCATTTACTTCTCACTGCTCTAGGAAACTTCCTAAGACATTAAAACCATGTTGCAGAAAAGATGGTGATCTATATTAGTCAAGGGAATTTCCTCATTTGGGAACACTATAGACCAGTGAAATCACATGTCCAATGTCTATTCTTATCAGTGCCCAAGTTTGTAGACTAAATATCTGTAGTTCTTTTAAAGTGTTCTCCATATAACGTTTTATGATTTTTGGTATTCTTCCTCAGTTGTGACTCTCACAGTTGAATACAGCATAGTACAAAAGATCATAGAACTAGAGGGAAAAGGAACCTCAGAAGCCAGGAGGTCCAGGTAGCTTAAGTCCATGGTCACACAATAAGTGTAAGGATAGGATTTGAACTCTGATCTTCCTGACTCCAGAACCAGTATTCTTTCTGTTGTGCCACATTGCTTCAGATGTGGTCTATATGGGTCAGACTACTGTAGGACTATTGCCTAACTCATTGTGGATGCAATATTTCTGTTGACATTGGCTTTTTTAGGCACAAGGTCACAATGTTGACTCATGTTGACCCTGTAATCCACTAACCCACCTACTTCTTTTTCACATGAATTGCTTTCTAACCCTATTTCCTAAAAGGCGCTTGTGAAATAGGTTTTGTTCAAAGCTAAGTGTTAGACATTACACTAATGACATTTTATTTTTATTTTTCCAATCCATTATTCTCACCTACTGAAATTCTTTTGGATCCTAATTTTGTCATCTGGTATACTAGTTACTCATCCCAGTTTCCTGTCATTTGCAGTTTTGACAAACATGTCATTAAATAAAGTCATTGCTAAAAATGCTGCATAGAACAGGGCTAAGCACTGAGCCCCTTAGCAAACCACTAGAGACTTCTGTCCCTGTTGACACTGAATTCTTAATCAACACCCTCAGAGTCTGGTTATTTTACCAGTTCTGAAACCACATAATTATACTCTTATTTAGTTCATTTTTTTCTATTTGTCCATAAGGATTCAAAGAATTTTTTCCATATTTTTTTGAATTCTGCTACGTCTGCCAAGTATCTCCAACATTTTCCTGACCTATCAGTTTAAAAAAAACCTTGTCCAAAAAAATTGGTAAGTCTGGCATGATTTGTTCTTAAAGAACCCATGTTGACTTACTTCTTTTTCTAAGTACACACAGACCCTCTGTTTAATATTTCTAGCATTTTTCTGTCCTAGGAGTTTTCCAGAGAGCAATAGTTTAAAGAATCCACTGTCTTTATTTCTGTTCAGTTTTTTGTAGCTCCTACTGCCTAGTGTATTAAGTGACACAATAAATATTTGCTGATTGATTGCTTCATTTTTTGTAAATAATTCCAGGTTTTGTGGAGGGGTATAATAATAATAAATAACATTTATATAGAGCTTTAAGGTTTGCAAAGCTCTTTACAAATATTACCTCATTTGAACATCATAATTGCCTTGGGAGATAGATGCTTTTGTTATCCTAATTTTACATATGAGGAAACCAAGGCAGGCACAGTGATGGAATTTTCCAAGGTCACACAGATAAGTGTCTGAGGCTGGATTTGAACTCAGGTCTTCCTAACTCCACTTTCTCTACAGTATCATCTAGCCACCTCAGGCCTTTTGTAACAGTATAAATATCAAAGCATAAAGTGTGTCAGAGTACCCAATCCGAAAGATTTTCTTTAAAATACAACAAAGTAGTCCTGGAAAAGTAAAGGTAGTTACTTTTTTTTGTTGTATTTATCCTCCAAATTCTTCCCATTATTAAGCAAAAAAAAAAATCTCCATCAAAACCCCACTTTCATGTCACATGACACTCTATCCCAGGATCATGGACATAGAACTGAGACTATCTAGTGAAGGCCCTTATTTTACATAAGAACAAGTAAACTTCTCTTTGCTCGCAACTACATTAGTATTAGAGAGGGAGAGGGAGGAAGAGAGAGAGAGAGAAAGAAGAGAGAGAGAGAGAGAGAGAGAGAGAGAGAGAGAGAGAGACAGAGAGAGAGAGAGAGACAGAGACAGAGACAGAGACACACACACAGACAGAGACAGACAGAGACAGAGAAAGAGAGACACAGACAGAGACACAGAGAGAGAGACAGAGAGAGAGACACACACACAGACAGAGACAGAGAGACACACATACAGAGACAGAGAGAGACAGAGAGAGAGAGAGACACACACAGAGAGAGAGAGAGAGAGAGAGAGAGAGAGGCTTTCTGGCTGTTCTGTGCTGTTACTTCTGTCTCCTATCTCTCCAAAACCTCTAGACAGTAATTCCAATGGAAAGGAATGCCTCTTGTTGTCAAGGTCAAGCTTTGCTTGATTGGAGGTTTTCTTCCTGCCAAAGTCATCCAGATAGGAATTCAGAAACTCAATTAAATTTGGCAGCTGAATTCTTCTTGGAGCCTTTTGAATGCCTAAAACATCTGCTTGTATACAATGCTTATTAGTAGTATGAAACAAGAACTGTCAATATGGAAATTCATCTGATTATTCATTTGTGCAACTGGCATCTTTGATGAGTTAGAATACTAAGTACTTTCTAAATTTGTTTTCTTTTGGAAATTATATTTTTTAAAGAATTACTTTTCGGATTTACCATTTTTCAGAGCTAGTTCTTGAAACTATGACTGAATACCACTGACTTTTTTATTCCAATGAGGCTATTTTGGTCAGAGGACTAAAACACAAATAAAGCAGCTTGGGAAAGCAGTGGCAACAGCTTTAGACTTGTAGTGAGCATATCCTGAGTTCAAATCCAGCTTCAGCTAGTTATTAGTTGCCTGCTTCTGAGCAAGTCATTTAACTTTTTTTGCCTCAGTTTCCTCATTCATAAAAAAAATGGGGATGATAATGGCAGTTACAGCCCTACCTCAGCCCCAGCTGTTGGAAGGGTAAAATGAGATAATATTTTTAAGGTTCTTTGAAAACCATAAAGCATTTTAAAGATGCTATTATAACTATTTATTCTATTTACACCACCTGGTGTTTCATGAACATGAAGATGTTAACCATAAGACTATGTTATTTTAGTGAAATAGTAATTAATTGCCTTCTGGGACACAGAGAAGGCATTGAGTAAGGGGCACTAAAAGACTGTTGTCACTCATCCAAAAACCAGTCCAGTTCAGTGTGGAAAATCTTATGCCCAGAAGGTTGATCAATTGTTTCGGTCAAAGCAAATCATGAAAACTGCCTATTGAAGTTTAAAGAGATCAGGACCTATGTTGGCAGAGAACATACAAAAGACTAATGAAATCGCTAATCTTTTAGGAAATTAGAGGCTTACGTAATTAACATCACAGTGAAAAGATCCTGTAACTGAACAGGTAGTTATGTGACCTTCATTTGCTAATTTGCATGCCACAGATTCTCTATGTAACCCTCTAGGAATGAGATGACACAGCCACTCTTTGGACAACATTCTCTAGAACACTCATCTATAGTCTTCTCCATTATTTGTTGGCTGTTTGGATTTTTTAAGGGATGGTTTCCATTAGATGATGTATCTGTTGTATTTTGATGGTTAGCTATGACTTTTTACATTGTTTTCATTCTCAAAGCCAAATTTTATGATGTTAACTCAGTTGAAGGTCTTTCTTCAACTTGACTTTTTCTTTTCCTTTTTTTTTTGGACTTCAAGTTTGTATTTTAATGATGGAGACAATAATGCATACACATAAGTACACAGAAAACAGATACAAGTTCACTTTAGAGGGGAAGGCACTAAGTGCTGAGGGGATGGGCTAAATCTGAAAAGGAACAAGGGTTTCTGAGGGGCAGTGGTAAGGAGGGAGCATGTTCCAGGAATGGGGGATTGTCAGTGCAAAGGGGTATCCTGTAAGGAACAGTGCGAAGACCCATTTTGGCTATACTGGAGAGTAATATAATTAATTAAATTACAGATGTATACATTTTAGAAATAATATATTTATATATTAAATAGAATTAAAACTGCATTACATAATACTAGATTCAAAACAAGTGGGAAAAGCCTCTCAACATGCTATGAATCTGAAGGAACTAGGATTTAAGGGAATCTTGAAAAAAAAAAATTTATTCAGTATTTGATTTTGAGGGGGGAAACCTACTAATTTAGAATAACTTCATCTTAAATTTTTACAGGAAAAAAAATCATTTTGGACATTTCATTCAAATTTAAACCAATCCTTCTGTGTAAATTGATTAGATGGGACTAGACCTGTGATTTCCATGGACTTTTAGGATGAGGAAAGTCCCTCTACTAATGCAGGTTGATACCTTTTCTGCAACTTATAGAATTTCTCAGGGTAGTAAAGCCGGTCAAGGGAGGAATCCAAACTCATGTCCTCCTGACCTTGAAACTGGCTTTCCATCCACTATCCAACAATTTTTTTCTCTTAATGCTGCTACATTTTCCTAAACTTTCCAAGTTTATTACATTAGGCAAAGCTCAAGAGGCTGGAGGAACGTGAGGAGTAGGGGAGGGATGCCCTTGTAAATACCTGCCTCATAACCTCATTCCTAAAGTAAGGACATGTCCAAAATGGGGTGAATGTTATGTGTTTGTGCCGTATGCATGTCGCCAGTTTGACAGTTTTGTTTAGTGTGAAACCAAAAGAACTCAGGCACCGAGTTATGGCTTCAGGGATGAATCGCTCAGAAAATGTAAACAATTTAAGGGATATCTTAAGAAATATTTGTTTAGTAAAAAAAAACAAAACGGTGATGATTTGTTAAGGGCAGCATGGTTAAGGATTTGTGTTGTGTTGCTGAGAAGGTCAGAAGTTTAAGAATGTGGGCAAATATAATTAAAACAGAAACCAAGTAATAAGTCAAGAGAACCCATTATTTTCTGTGTGTAGGATTGGATTTCTAATGGACAGTAGTAGTATGCGGTTGGCCTGTACTGTACTTCTGCTTTGATGTTCACCTCTTCTCAAATGATACTGAATTGTCCTTATTTGGCTTAAATTTGGAGCGGGGGAGGGTGCAAAGGAAAATAAGATAAAAAGAGAACCTTTTAGAACATCCATGGTTTTTAGCAGAAATTTTTGTTTACTCTGTTCTACTTGGCATTTGTGGTGGGAAAGATAGTGACAGTGTCCTTTATCCTTCTTGTCAAATGTTTTTCCTTGGTGTTTTCGATGAGTTTATCTGCAAACACAGCTCCAAAATTTTGTGACTAGGCTTGCAGAGACACCATACCTGTGTGTTATCAAAACCTAAATGCTACATTTTTGTGTTCTGTCTCTTTTTTAAGAAAAGGAAGTGCCAAACAAACCTTTGCGAGTTCGAGTCCGGTCTTCAGATGACAGACTGTCTGTTCAGTGGAAAGCACCACGTGCATCAGGCATGAAGAGTCCACGTAGGTCTCAAGGTTTTCTACTAGGCTATGGAGAAAGTGGCAGGAAGATGAATTACGTTCCTCTCACAAGGGATGAACGAGCACATGAAATTAAAAAACTAGGTGAGTCCAGTTGTAGTATGACCACACTGCTAAGTGATGATGGTATGATGGTCTTTATTCTATTATCCAGGAACTAGTTTACTTTGAAAAATAGTCAGTCATGGGAATAAGTTAAGATACTTTTAAACATTAAAATTATACTGAATAAAATATATTTTCTTATCCAATCAATTTTTTCACAGACTGCATTTTTTATTTATTTATATTATTTTATTTATTATTATTTATATTATTTTATTTATTTACAATGTTTTCCTTCTTTTAAACAGCAACTATCCTACCATAAGATGCTTTTCTAATAGGAATTAATTTTATCTTTAGCAGGGTGTAGCAGCAAGTACCATGACACATCCAGGATGGTGTGCTAGCACAGGCTCTTAGATCTGCTTTTCTAAAAGGAAAGCAACTTTCGAGGAGTCAGCAATCCAGCAATCTTCTTTAATTACATATACCAACAGACACAAGCAGAGAAATAAAGACCAACAGAAAGGGCTTCTAACTGCCCTGACCATAAACAGTACATACATTACAGATCAACAGATAAATCCAACTGCCTCATCATTACATACACACATACATACACACATACATACATACATACATACGTAGTTAACCAAAGAGAGAAGCACCAACATCTGGATTTTCAAAGGGGGAGGGGAGCTCCTTAATGGCTACCCAGAATCTCATCTTGCACATGAACCTTCTTCTAAAGAGTAAACCTCAAAGCAAAACCTCACCTCAGAGGATATATACACACTTTTCAGAGCTGGAGGGCACAAGCCTTGTCACCCAATTCCTCATTAGAAATTAACAAAAGGTGCAAGCCTCCCCTAATCAAGCTTTTCTCAATGGGCTTCACCGGAGGTCTATTATTGGGTGGGGGAAGATCTTTAGCTGGCATTACACAGGGCAAGTCTCTATCAAATTTTTCGAGAAAGAAAATACTTTCACATTCTTACCATTCGTTCATTTGATTGGCTCTTGCCTCTCATCTCTGGCTTCAGCACTAGACTGAAAAACTCTCTCTCAGAGGTCAATAGCGACCTTCTGCCTGATTCAGTGATCTCTTTATTCTTATCCTTCGGATTTGTAGCATTTAAGTCAGTTGATCAATGAACATTTAGTAATATTTACTTACTGTATGCCAGGCACTGTGTACTTGATGTACTTGATATTATTAATCATCTTTTCTCTTTTTGTTTTTCTCTCCTTTGGTTTCAGTGAATATCTCACTTTCTTGATTTTATTCCTCCTTCTGGAACCATTCCTTCTCTCTTCTTGTCTGGTACTTCTTCCTGATCCTTTAAAATTGAATTTCCTTAGGGTTTTGTCCATGACCCTCCTCTGTTGTCTCTCTAGCCCCTCCCCTATTATCCTCATCTACTCCCATGGCTTCAGCTATAATATCTGGGCAGATGATTTCCAGCCATCCCTGAACCTTAGACTCTCAATTTTGACCATTTACTAGACATGTCCACCTGAACATATTGTTGGCATCTTAGAGTCATTGTGCCCAAAGGTAGAATTTACCATATTTTTACAAATCTGTTTCTTCTAATTTTTCTAAGTCTGTTAAGAGTGCCATCATTCATTTGTCCTCCATGTTGAAACAAAGGTGTCATCTATGACCTTTTTCTGCCTCACGTCCTACAAGCAATCATTTGTCTAGTCTTGTCATACCTTCTTCTGTGATATCTATCAGAAGGTAACCTTCTGACCATTCCCACTACCTTCACACTGGGATGAGCCCAAACTATTTCCTAGTTAGCCCTCAAGTCCCCCGTCTCTCCGTTATTCAATTTGTTTTTCACCCCTTTGTAAGATTACTCTTCCTTATGTTCAAATCTGCTCATGATGTGTAGTTGGACTAGCAGTTCACCATGTTACTTCATTCTTACATAGACCTTGGGCACAGTGAAGATGGTTAATGATTTGACCATAGAGGGAAGAGAGTTGGAAGGATTACGTTTACAGGTGGGAATACATTTATAAAGAGGATAGTGCCTGGATCTTGATTTTATTGCCACAGGAAATTCTGCAGTAGAGAACTTTTATCAATGTGATCTATATTT
The DNA here is from genome assembly GCA_023548195.1 of Bettongia penicillata ogilbyi. Classification (NCBI taxonomy): domain Eukaryota; kingdom Metazoa; phylum Chordata; class Mammalia; order Diprotodontia; family Potoroidae; genus Bettongia; species Bettongia penicillata. The sequence goes on from JAJHZJ010000314.1 coordinate 9,554,611, forward strand.
TCTCTATAACTTGTAACCTCTTTCAAATTTTCCTGGATCACTGAGTGGTTAAGTGACTTAGCCAAAGTGACACAGTCAATGTGTCATAGGCAGGGCTTGTACCCAGTCTTACTTTCTTAGTCACTACAGGATGCTTGCTTTCACACAAATAGAAACAGAGCTTGATTCTCCCTTCAAATCCCTCTATTTATGATGGGATAAGGGTTGCAGAAATGTCTTTTTGTTTTCTTGGTAGCCTCTGAGTCGGTGTATGTGGTCTCCTTGCAGTCTATGAACTCCCAGGGGCAGAGCCAGCCCGTGTATAGGGCTGCTTTGACCAAGAGAAAAACTGAAGGTAAGTTTTTGTAAATGATTTTTGGTTAACCTGAAGATCATTACATGTGATGGGTTTGGGGCTTATAAAATGGCTATGTCATAATAAGTAAAAATCAAATTCCAGAGAAACTTGAACATCTTTTAAAAATGAATATTTCTTCCCCCTCTTCATCATATATTGGCTTGGTCTTGATAGTATATCTCATTCCTGAAATGCAGCTCATTTATACATCTCAGATGGGAAGGGGTCATTAAACAATAAATAAGGTCCAGTGTAACGTATTTATTCCAACTACATAGAAACCATCTCTTGGTAACAGCAACTCTGAACAAGGTGAGGGATGGATGAATAGATGTGTGGAGAGTGATTACATGAGATAAGACCAATTCACATTGGTCTTATGCTAGAGATCACCCATTTTGTATATAGAAAATTGTTAACACAGTAAAGTATGCAAAGCAATTAATGACTCATACAGTGGCTCGTGGCCAGTAGATGTATCTGTGCTTGACTATATATACACATCTGTGTTTGCTTGAAATTCTTGTATAAAATTATTGTAAAATGTTTTAAGAAAAGCAAATTACAACTTTGATTCACAGGCAAGCCCAGACTGTCCAGATTTGAAAACTATGCCACTTATTTTTTATATTTGGAGAGTTTTCTTCTCTCAGCTCTTCTCTTTTACTTACAAATATTTTGATTTTTAGTCATTCCTGGAGGTAATTTTTCCTCTTTTTTGGTACAACTCATTATTTCATCAACATAGAGAACTCATGATGAGAAAACTCTACTAATGTAGGTCAACAATGATTTTGCAATTTATTGGGTTAGAGAACTGCTTGGGGCATTGAACTTTTAAGTGAGTTGACTATGGTCACATATCTAGCATGTGTCAGAGGCAGAACTTGAACCCAGGACATCCTGAAATCAATGGTCAGTTCTCTACCCACTATGGCATGCTCTCTAATAAATTATGTGTGCTTTTTCTGGGCATATTTTTCAAGAAAAAATAAGCCTTTCACATATTCTTATAGTTTTTTTTTCCCCTTTAACTCAAAAGTATGAAAATTGGCATCTAGGTGGCACAATGGACCAGACCTAGAGTCAAGAAGACCTGAATTCAAATTTGACCTCAGACACTTACTTGCTGTGTGACCCTTGGAAAGTCACTTAACCCTGTTTGCCTCAGTTTTCTCACCTATAGAATGAAAAAGAAATAGCAAATGAGAAGTGGCAAACTACTCTAATATTTTTTCCAAAAAAACCCAAACGAAGTCACAAAGAGTTGGACATGACCGAAAATGACTCAGTAAGAACAGAATCTCAGTCTCTTGGGGAATCCCACAGTCTAATCTAAGGTTAAGCAACACCAATAATAACAGCTGACATTTATATTATGCTTTAAAATTTGTGAAATATTTTACATAAAGTATCTAATTTGATCATCACAACAATCCTGTTAGGTTGGTTCTAATATTTCTCCATTCTACAGAAGGCAAAACTGAAGTTTAGAAGGGGTTAAATGACTTGGCCAGGATTGTATGGCTAATAAAGACCAAAGGCAATATTCAGACGTCAGTCTTCCTGACTCAGTCTAGAGATCTGTCCTTTACACTGCCCCTGAACTTCCAGTTGTTTGAACCAGAATTAGCATTTCATGCCAAACTCATTGATCAGTGCCATTATAACCAATTCCTAACTCTGCCCTGCCCTCCCCAAGTGGTGCTAAGAATATTGTGTTATAAATTGATGAAATACTGAATTTTAAATAGCATCCTTGAGCAGAGTGAGATTCCTTTATTAAGTGGTCAAGAGAGTAAAATGTCCTACCTTTTAGGCTGGAGATTTATTTTGGATTAAATGTTATATATTGATTGTAATTTTAATTGCTTACATCTCACTTAAAATGTAAGAAGGACTCCTTCCTTCCTTCCTCTTTCTTCTCCTATTTCCTTCTTTTCTCTCTTTCAGTCTTTCTTTTTTCTTTCTCATTTTTCCTCTTCCTTGTCTCCTCTTTCTTTAATTTTCCTTTCATCCTCCATTCTTCCTTCTCTTTTTCTATCATGCTTTTCTATCACTTTTTCCTTCCTTCCTTCCTTCCTTCCTTCCTTCCTTCCTTCCTTCCTTCCTTCCTTCCTTCCTTCCTTCCTTCCTTCCTTCCTTCCTTCCTTCTTTCTTTTTGCCTTTCCCCAACACTAGTCAATAGCAGTTTCTCAGAAAACACCTAGATTTTGCTGTAATTTCTTTGTTTTGTCATTTCAGAGGAGGATGAGCTAGAAGAGCCTGAAGACATAAGTGTTCGAGTTATGTCGTCTCAGTCGGTCCTTGTTGTCTGGGTAGATCCTGTTTTGGAAAAACAGAAAAGGACAGTTGCATCCAGGTATTCTCACTGATTTTATTGGGTCTTGGTTTTATTCATTAAGAGACACTTAGTGTAATGAAAGAGTCTCTACTCAAACCTTCTAATTACAGACATCTTGCTTTTCAGAGCTAACCTGTCAGTTAAGTAGTGGTTGGTACTGTCCTTGTGAAGAGTACATTCTTATTTATAACTTCTGAATTACTGCAGAATGCCATGCAGGGGATTGCATGGAAAAGAAATGCAGTAAACTGTGTTATAAAGTTTAAGCCCTACTGGGTTGAAGCTCCACATGCCCAAGTTTTAGGTATTTTTGTGTTGGCTTGAGGAAGGCAATTTTAAAAATTATTCTTTATCTTTATTTATTTATTTATTTTATTATTTTTGCACTCCATCTGGTGATAAGTGTACTTTCCCATCTACTACCCTACCTTAGTGCCTTGCCTAGTATTTTTCCCATTGATTTCCTTCTGGCACAGTTCTTGTATCAGTGTCTGCTTTTCTATCCCTTACTGCCTCACCATTTCTGTAGGCAGCAGAACTTTTCTTCTTTCATGATGTTTCTTGATCCTCTAGCTTCAGAGCTCTTTTAGAGGAACTCTTCCCCCTAATACAGGTCATCTTCCTTGGCCATAAAATCCACAACATTTCTATTGTGCATTTAAATTGCTTTCCTTGGCCAAATAATAGAACTAAGCATTGATTTCCTTCTTATTTGATTTCCTTGTAGAGGCCATGCATCCTACAAAGTCAGTAGATACAGGGGAGGAAGGACAGCAGGTGTTCACTCCCTACTCCCCTTTCCCCTGAGAATTTTGGTGAACGAATGCCAACACTGAACTGTTTCTCATCAACAGGCAATATACCGTGCGCTATCGAGAGAAAGGAGAATCAGCAAGGTGGGATTATAAGCAGGTTTCTGGAAGAAGGACTCTGATAGAGAATTTAATTCCAGACACCATGTACGAATTTGCAGTCCGCATTTCACAGGGTGAAAGAGATGGAAAATGGAGTATCTCAGTCTTTCAAAGAACACCAGAATCTGGTTTGTATATAAAGGGATCTTTGAATTTTCTCGCAGGGAGATGGCCCTACAGCAGGATTTTTTTACAGAGAATATAATCCCAAGGCACCCAGGTTTTTAGAGTCCAAACATAAGAATACATCAGAAAGGACACTCCTTTTAGAGAGGTTGGTTTTAAATTCTTTGGTAAAATTTCCATGTATAAACACAAAATTGTTGAATGACCATTTGCCTGGGCATATGCTTTTCCATGTGCTGAATTTTTATATTAAATTTCTATTCTTTCAACATATGGTGTCCATTAAACACCACTTGCATAAATGTACACAAATAACTCCTGTGTATTATTGTGACTACAGGAGGAAAATAACCTCTCCCAGAAGGAAGGTCCATGCTTGATTCTGAGAATTCATGTTCTAAAGTAGCATATCTTTATGACTACAGGTCACAGATTATAGGATCAGATGTGTAAGGGAACATAGAAGTCAGTTTATTCACCCTTCTTATTTTATAGATAAGAAAACTGAAGGCCAGTGAGTATTGATATCATGTCCAAAATTTCTTTCTTGTCAAAGTTACAAAGGTTGGCCCACAGCAACCTTCTCTGGGCTTTTCTAATATTCTTTTTCAAAACTCCAGCTGAAGTGGTCTAGTGATCAAATACTCAACTTGGACTCAGGACGACCTGGGTTTGACTCTTGCCTTAGACACCTAGTAGATATTTGACCCCATATAAGTCACTTCATCTCTCTGGTCCTCAGTTTCCTCATATGTAAAATGAGAAGGTTGGACATGACAACCTCTAAGTTTCCTTCCAGCTTTGAATTTGTGATCCTGTATCTCAAAAATTAAAGCCAGTCCTTTCTTATTTTCCATTACTCTGCCATAAAATTCTTTGCTCCCACCAAACTGGATCACTGATAACTCCATGAACATTCCAGGCACTGTCCTTTCCAAACCTGGCAGTATTGCTCATGCTTTTACCACCACCTAGAATATCCTCTCTCATCTCCAGCAGGAGGTGGAACCTTTTACCATCCTCTTCTTCCTTTAAGGACCATCTCAAATGCCTCCTTTACTAGGACTTCCTCTTTCTCCTTAAACTAGGTATAATCTCTCCCTCTTCTGTATTTCTGAGGTATTTTGTTTTTGCTGCCACTATAACATTTTTCTTACTCATTATTTAATGATGTTATACATATACAATATAATTATATGCTATATAAATATTATAAGATTTATCATATTCTGCCTTGTACAACAGCTATGGGGATACTTGATTTTCCTCATGCTCCTTGTGAACTCCTTGAGGTCAGAAACTATTTCTTACTTGTCTTTGCATTGATTATAAAACATAGCACAATGTTTTAAGCACATGGTACACTTTCAAGATGCATTCAGGTGAGGCAATAGATAAGAGGGCTGGACCTGGAGTCAAGAAGGTCTGAATTCAAATCCAACCTCAGTTTCACTCTGTGATCCTGCTGCAAATTTTATAGAATGTTAGACCTCGAGTCGGAATGAAATGAGTTCAGATCCAGCTAAGACACTCACTGTGTGACCCTGGGCAAATTGCCTCAGTTTCCTCAACTATAAAATGGGGATGACAGTAGCTGCCTCCCAGGGTTGTTGTGAGAATAAGACAAGATACTATCTGTAAAGTACTTTGCAAACTTTAAAGTACAACATAAATGCTAGTCATTATTATTCAATATTTGGTGAATTGAATCTCTGAAACTACTAATCAGATGATGATGATGATGATGATGATGATGATGATTAGGTGAGGCAGTTGGGATTAAGTGACTTGCCCCGTGTCACACAGCTAGTAAGTGTCAAGTATCTGAGGCTGGATTTGAACTCAGGTCCTCTTGACTTCAGGGCTGGTGCTGTATCCACTGTGCCACCTAACTGCCCCTAGATTATCTTTAACTCATATTTTATCTGCTTCGTAGATAGTGACAGTAGAAATATAAGTTGCTGTGTTACATCAGCATCACTCATGAACTTGCTTCCCTACAAGTGCACTGATAATCACAGGGACATCTCTTTGAATGATATTTGTCTACCAAGGACTGTCAGCATGTGTCATTTGCCTTTTTAGACTCTACAATGCTCCATGTAACAACAGCATCAAGATGTATTTAAATAGTCTTTTTTTTCAACATAACATTTGCCTTTTTGAGTAATTTGTTCTTTTATAGCTCCTACCGCGGCACCTGAAAACCTGGATGTCCGCCCTTTAAAAGGCAAACAAACGGCTGTCACCGCTTCTTGGGACACACTTCCAGAGACAGAGGGGAGAGTCAAAGGTAGGAGGTTTATTGTACAAAAATCCATAAAGAAGTGGAAGCGATCTATGCCATGTACTTGAAGTGCCAGATGACTGATCAATACTGGCTATTCACATTATGTGAAAAGCAGTGAGGGAGGTAGCATACTTACTGGAGATTTTAGTCCTGAGAGGAAGGACATTTGATGCAATTATTTTCTGGGTAATGAAGATGATTGCACACAAGAGTTAGTTTTGTCCGTTTCTCCCAGAATCCAGCTTTTTGTGTAATCCTTCATGTCTTAAGCTCATGTTTGTGGCCCTGTCCTCTTAACCCATCCGAATAATAACCTGAAGTATAAAGTGTTATGGATGGACCTATTCACTGTACCGCAGAGAAACTGAAGAAGTCAGTGTTAACCACAAATATCCCTAACTAATTAGGGAAGTATGTGAGAATGCCTAGTGATGATGGATTCAAATTCTGTTTGTCTAAGTCCCTTACTGAAGAAATATGGTTTTAAAATGTAATTACATTTAAAATATACAAACTGAGTGAACTATTCTCAGTTTGTCAATTCTCAAATATATTTTCTGAGAATACAGTAAACAAGACTTGCCCTTAATAATGTAGGTGGTTATATGTGAATATATACAGAGATACTTATGTACACATGTATACACACATGCTATGTATGTATTTGCATGTGGGCTAACTGCCTGTTAGTTATGTAGAGCAGATGGTCCCTTATTGATGTGGATAGAAAAGGTCTCATTTAAGAAGCCATCAATGTTATCCAGATTTTCTCTATTTTGAGATGATTTACTACTTTTGTCTAGTCTTGTGACTCCTGTTATATGGTTTTTCATTTTTTCTCATTCTGGTTCCAGTCTAAAGACTGGAAGGAATTTTTGGTTAGTGGCCAGTTAATTACATAGCCAGAAAGCACAGTCGCCACTGAGTTTCTAAAGCAAAAGCTTGTAACTAAATAGCTCCTTTCTGTTTACTTTTCTCGTTCTTCCTTGGACTGGCATTCTTATAATTATTTTTTCAAGTTTCAAGATCTGAAATCCATAATAACTGTGGCATTTGCTGTGCATAGGAAGTGATAATATAGAATAGTAGATCTGTATGTGATTGTAGTCTTTCCCTGTCCCTCATTCAAGAGCATAATCCAATCTCCATATTTTACCAATGTTGCTTTGAGTAATGGTTTTCTCCATTTCTTAACTTTTGATCACCACAAATGATTATGTTATAGAAAGTAGAAATCACTGGTTGCGTTGAGAAGAAAATAAGCTTGAATTTTTGGTTGGTACTGAAAAGGATATGTTTTAGGACATAAGGTACTACTTAATCATTTCTGTAGCAAAGACATTTTATTTCATCACTATTGAATATAATCTTTACTTTCAGAATATTAGCAACAAAATAGCATTCCAGGAAGGAATAATCTTTCTAAGACTGTAATATCAGAATGAATATTTAGTGACTTATCCCACCTTTGGAATGTTATCCAAGTAATTTTAACATTGCATAGCTTGATTTAAAATATTGTAATTGCCACTATACATAATTGCCTTCTCAATCTGAAATTTAGCTAGATTAAATCAGCAACTTGGTAACTAAGGCACTAACATAAAGTAATCAAAATTTAATAAACAGAAATATTTAAACTTGTCACCAGCTAATTAGAATCAATCTCCAGTAGCTGCTGTTTCTCACTTGATTTTTTCTATCAGAGAATTAGGAGGTAATAGGCAATAAGGAAAAGAACTATGTAAATGTTTTTTTGGGAAACACCATTAAGATTTGCCTCCTGGATTCCATATGCTTAACTTACTTAAAATACAAAATCGCTAGCTAATTATCTACATATCCTGTCTGTTAGCCTGAATGAATGCTAGTTCGTCTCTCATGTCTTTGTACTCCAGCTGTTGACTTGACGTGCATTGCCAGTGTTTTAATTTTAGTAATGCACGGTCTAATTCATCCTATCCATACAGTCTGTCTGCTGGACACAGGACTGTTTTCAGTTTCCTCCTTCCAACCGTCTGCCAAATCATTTCAGAATACATTCTTTCATACGCCCCGGCTCTCAAACCATTTGGAGCAAAGTCCCTCACCTATCCTGGAGAGACTACTTCTGCCATAGTGGATGGTCTGCAGCCTGGGGAACGGTATCTTTTCAAAATCCGGGCCGCAAACAGGAGAGGACAGGGTCCTCAGTCTAAAGCCTTCGTTGTCGCTATGCCAACAAGTAAGCATCTTGTATTCATTGCTCTCTCTCTCTCTCTCTCTCTCTCTCTCTCTCTCTCTCTCTCTCTCTCTCTCTCTCACTGTGCTCTTGTCTTTCATATATCATTCTGGCTTTTTGTCTTGTGTTAATTTAGATCGTAGTCCTGAATCAAGATGGATTAAATATGTAGATTTCATCACAAGTTTGCATTGAAATTTCTAAAAAGGGGAAAAATAATTTTACATAGTGATTCCTTTAAAAATAGATTTTTTCCTCAGCAGGTTGCATTGAATTCCCCAAGTAACATGACAACATTGTTAATTATAATTTAACTGATGTCATTCTCTAACCTGATATTGAAAATAAAAGAGAAATGAAAGATTTAGATGTTAAATATAGAAGCTTTTGTTTATTTTGCTCTGCTTTGACCAAAGTACTGGTCTTAAGTTTATTTTGTATTGTATACACTTGAACTGTGTCTGAACAAAAAATGTGAAGAAAACTGGCAATAAACCAGTTTATCCAATCAATCTTGACAGCTAGTCAAGTTAACTCAGGTCCCAAAATGTGCTGGGGGTTTTTTTCCTCCTGTATACATAGCTGTGAATTATCTTATTTGGCCACCCACACCTCGATTAACTAGGTAATTGCCAATGCTTTATTTCACTGTGTGCTGTTTAGACCATACGTAGGCATGCCCAAGTCTGATCTTTAGTTAAATTTTGAAGAAAGCCTTTGGCTTCTGAATCTCCCAGCATTCACTTTCTACACTTGTTATCCACAACACCAACTTACTATTAGACCACCAGTGTCCACCCTCTGTTAAAGCTTACTCTTAGGAAAGGCTCTGATATTAGCCTTCTACACCTTAGGCCTTCCAAAGTCTTGCTGCATTCAAAGCCTTCTTTCCAATTGTGAAACAAAGGTTTTGTCCCTTTTGAAAGAAAGTTCAGGCATAAGAGACGAGAGGGAAGGGGACATATTTTGGAGAACAGGATATGTGAAGGCCTTTTGGTGACCTTGAAAATACACCATACAGGTCATGCACTCCACTTCATGTGATTTTGTGTAACAAGAATTCCACATCAAAATTATTCTTGTCTCTTAGCATATTTTAAGACCTATTCTAGCTCACTTATTATGACCGTGGAGAAGCTCTGTGTGATTTTGTCAGTGTGGGAAAAGGGAATTTTGGAAGCTCCTTCCACCAATGCAACTCAATGACTTTTTAGATAATCTAATGAAACTACATGGGGCACATGGAGATTAGTTAATTTGTCTATGGTCATATAGCTCTGAAATGACAGAGGCAGGATCAAAATCCAGGACTTCTTAATGCCCGGGCCACATTACTCCTTCTCACTTAGGATTCGTTGAAAATTATATTTTAGTAGCCTACCTTAATAAAACTGATATACAACATTTGAAATTTCAAAGCAGATGATTTGGAGTTGATTACTCACATTACATATAGATCCTTTGCTTCACTAAAGGATTCACTGCATGATTCATTTTTGAATATTTCTATTAAATATAAAGGAATAAATTTAAGTTATTTACTCTTTTTTCCTTTTCAGGACCACATCTCTTACATAAAGGGAAGTACATCCCTTTTGTTTTATATATATATATATATATGCTATATATATGCTATATATATATGTTATATATATATATATATATGCACACACACGTATATATGTATATACACATGTATATATATAATATATAAATAACCTTTTGGTTATTGTGACCAGGGAGAAAAAGTTATTTGTTAGTCCATTACTTATTATGTTTTTTAGTGGTTGACTATATCCTTTCCTTCATCCTGTCACAAATGATCATTTACTGCCTTATAGCTGTGGTTGATTTTCGTTACAACTCTATTGCAGCTGTCACCAGTGATCCAAACACTCATCAGAGAACGAATATGGAAGACAAATTGGATCCTAAAAAGCCTGAGCCTTCACACAAAGTCCCTCCCTCTAAACACATTCATTCATCTCTTTCTCCCAAGGGGAGAGATGCAAAAACCCCACTTCCTGATTTAAAGAATAAACTTTTGACTAATAGTGAGGTCCTCAGTAAATCCCAGCAACCCCCTAAAAAGAGAACAGAGGTAGGCTCTGATCTCCAGTCAACAGAAGTCACTGATGATGACTTAAATTCACATGCAGAGTCACCAACATCACAGTCTAAGATCCAAGATACCAAGAGAAATGTTAGGCCACCATTACCAAGTAGATCCTTTCATTCTGTCTTAGGGCCTGGAAGGACCCCAGTGAGAGCTCGAATTCCCACATTTCCCCAGAAGACAAACATAGATTCTCATGCTTCTTCATCTTCCTCTCAGGATTCACAGTCTGCTTCTACATCTCCATCATCCTCATCTTTCCATGATGATGAGACCAGACATTTGAGAATGCATAACTCTCATTATCCTTCTTCCAGAGTCACTTCTGTTAACCCATCTCATGAAAACACTAGTAATGACCCAGTTGATGATAATGATGATGATGACAAAAAAGAAAGATATGCTAAAGACCCTCTGCACTCAAAATATCCTTCATCTAGGAAGCCAGTTTCTAAGACTACAGAGCATTCTCGATTGACGGTACCATCAAATCGACAGTCTGTTACACACCAGGAGAAGAGTCCTATACGTGGTGAAGGAAAATCACATTTGCCTGCTCATACAAATGCTCCATCAGAGAATTGGGAGGAAAAATCAAGTTTTCTAATTCCAGCAACAAGATCTTCTTCCCATGGGGGAACTCCAAGAGCACTGCCAACCAGATTTGGATCTCATCCTCGTGTGCTGAAAAATGATCAGGAGGCAAGAGCAGTAAACTCTGCCATGCCCTCACAGTCCACGGCTTCTTCTCCAGTCCGTCATAGGGCCACCCACTCACACCTCCCTTCAATGAAGCAGAGACCAGAAGAAAGGAATGGCTCAGATGATGATGGCAATGATGACTATGATGCAGAAGATCAAAAAAGACAGACAGATTCTACCTCTACTACCTTTCGCTCCCGGTTGGCAGCAGGTCAGCCTATCTCTGGGAACTTAAATTTTCCCAGACGTAGACCATTTTCTTCCACCAGTAGATACCCTAACAGGCTTAGCAGTAGCCAAGGTCCCCGGTCACAGCCTTCTAACTATCCTCAATCCACAACATCATCTAGCATTCATTCTCATCGTCTTTCTGATCCTAGAGTTGGTTCACACATTGATAGAGATGAGGAAAGGGAAGAAGATGATGAAGAAAGACCACTTCCCTCTACTATTGTAAATGATCGTCTGCCTTCTTCTTCAAGGCAGCCTTCTTCAGAGAGTTCAGATCACATGAGAAGAACCCCCCAGAGAGTATCAAGTGCTCATCGAAAAGCACCCCTCACAGAAAATGTGAATTCTCAATCGTCCTTTTCAGATACACACTCTCAGGGCAATTTACCATCCTTTCCCAATCAACTACATACACAAGATGCTCATCGAAATACAGGAACAGAGGGGGTTCCTGCCAGAGTGAGGCCCTCTACAAGATCTCAGCACCAATCAGGGTCCAGTGCACCCACAAAGGTAATGAATGTCCAGGACTCCAGGTCTGCAGCAGTTTCTTCAGAAAGGCATCCATCTCATCTTTCTACTTCTAAACATCAACTTCATAACCATCAGAGTAAGGAAGTGGAAAAACCATTGTCCAAATCAAAACAATTGCATTCTGTACCAGAAAATTCGTATTCCTCATCTCAAGATGTTCATTCCAACTCTCGCCCTTCCTTTAAAACAAGAGCCGGTCAGTCCACCCTTTCTGCCCACTCTAGAGGACAGCTCTCACCTCAAGCCACCCAACACAGCCATCGGGAATCAGAAAGTAGATATGATGATAGCCAGAATTATAGCACAGAACTAGAGGACCAAGATGTCAGGATAAATGTACATTCTACCCATCACAAAAGTGGATTATCTCCTACCTCTTCCCTTTCCAAACAGGAGCAAATAGGAGCTCAGTTTGGAAATGTTGATGAAAAGTCCCAAAGCAGACACACCTCTTCACCTTATTCCAGAGGCTCAAGTTCTTTGCCAGCTGGTAGATCTGGTAACTCCAGAGAAACTTATGCAAAACCCACTTTACCCTTTGTTCATTCCCGTGCTCGAGCTCCTAGCAGAACAGTATCCCAAGTGGAGAAAAAAGATAGTCTATACCAATCCACACCATCAAAGATAGAGCCTCCTTCTAAGAATCCCCTGTCATCTTCTCTGAAGTCTCATCAGTCAGTCTCAAATGATGATGATGATGAAGATGATGATAGGGAATATACAAGAAGAGACAAAGAGAGAGATTCTGTTTCTTCTTCAAAGTGGCCTCCTTCCTCTGGTAGTAAATACATAAATAGAAATGTTGGTAAGGATAAGGAGAAGTCTGTAAGTTCTCTTTTTCCTCATAGAGTAAGATCTAATGAAGAAGATAACTCTACTCCTTTAAAACGTCCTATTCCTCCACCATTAGGCAATACTCCAAGAACCTCACAAATCCCTAATGCCCCTTCTAAATTTCTTCCACGGTCCCGTGATACCCAGAGTCCCATCAGCAGTACACCCTTGCATACTACCACCCATGCCCCACTTACTTATTCCTCCACCACACCCATGCTTTCACTACGTCAACGAATGTTAAACTCAAGATTACGCAACCCACCTTCAAGATACCCTGTGAGACCTCCTTACAGACCAGGTAATTTGTTCTTTCAAATGTTTAGTCAACTTTGCTTTTCATAAGATGCTTTCATAAGTGACCTGTGTTGTAGCTTTTGCATGGGCAGAACTGTTTTCTCAGTCCTGTAGGTTTTGTCCAACCGTATCGTCAAATTCTAGCTCCTGAGTCTGACAAAAGATTTTTACTCTTTTACAAGGTAAAAAAAATATATTCAAAGGACTTAGATATACTTGAGCTGCAACACTTTGTGCAAACACACTTCTGAACATGAGCTAGTAAAAGCTCAGATGCTTTGGATATAATTGGATTAAGTATTTCAAGCTATTGTAGTTCACAAAATATATGCTAAAGAATGGTGTAATAACAGAGGAGCACTATAGACAAATGTTTTCAGGAAACAACTAGAGCCTTATATTTCTGTACTGAGAACAGAGTCTGGTCTTCTGAGGACTGGCATCTACATCATCTCAGTGTGGTATAGGAGTTTGGGTTCGGCCTTAAGCTTGCATGGGTTTATTTAGGTAGTACCTAGCATAGTGAGGGACCTGAATATAGAAGACATTCAGCACATGGAATTGAATAAATGAATGGAAGATATAGTCTTTATTTATTGGTTTAGCTTATCATCTGAATAAAATGTAACCACATACATTAATATAATGATATCACATACATTAATAAATCCAGAGGATTTATTCAACCATCTAGAAAAGAGTGAGAAGTATGAATTAAGTGGAAGGAAAAAACCATCTAAACTGCATATACTTGTTAAGAAACCCATGTACTTTAACTCAGTAGGAAAGGGGGAAATACTTAGGTCTTCATTCAGTGTAAAATTAGGCAGCTGATTAGAAGTAGCAATTGTCAAGCCAATCCAATGTAATTCAACAAACATTTTAAAGTAGTTAGCATATGCAAAGTATTGTCTAGGAGAAGCTACAGGAAAAAGAAGAGAGAATAGTTTTGGAAGCTAAGTAATATGGGAGCCATTTACAATTTTACTGGCTCCTATGTCTTCCCTTTAATTTCTATATACTATACTATATTTACTATAAAAGACTTGACTATTATAACATAATACAATAATTCACAATGATAACCTTATCATTAAAATGTTAGGTATGCATATGTTTGCTAAACTCTATTATAGTAAAAAAGAAATATACAATACATTGATGAAAAAGATTTATTTAAAATACAGCTATAGTATGGGAACTTAGTTATGTGAAAAATTCATTTCTGTAGAATAACTGCTTCTCCAGTGATGCAGAACAACCAAGCTATTATTGTGCTTTTAATATTCTTAAACATGTTAGAGCTTCAGCAAGCTTTAGAAGAAAATGTGTAAGTCACATAAGACCATTTGCAACATGATACCTCAACTAGTGGTTTCCAACCCTGGTTGTCCTTCTGTATGTTGTGAAGTGTTTCTTTAAAACTTTGGTATAAAACAAACTTTCTTGACCTATTGACTTTATTCAGCTCTGTTATTCTCTTGTACTGCATAGGTAATAATGGCAGACCAAATGTAGATGGGAAAGTACTTCCGGGTAGTAATGGACAACTAAGTGGACAGAGAATTATCAATGGCCCTCAAGGAACAAAGTGGGTAGGGTAAACTTCTTTACAAATACAAGATGTTTTGATGCTATTGAAGGAAAAGAAATGGTAGTTCTGTGGAAAAAGAGATACAGTGATCTTCCTTGTTCTTAGCTATAGCCAAGACTAATGAGCACTTTTCATCAAATCTCCTTATGGCTTTCCTAATAATAACTGTGGCTAGAACCAATGATGTGTATTATTAATTGCTCAATGTGTAAACCAGGATTGCTTTCACTAGTTTAGGACTATGATAAGTTACAATTTTCAAAAAAAAGAACACTTCATTAAAAAAAAAAACAACCTTCAGTTATAGATCCAATAGGAGAGGCAATTTAGTGTAGTGGATAGGAAACTAGCTTCAAAGCCAAGAAGACTTGAGTTCAAGTCCCACCTAGTTGTGTGACTCATATATCTATCATATAACCTTTCCATGCTTTAAGCAACTCTCTAAGATTATCAGTTGTAGAGAAGGTGCTGACTTGTTTTGGTAGAAGAAACTTGTTCCCCCAGGAATTTCCTATACCAATGAAATCAAGATCTGGTCTTTATTCCCTAACTTTGTGCATACTGTCCGCAACACAAATATGAAAAATGTTATAGTCTCTTTCCTTGAGTAGCTTACATTGTAATGGAGTTAGTGATGTCATATGACTAGTTTACAAATTAGTATGATACAAGATAGAATGTGGCAATATCAAAGGAGAGCCAGACAAAATTCCATGAGAAATTCTCTTCCATTGAAGAGAATTCACTTTTATCTGTAGTGATGGAATACCTCTTGGAAGAGGAATCATGTTCAACAGAGGAAGATGAAAGGGAAGAATTCATTCCTTCCAAAGCAGGGGATTGGGCGGGGGGAATTCTATATCCAAAAAATGATTAAAGGTATGGGAATAGGACTGGAAATAATAAGAAGAGCTGATGGGGAAGACACTAGTTTGGCCAGAAGGTAAGGTATGTGAAGGAGAGCAGTAAGAGAAGCAAGATTATTGAAGGCACCGAATGTCAAGGTCAGGTGCTTTATTATCTCTCAAAAACTCAAAGAATCAGGAATTAGGAAGAGTACAGGATAACAGCAAAATGCCCAGCTTTAAAAAAATAAGGATCTTTAGAAGTGTTTCAGGTACAGGCAGTATGAAAATACATCTGGTCATTTCTAAGAGAAGAACTCTTCAGAACTCCTGGAAATGGAATAGATTAAATATGCCCGCAAATAAACTATTGCATGTATGGGTGTGCACTCACACACACACACACACACACACACACACACACCCATACCCCAAATTTTTATTTGGAAATAATGTGCATTCCAAAACAACGGATATAATTAAATTTTAATTTAACTATCAATACTGCAGCAAACACAATATCTTCATAACTATTATCGATTCTTCATCATCATTCATTTATTGATTAATTGATAAGCCAAGCACAGTTCTATTCACTGAAGAGAATGTCAGTCTTGTTTGTGCAAAGAGTGAGCAATTTTTTCATGTATAGGGTATTAGAATGTGGGAATCTGTGCACACATGGTATAGGGCATTAAGTGACCCAGTGCTTAAAAGGTTCCTTTTATTATGACCAGGGTTATTTTAGTATTACCAACACTTTTGAAAGCGCTGGAATTCAGCACTCAGGTAAAATTGGCTACCTTTAACACTGACAGCAGAGAGGAGGAAGGCATATCCTAGCTTAACAAAGAAGTTTTTCTTTTCATGAGTATATCAAAGAATGAAATTCTCATTGCCTTGACTTTTAGATTTATAAAAGAAATGTGATTATCAGTACAAAGACTATTTTCACAATCTATCCTGGGCACCCCTCCACTAACATCCTTTCCCACCACATTCATTCTAGATTCTCAGAGGTTATTTTGTCAGATCCTATAATGCACAAAAAGACTTTGATTAAGGACCAATGTGGGACCAAATATCTATTATATGAGAACCAACTTAGCTCAATTTGAAAAGATCAATTGCCACTTTGCTCACCAGGTAAATGGGTTAGCCATAGAAATTCTTTAAAATCGTTTAAAATTAAGTTATAAAAGGAGCTGGCTGACATGTGTATCAGTGGAGTCAACGCCTGTACTGACAGAATTAAAGATATCTGAAGTATAAAAGAATCCTGAAGACTTAATAATTATGAAAATGTTTGCAAAAGAAAATTGGGCCTAATGATAAATTATTAGCATTGTCATAAAGGGACTTTTTGTTCCTTATATTAAAATATTAGGCTATAAAATGCTTACAGGAGTTCAGGGAATGGAAATATATGGGTAAAATTATTTTTAGTCTTCAATGAAAATAGTTTCAGAATTGTAAAGACAAGTATGCAGATATGCAATTAAAATGCAAGCTATGATGGGGGAACATCTTTCCCTTCAATTTAAAGTTAAAAATGCAGAATATGAAAGATGACTATGTTTCCCCTAATTTTTTAAAATCATGAACTCTAGAGACAGGAAGATTCTTGCTTGTTTCCGTTTGCTCTTCCTTTCATGAGAGCCTCCTACATAAATCTCTTGAACCAATGAATAAAAATTGAAGCAGAACCAATGCTTTCTTTTTCCTTTCATTTTGTTGGCTCACAGACTGTGGATCTTGACCGGGGGTTGGTATTAAATTCAGAAGGAAGGTACCTCCAGGACTCTCATGGAAATCCTCTTCGGGTTAAACTAGGAGGTGATGCTCGGACAATTGTGGGTAAGTGAAACTGGACCTTTTGAAAGACCCACTTAAAAAAAAATCTCCCTTGAGAATATTATTCAATGAGAGACTATCATGGCTGAGAGCAGAGATAAGAGCTAAGAAGTAGCATGTCTCTGTTGATCTTCATCTTTTTTTTTTTTTTTTGGATGGGGAGGGCAAGGCAATGGGGTTAAGTGACTTGCCCAAGGTCACACAGCTAGCAAGTGTCAAGTGTTTGAGGCTGGATTTAAACTCAGGTCCTTCTGACTCCAGGGCCTGTGATGTATTATTCATTTTATAACATAACTGCTTCTCTCCATAGAGATACAGATAGTTAGATATGAAATCTCTCCACAGAACCCTTGGGGTAGACTACTCTCTAATGAGAGCTTAAACTCAGAAGCTACCAAAAGTGAGTGGCTTGTGTTTCTGATAGTCTAGAAATAATCCTCCTAAATCATTTTGCATTTATGGTTGGAGATTTTTTTAGGCTCAGTCTAACCTATAAAAGATCATGACTAAATCCGCAATTTATACCCATAGCCATGGCATGACGTCTTTTTTTGTTGTTTCTAGATATGGGAGGGACTCCAGTGGTGAGCCCTGATGGACTCCCCTTATTTGGTCAGGGGCGGCATGGCAAGCCTTTGGCTAGTGCCCAGGATAGGCCTGTGTTAAGCCTTGGAGGAAAGCCGTTGATGGGTTTGGAGGTTATCAAAACAACCAAAACACCCACAACTACATCAACAACTCGTCCCACTACAACTAAGGCAACTACCACGACGACCACCACCACCACAACCACCACTCCTGCTACCACGACCACCACTCCTGCTACCACAACCACCACCACCTCTGAGCCAACAACTCCTGAGCCAGCTATTCCAGTCCCAACCTGTCCTCCAGGCACCCTTGAACAGCATGATGATTACGGTAACTTACTAATGGGAGCAGATGGCATGCCTCAATGCTACCCTGAGGAAGGTAAGACTCTTTTATATTACTCTAATTCTCTGTATTGGGATACTTGCATTTCAGATGAGATCTGTCATGTAGAAAGTACTATCTATTTATTTCTCCTTATACTTATCAGAACAGATTACAAACTCTAGAGAGTACAGGGAATGGTTTCGCACTAAGTTGACATTTGTATTAAGCCATGTGAATGAAAAAACTGAAATCTGAAATGTGCAGAGATGTTCAGTTAAATCAGGGGTTCTTAACTTTTTGTGTGTCATGGACCCGCTGGCTCTGACAGTCTAGTAAAATCTATGGACCCCTTCTTAGAATGTTTTTAAATGTATAAAATAAAATACATGGGATTATAATGGAAAACAATCCTACTGAAATAAAATTATCAAAATATTTTTTAAACAAGTTCATGGACCACAGGTTAAGGACTTCTGCCTAAATATTGCCATATTTCTCATGAGTATGAGAATTACTAGGTTTGGAACATTCCCTGTACTCATGTGCCACCTGTTAACCCCCTAATTCTGTTACTCCTTTGACTATTCTACTAGGAGAATGGAAGTCAAACATTTTCCATCACAGGGAAGCTGTGGTATAATATTTCTTGGGTAGATTGCGCTGCCCAAAAAGAAGCCATCCTGGCTTTGAGTTATGAAAATAAAGAACATGTTCAGTTTTCCAGTTTCCTATTGAAATGAAATATAGTACCTTTGCTATGCATTCGAATTTAAGAAGCACAGCTTGAAATTTTTTAACGATCAATCTGTCAAAGTGTTTGCCCAGCAGCCATGACCAGGGATAGGCATAAAAAAATGTAACCAGAATGAGAACTATAGAAGCCAGATATGCCTGTGGGAAAGCTCCAAATCAAAGGGAAAATTTGACATCTGAGAACTTCTCCTAAGGAATCATGAGAAAACAAAGTAAAATTATAGATGTCTTCTGGGAAAAGAGGATCATTCCAAAGAAAATGTGCCTTTTGTATGCATGGTGAGTATAAAGCAAAGTTTATTTTTGAATTCTTTATACAAAACATTTTGTTCAATCACTCATATTTATGTCCTTATTCTCCATGCTCACATTTAGTGCTATGATTTAAAAAGCCAAAGTAACATTAGCAATAATTATTGTTTGGCAATAAATGTTTTCTAAGGGGATAGCTAGGTGGTGCAATAGATAGAGTGCTAGGTGTGGAGTTAGGAAGACCTGAGTTCAAATTTGGCCTCAGATCACTTAGCCCTGTTTGCTTCAGTTTCCTCATTGATAAAATGAGCTAGAGAAGGAAATGGCAAACCACTCCAGTATTTTTACCAAAATAACCCCAAATGGGATCATGAAGAGTCAGACACAACTGAAAAAACGACTGCATAACAAATGCTATATTAGGGAGGTTTTGACTTTTGTTTGATTTTTTGCAGGGGAAAGAGAGTTGGATTTGGAGTTAGAGAACCTGGATTCAAATTCCAACCCTGCTACCTACTCCCTGCATGACCTTGTTCTCATTCCTCCTCATCTGTAAAATCAAAGGGTGGAATTAAGATGAGCTTTGAGGTCCCTCTCAGCTCCAAATCTTTGATGCTATCATCTCATACACAAGTAGTGGTAGAATAGATAGAGAGTTGGCCTTAAGGTCCTGACATACACTAGCTGTGAGACCTTGGGCAAATCACTTAACCCTTGCAGTTCTTCACTGTACGGCTGGTAGAATTAGTGAGCTCTGTACACATCAGTGAGATCACAGGACCAATTGTTGTCCTTTATCCCTTTTTTACTTACTTAGTGGTTTTCTGAGTAATTAACTTTAAGTGGAATGTTTGTAATGAAAGTGGATATCATGAATCAGAGTCACAGAATCAAAGAAACTGAGTAAAAAGGGATTTCAGAAGCTAATTGCTACCATTCCTATGTGAATGAATAGGAATTCTTGGTTTTATACCAGATAGGAAGCTATTGAATTTCCACTTGAAATTCTCTGGAGAGGTAGAATCCTTCTAGGAAACACTCTAATTATGGGGAAATTTTTTTCTTATACTGAATCAAAATCTGCCTTTAATTTCTTTTTAAAACTAAAAAAATTATTTAGTATTTTCTCCCAGTTACATGTAAAAAACAATTTTTAACATTTGCTTTTAAAATTTTGAGTTCCAATTTCTCTCCCTTTTCCCCATTCCACTTCCCTCATTGAGAAAGCAAGAAATTCTATATAGGTTATGCATGTGTAGTCATGCAAAACATTTCCATATTACTCATGTTGTGAAAGAAAACATAGGCCAAAAAAACCTCATGAAAAATAAAGAAAGTTTAAAAAGTATACTTCAATCTGTATTCATACACTATCAGTTCTTTCTCTGGGGATGGATAGCATTTTTCATCATAAGTCCTTCAGAGTTGTCTTGGATCATTGTGTTGCTGAGAACAGCTAAGTCATTCACAGCTAATAATCATCTTACAATGTTACTGTTACTTTGTACACAGTACATTTCACTTAGTATCAGTCCATGTAAGTCTTTCCAGGTTTTTCTGAGAGCATCCTGCTCATTATTTCTTATAGCACAATAGTGTTTGATCACAATGACATACCACAATTTATTCAGCCATTCCCCAATTGATGGGCAGCCCCTCAATTTCCAAATCTTTGCCACCAGAAAAGAGCTGCTATAAATATTTTTGTGCATATAGGTTATTTTCCTTTTTTTAAATTTCTTTTTGGATACCTAGTAGAGGTTTTGCTAGGTCAAAGGGCATGCATAGTTTCATAGCCTTTTGTACATAGTTCCAAAATGATCTAAAGAATGGTTGAATCAGTTCACAACTCCACCAGCAGTGCATTAATATCTCATTTTCCCCACATCTCCTCCAATATTTGTCATTTTCCTTTTCTGTCCCATTAGTCAATCTAAAAGGTATGAGGTAGTACCTCAGAATTGTTTTAATTTGCACTTCTCTAATCAGTAGTGATTTAGGGCATTTTTCATACAATTATAGATAGCTTTGATTACTTCATCTGAAAACTGTCACCCCATGTATCTAATCATTTGCCAAATCTTGTCATTTCAACATCTCCCATTTGTGTGACTCTTTCCTCACTCACACAACCACTACCCTAGACAAGACTTTCATTCTCCACTCATCTGGAATATTGCAATAACCTTTGAACAAGCCTCTATATCTTAACACTCTCCTCCATAGCTGTAAGAATAATTTTACTTAAGTGTATATGTGACCATTTCACCCCCTTTCCTCAGTTAACCCCCTGTTACCTGTAAGATCAGGTGTAAACTCCTTTGTTTGCCTTTTAAAAGCTCTTCACACCGTAGCCCCTTCCTACTATGCTAATCTTCATACTTTCCTCTGTCTACTCTTGACTCAGCCATACTGGCCTCTATGCTGCTCCTCAGACATAATCCTCTCCATCTCTGTAACTATATGCTGGCTATGCCTCCTACCCGGACACTCTTCCTCCTCACTTTCACCTCTTGGACTTTCTGGCTTCCTTTAAGACCCAACTCAAATGCGACGTTTTGAAAGACATCTTTGCCAGTTCCCTTAGTGACTTTGGAGCATCATAGCAACACTGTGGAACAGGTGCTATTATTATCTCAATTTTGCATTTTGGGAACCTAAGACTGAGAGAGGTTAGATTCATTTTCCCAGGGTCACAAAGCTAATGGAGGCAAAATTTGAATTCAGATTTTCCTGTCTCCAAGTCCAAGAGCAATGACAATAATATTTATCATCACTCAAAAATGTTCATGAAATAACAATAATATTGACATTTGCAAAATGCTTTCAAGTTTACAAAGTGTTTTTTTTCTGACGCTGTCTCATTGGGTTTCTTCACATCCCACTTCATAGGGTTCCCACAGATTACAAAGTCTGGCAGGGTTTAGAGTACAGGCCCGGTAACAGACTTTGGTGCGTGTGACGCAGGCCTAGCGAAGATCAAAGAAATTCCTTACCAGAAGTTTGACCCCCAGATGATAAATATTTCTGGCAAAAGCAAATCACAAAGTAGTTTATTAAGGCATAAAGGAGTTGCAATATGGATTGGGGGGGAGGGAATGATCACACTGAAGAGAGCTTGGCTCCTTGGGGGGAGGGGGAATCTATCTATATTCATAGCCATACACGCACATGCATGTGCACACAAGCACTCACACATGTGAATTGTTTTATGCACATATGTGCACATCTATAAAAATGCATGATTCATGCATATATGTAAGCACAGCTATATATATATATACATATGTGTATAAACATAAATGTATATTATGTGTATATGCCTAGACATTTATATTGTATACATAACACATTCACATAAAACATATTATAAACTTATTTTTATATTTGTATTTGGTTGTTCTGCATCTTCAGTTCTCTTATTTTTTATTAATCTTGACTTTTCCATTAGATAATCGCCTTGCGGTTAAGTAAGATGGTTTCTGTTCATTTACAAATTCATGTTCAATAAACAAATATTAATTTATTTTCCCTTGAACCCCTCTGCCTTGGAAAAAAAATAAAAACCAAGATTCTTGTAAAAAAATAGGCAGTTAAGTAAAACAAATTCCCAACTGACCTTATAAAAATGTCTCTCCTTCTGTACCTTGAGTCCCTCCCTCACCTCTCTTGTCAGGAAGCAGGTAGGAAGCATTTTTCATCATTGGTCCTTTAGAATCACGATTAGTCACTGCATCGACTAGAGTTCTGAAGTCTTTCAGATTTGTCTTTATAATGTTGTTATGGAAATTGTTCCCCTGGTTCTGCTCACTTAGCACGTCATCAATTCACTCAGGTCTCTGAAACAGTCTCTTATTATTTCTCATGGCACAGTAATATTCTGTTACATTCATCTGTCAAAATTTGTTCAGCCACTGCCCAAATGATTAGTAGCACCTTAATTTTCAGCTCTTTGCTACTATAAAAAGAGCTGCTATAAATATATGTTTTATACACAAGTTCTTTTTTTTTTGTCTTTGATCTCTTTGAGGTTTAAGCCCAGCAGTAGTAGATCCTATCATTGGATCAAGGGTAGGGGTTCAGTCAATATGGTTGATTATTTTGGTCACTCTGTTAGTTAAAAAGCAATAAAATACATTTTTCCTTCATTTTCAGGATCTTTCTCTTCATTATGTTTGATTGTGATGTATTTGGTTGGAGATGTTATGCCCTTCAGCAGAGCTTTGGACATTGAAAACACCTGTTCTTAAAACCTTCCAGGTCCTTAATTATCCTACCAGCAAAGTAGCTAAAGGAGGATTTTACTTGATCTGAGTCAGCTGTTTCTCTCCTGTTTGAAAAGACCTTGATGTCATCATTGTGAAAATTCTCTCTAGCAATAAGATTATAATGCTTCTATATTTCAGTAATGCCTTTCATGAATTGCTGTGATCAAAAATAAATTCATCCCTCAATGGCCACCGTTCTTCTAGTGATGAACTTATGCACCATTTCTTGTTTTCTGTTGGAATAGCCTGAGAGAACTTAGAGTCCCCTTGACATCATGATCTTGGAAAAGGACGTTAGTGAATCTCAAGTATTTTTGATTCACTGGGCTTTTGTCTTCTATTCAAACCCAAGTTGAAAATAATATTTTTCATGAAGCAAGTCTAGTTCAAGAGAATAAACCCCCATTATAGGAGATTAATAATTGATAACTGGCTTTTAATATCATGAAGTTAAAGACTTTGTCATTGATCATGTATGTACCTATTTTCTAAATTTTAACTTTTGAATTCTTCAAAATGTAATCAAGTGTGGACATTTGACCATTCTGCTTAGAAATTTATGCCATTATTTTCTGAATATCAGATCAGGATATTGTCTCTGCTAGTGATTCTTTTCTCATAGGGTCAAGATGGCACTGTTCCAGAAAAATCATTCCAGACTCCATTAATTTGGAAGGAAAAACTTTTCATTATTCTGCAGGGTAATTTCCGAATGACTCATGGAGTTTGAAGATTACACATCCTGTGATGATCAGCCACTGTTTGAAATCAAAATAAAAGGATTCTGTTGGTCAAATGAACACATCTGAATATGTTATCACTCAGAGGAATCATATTTGACACCAGGAAACCACAAAAGGGAATTATATGGACTTTTAACCTTTCCTCCTGTTTACTTTAGGGTGTAAAAATGACTACATTTTACTCATTTGATATGACTGAGGATATTAAGCCAATGGAAGAAATCTGGCCACATGCTAAGGAAAAGCAGTATTTCTGCACCTAAAAATTCATACATGAAAAGAAGAAAAGGCCAGCTATATAAAAACCACCTAAACTCCTGGTATAGTGGACCTTAAAGCTATCAGATTTGAACCATCTTGGGAACATGTTCTCTTGGCCTGAAGAAAAATTGTGTGTGGTAGTTTACATCCTGTCCAGGGGGTGAATGATTCAGGTTTCTTGCTTCTCAACATTAGCGAAACTCATCAAGAGGCTCAGAGGATCATTTTTTACCTCAGCAACAGTATTGGCACACTCATGGGGACTGCCAAATAGTGGTCAAAGATTTCCACAAAGTAAACATCCAGCTGTTCCACATTTTAACAAGATAATCTCAATGTATAGTCATTGTTTATTTGGGCATCAACATTACCTTAGTTCTATCCAGGCTTTGAAATAAATCAGGTTAACATCATTAAGTGTGAGAAATTTTGGCAAAGTCATCCTCAATAATATTCTAAAAATGACAACAGTAAGAATTGTTTGTGCCGTTTTCGTTTACTTTCTAGAACTAATGCATTATAATACACCAGCCCTCTATCCACATTGCTTTCAGGTCACATGTATGCACCAGTAACTTAGGAGAATGCAGTAATACACTCCTTATCCTAAAACCTGGATGTCTTTGGTTTTTCCTTGGCATACTTGGTTCTATGTGAGTCCCACTACTCTCAAAGAAAGAAAGAAAACGGGAAACATCTATATATTTGTTGGCTCACTTACTATTTTATTCTAATAGAGCAGTGGTAGAATCTGTAGCAGAAATCAAGGGTGTCTGGTGTCTAAACAACTTTCCTTAAGTCAGTATTCTTATGTCTATGATTCCTGGCTCTGTAACTGATTTACTTGGGGCAGGGAGGGGGTCAGCTTAATTGTTCTGTACCTCAGTTTTTCCTTTCATAAAAATAGAAAAATGATGCTGGCAGATATCCTAAAGAACAAATGGCTAATTATTTATGACTGAAAGAAATACACTGGCAAAGTTGAAGCACTTAACTGCAGTGGACTACTCAATAACAAGGAGAGAGTTGAAAAATTCTCCAAGGATTTTTTGGAATTAAAAATAGTTTGTTCAAGGTTTGCTAAGG
Organism: Bettongia penicillata ogilbyi; assembly: GCA_023548195.1. Taxonomy (NCBI): domain Eukaryota; kingdom Metazoa; phylum Chordata; class Mammalia; order Diprotodontia; family Potoroidae; genus Bettongia; species Bettongia penicillata. Next base: position 9,580,131 of record JAJHZJ010000314.1, read on the forward strand.
CCGTGACTTTTCTTCTTTTAAAGGCTGTGCCTATCCTTTCAAATGAAGCAGTGAACTTTTATAATCACTCATTTCATATCTATATATTATTTGCTAATTATATAATTGTCTCCAGTTTTCTATATAGAGGTATGCCGAGTCCAAATGTAATCTTGGCTATTCAGATCTGTGGGGGTCACAATCTTAATTCAAGCAAAGTAATCAGTCATGGATTCATGTGTAGGATGTAGCACTTTTGCTGCTTATGGTCAGTTCAAGATTAATAAGAGCTGACCCTTTAAATATACTTATGCCAAAATGATATTATGATAATACACTCATTTAAACCCCAAACTATTTTTAGGAAAGATTTGTGACTTTTGGCAAAGTATGTCTGACCCTCATTAACAGCCTAAGAATTTTGCATATATAACTAAAAACTTTTTTTGGAGGGGGGAGTCCTGGAGAGAAGTGGGAAGATAAAAGAATGGGGGAACTATGAGGAACAAGGGGGTGTTTGGAAATGAATATACTTATTGATGTGGGCAATGATTAAAGGGATGGGAAGGTCAGAGAATCCAGTCCTCCTACCCCAGAAAGGAAGCATTCCTAGGGCCATGGAGTCATTCATGTTGGAGGTGGGGGAGGAAAAGTAGGAAAGAGAAGTACATATTTTGGGTGGCTTTGCCATAAAGCTTCCTCTTTCAGCCACTGATGCCCATTTCTTCCCACTCAGATCCCCAAAAGGTACAATTTTATGTCCTAATAACTGGAAAACAGGAGGAATTTTTGTCACCTACCACAGAGTGGTGGGTTGAGGGGGAGGGCTTGGGAACAGCTCTGACAATTCTTGAAAGATTCTGTAGGGGAGGCCAAGTATGGTTTAGCTACATTGGAGAATCAGAAGGGAAGGAAGGGGAAGGTTTTCCTTCCCCTTGAGCTCAGGTAGTTTTATTTGCCTCCTTCTTGGCATAAAAAGTAGAGAACTTGAGAACCAGTACTTGCGATGCTGCTCTCTTTTCTAGTGTAGTGTCTGAATTTAGTAGTGAGAATTTAGTCCCTTTGTCATTATTGTGAATGAATTCTTGTGTATCGAGATGTAATTCTGAAGGGAGAGAGGACTAAATAGAAGGAATAAATATGAGCATTTGGCTACTCTTTTCCTTTGCTTCCAACAGATAATTTCTCTGGGTTGGAGACAGATACAGCAATACCCACGGAAGAAGCTTATGTTGTGTATGATGAAGGTAATAACAGATTGAAGATTTTATATAAATGAAGTTAATTCCCATCGAAGGACTTTCTGAAATTAAGAAGCAGAGATAACATTTCACTTTCCATTTGTGATTTCCTTCATATCCTTTGTCTGTCTCCCCTCCCCCCATGTATAGAAATGCTTTATGTGGTTACCTTTTTTGAATTATGCAATCTTTTTTCCATTGATCTTCCTTCCTTTCCTTATCATTTTTCATAAAGCCTTTTCTATTATGGATGTAATTGATCTTCAGCTTCAGGATCATATTATTAGCACAGGGCACATAATGATGAATTTCCATCTTTACAAGATAGGGGAATTGTATTTATTAGAAGTAGATTTAAAAATTTAAACAGTGCACATAATAAACTTGTCATAGAAAGATGTGTGTCCATTGGGCTTCACCAATGGCCAAAAAGGGTGTCTTCCTCAAGGAAGCCTTTATAACTTCCTTTGCCTCTCAGGTATCTGTTAACTTTTATATCAACTTGACTCAAAACATGAAATACTTTAGGAATGCCATCCTTTTTTTGGTTTTTAACCTAGTTGTAATCAAGTTTTGTGTAGTGGCTCCAATCCCGGCTGTTTTAGAATAAACTTGACTAATAAAAATACACATACACATTGTTTCAAACAGATGTTTGAAAGCAAAGAAAAATGTTTTAGCTGCAGTGAAAACATTAAGTACCTTTTTAACTATCTTCATGCAGCTGAGATAATTAAGTACGATGCCATCTTTAAATACCAACAATTTACAACTCCCCTTGTCCTTTTAAAGAACTGTGCAAATCACATGAAGAGTGCAATCACATGCTCCATCATATGGTCCTTCATGGACTGCAGAAGGGAGACATATTTAATGAAATGAACTAGAATAGCATTGGAATAGGGGGCTCAGAGATTTCAGTTCCAGTTTTGGCTAGTTAGCTGTGTGACCTTAGGCAGGTCACACAACTTCTCTGGGTCTCTATTTCCTCATCTGTAATATTAGATGATCTTGAAAGCTCCATCCTGCTTTCACACTCTGCTTCTCTAAAATCTCAGCACCTCCTTCTCTGTTTCTATGTAATAGAAGCAGATGGGTTTGCTTCTTTTGTTGGCCATTGTTAGGGTGGGGGATGGAAAGAAATGACGTAGATGGAACAAGACACTTTTATAAAAAGGTTGAACAAATTACATTTGAATAAATAGTAAAGAATGACTGCTTTTATTTACTTCATATTCTATATACCTTTTGGATGAAAAGAAATTGTTTTGAAGTAGAATATTTTTTCAAATAAAAACAGTGCCAATTTACCAGATTACAAATATGGAATTCTTGTCAGGCAAATGCCCTATTACAAAACCATTGTATCTTTTTTCAGATTATGAATTTGAGACCACATTGCCTCCAACCACTACCAAGTCCTCAACTACTACTACTACTACTCCTCCTCCTACTACTACAATAGCTGTACCAAAGGTCATCTCACCAGAGGGGTCGATCAATTCTTTTCCAGAGGAAGAATTTGATCTGGCTGGAAAGAAACGATTTGTTGGTAAATTTGCTTTCTTTAATAGAATACATATGGTCAAATGGTTTTTTTTTTTTAAAGCTACACTGTTTAGTTCCTTAAGTCCCAATCATAACCCTGATTTCTCAGCTACAGCTGTGCAGTTTGATGGGAGTTTTCCCAGACAAACATTTTGCAGCTGTAATAAGTGACTCATTTCAGCTCAGGTCCCCATGAAGTGTCTCTCTAGAAGCGAGAAGAGAAGAGAATGAAGTTTAGAAATGTCTACCTTTTTAAATCAAACTTAATTTCCCCCCTTAAGACAGCATATGTAAAATAGCAACTCTGAGTTCTTATATAACAAACTTTAATATGAAAACAATTCAAAAAAATGACATTTTTTCCACTGAAGGTTGTCTAAATATTGTTTTAAAAATGTTCTGAAAGATTTAGTAGTTTAACTTTTGTAATAATAGCATTTATATAGTGTTTTAAGATTTGTAAAGCACTTCACATGATAGTGTAAGGTAAGTGCTATTATTACCTTTATTTTACAGGGAACAAATCTGGGGCAGCTAGGTGGTACAGTAGAGAGAGTACTGGGTCAGGAGTCATGGAAACATCTCCCTGAGCTCAAGTCTAGCCTCAGGCACTCACTAGCTGGGTGACACATTGGGCAAGTCATCTGACCTTGTTTGCCTCAGTTTCCTCATCTGGAATGACCTGGAGAAAGAAATGAAAAACCACTCCAGTATCTTTGCCAAGAAAACACTAAATGGGGTCATGAAAAGTCAACCATGACTGAAATGACCGACCAACAACAAGTTTTCATGTTGGCAGATATCTGAGGCAGAATTTGAACTCAGGTCTTTGTGATTCCAAAAATCTGACAATCTATCCATGCACCACCTAACTATGTCTTCTACTGCATTTACTGCTATTTGCTGGATGGAGTCACTAGTAGTTATTGAGAATAGCAGGGCAAAATCTTAGAGTTTATAAATTCATAGGATTATAAGTTTAAAACTCAAAGTGACCCTAGCAGTACTGTGAGGAGATTGTCACCTGCCCAAAGTCATGTGACTTTGATAAACATCACCAAACTGAAATCTAATAGAAAGAGTCATAGCTCTTTCCACTATTTCATGATATTCCTTGTTAATTCTCCACTTCTTTAGAGACTCAAAAATTGGAACCTCTCTTTAGGGAGGAAAAAAAAACAACACGTAAAATGGGAAGTTTAGACTTCCTATTGTAATGTGATTTGTTGCTGCTATCAGTCATCTTGGCTTAAATCTCCCTTAATAAACCAGTTACTAACTACTTTACATTACTAAGGAGAGAGAGTGAAGAGCTCAGTTAAAATCATGCTTTTCTGTTTCCAAACCCTGTGTTCGGTGGTGAACTGAGGACAGCTCTGGCCATCCAAGACTCTGTTACTGCAGATCAAAACCACACTTCCTTGAATAGCAAGAATCTTAATTTGACTTAACGTTCCTGAGGCAAAATTGTAATATTTTTCTCATTATTGTTTCAGTCCCACCAGATTTACTGAAAAAAAGTAACTTCCTTTTCTCCCTAAACTTTCACAACAAACATTGAAACCCACCGAGCGTTATTATTTGACTCACTGAAGTCCGTAAGTACTAAAAGATTCTTTTGCCTGGATGTTGTCAGGGTAGAACGTTCCTGATTGGATTTATTACTGTTGGATTTATGAATTGTGTTTGTTTCAAAAACTGCACAATAGAAAATAATTAAAAATGGAGTCAGGGAAAGAACGAAAGCTCAATAGAGCAAACTTTGCACTGAGGGAATCAAGTTCCAAAGAGAGGAAAGAAATTAATTAGCAATTAATGTAATTGTAAATTCATAGAATGATAGATCTAGAGCTGAAAAGGACCTCAGAGGCCACCTAATCCAACCCCATTGGTTGACAGATGAGGAAACTGAAATTCAGGGAGACTTGCCTGTAGCAAATGACAGAGGTGAGATTTTTAACTGATGTCATCTGATTAAAAAATGGAGTGTTCTTTCCCTTACACAATGCTGTCCTCCAAGGCATTCTTAGGAATGAACTTGGCAGGGAAAAAAATGGATAGATAACATGACTGTATTGTTTGACTCATTTCTTTTTCAAATTCAGGACAGAACTGAATATGTGAAAAAATGGCAAAAGAATTTTGGTTCAGTCCTGCATTTGTTTTTAAATATTGAAATGGCTATGCCTGCCCAGGTGATTAAGCAAAACATTACTTAACTACTTTAGAAATCTTTGAGAAAGACCTGTCAGATTTGGTAGAAGTCAATAGGTCTTTTGTGGTCATGATAAACTATCATGAAGATTTTAGATAAATTGATCCATGACTGATCCATAACAGATTATTAAGCACAATTACAAATATGTCATCCATCCTTAACTTTTGAATTTAATGACTTGGAATAAGAGGCTTCAGGAAGGGAACATTCTGTTCTGGCCAGAATCTTCAAGGGTCTTCCTCTTCTAGATTGATATTTTTTGTGATGGCAAATTAGTCTGTCTTTGTTCTCAATTCTTACCCAGCCCTTTGTCATTGAATGGGCATTGCCTCAGACAGACTGAGAAGACATTAATTTAGAAAGGTCAGAGTTATCCACTGCATCCTGGGCCATTTTCTTGCCACTGGACTTTTGATGACTCTGGAGGAAAGAGTGAGGCTGATGACTTAGTGCAACTCTACCTCATCCAAATCCAATCCATGTGTAAATCAAGACATTGCCCCATGGTGACATTGGTCCTCTTTGAAAACAAAGGACTAACCATATTAACAGCTAGGCTGGAAGGAACATTGATCAGAAACAGTATGACAGTGCCTAAATGGATTTTTGTTTTGTTTTTTGATGACCACACTAGAGATTTCATTCATGCTGAGAACTTTATTAAGAAGCTTCATTTACCAGTATGTAGACTCCTCTTCACCTCATAATCTTAAGAGTTGCCTTAGAGCTTAAATCACTTCTCAGAGTATCACAGCCAGCAGATATCAGAGGCTGGACCTGCACCCAGATGTTGTTTCTAAGGGCGGCTCTTGATCTACTTTTCCATATTGCCTTCCCTGTGTTTATGGCAGACAAAGGCTTTCAGCCTTCAGATTGTGCATCTTTTTTTTATTCCAGCTCCTTATGTGACCTATCTAAATAAAGATCCACTGGCTCCATGTTCTTTGACGGAAGCTCTAGACCACTTCCAAGTGGAAAGTTTGGATGAAATCATTCCTAGTGACCTAACAAAGAGTGACCTGCCTCCTCAGCATGCTCCCCGAAACATCACAGTGCTGGCTGTGGAAGGGTGCCACTCCTTCGTTATTGTTGACTGGGACAAATCCTCTCAGGGTGATGTGGTTACAGGTGAGTTGAATGGACCTTGCTTGGTGTTTCTGTGCTCAGGAAGAGATTCTGGATGAAGGCAGGAAGGGAGAAGGCTTGTATAATAAGAACGGAATACTAGAAAGGTCACAGTCTAATACCTAAGTCATTTGAGGACCAGTGTGGAGATTTTTTTTAGTTTCTCCTATTTCAATTGTTTGTTGTGAACAAATGCTTCAGGGCCCCAAACTTCTTGGCTGCTCTATAGGTTTCTCTCTTTGGTTCATGAAATCTCAACCAAAATTCAATCTGAATATAAATTGGCTCATAAACCTCTTGCTGGGACTTAATTTAAAATTATTAGTGATTTTGACCTATGATGCTCTTTCTTTACTTTATCTGTATGTAGCTTAGGTATTAGGACTATATTTATCTCATAAAAGAGGCATCATGAATTCTTTAAGAAAAGGATTGATACTTGGGCATTCCTTCCTCTGGAGAGTCCCTTACTGGACAATTTATTCTTTCTAGTATGTGAGTATGTGATGGGGAAAGAAAGACAAGTGAAGTCTAAAATTTTACATTTTCCTTTGTGTTAGTACTATTGATAAAACCTCCCAAATTTTAAAATTTAAAATTTGCTATTTATTTCTAATTTTAGCTCTCAAAAAAGAAAATAAAATTTCCAGAAGACTCCAGGATAATAATTCCATTATGGGGTTTTCTACACTGATCCTTGAAAAAAGGTCAAACTTTCTAAGGACTGCTGAGTCAGGGTAAAGAGTCTAAGTCTCACAGGGATATATGGACTAGAGAAGACTTGGCAGAGTGGGAAGGACATGATGGCTGTCTTCAAGTATTTGAAGATATGGAATAGGGATTGGAATTGTTTTACTTGGCCCTAGATGGTGGAACTTAGAGCAATGAGTGAAAATTGCAGAAAGACAGATTTAGCATCTTTGTAAGGAAAATAACAATTATCCAACACGGTGGTGGACTCCATTGAGATGTGATGGGTTCTGCCTCACTATATGGTCTTCTAGTGAAGGCTGTATGACCATTTGTTGGGGGGCATTGTAGGAAGAATTCTTAAGAAGGTACGTGATTTACTAATTGACCTATCTTTTAGCTCTTAGGTTCTGTGATTCTCTGGTCAGAGCAAAAACATAATACATGAAAGTTGATTTTTAACCCTGGTATAGTCACTAACTGTGTGATTTCAGGCATACCCTTTTAATTCTGTGGACCACAGGCACCTCATATCTAAAATGAACACAGGTCACAGAATCCTGAGATTATATGGCTTTAATTTGTAAAGAATCTCCAAAATCATTTAGTCCAACCCATTACATTTTATAAGTGAAGAAACTGAGGCTCACAGGGGTTAATTGACTGATGAAGTTCATACAGTTTAGTGTATTAGTGTAGACAGTCATCAACAGCAGCTCTTCTGACTCTAAACCATGGGTTTTTCCCTCCATTGTAACATAATGTCTCTCAATCATTGCCAAAGGTAGAGGCATGAGGTTTGAGAAAGCCCCAAGACTGCCAGGGATTTCTCTTGGAGTTTGTTAGCAAGTAAGGCAGAGTGAGTCAATGATTAAAAAAAGAAAATGTCAAGTCCTGTAGATGGCTATCAGAATCATAGAATGTTAGAGCTGGAAAGAACCTTTAGAGGTCATTCTACAAATGAGAAAATCCAGGTCTGGGAAGTGATTTGCCTAAGGTCACATAGCTAGAACTTGAACATCATAATGCATACTCTTCATACCTTTTTAGAGGCTCTTAGTTGGGCAAGTCATCTGTACTATGGGATTTCCTTAGAGAAAACAAGTGGAACCCTAAGTCAAATGATATCTTTACGTGTCCAAAGGTGTGGACAGAATCTTGTAGTCAGGAAGATCTGGATTTAAATCCTGATGCTTATATTTTCTGTCTGGATAACTCACTTAGAGACTGTTTCCTTATAGGAAAATGGGGTTAATAATGCCTGTGGTACCTCTCTCAGAAGAGGTTCTTATGAGGCTTGATGAAAGTAATATGTGTGCAGTACTCTATAAATTTTAAAGCACCAAATCAAAGTCAATTATTATTATTGATTATTCTTATTCCTTTGGTGGATTGGGTTTTTCATCTCCATCTATTTGTAGTATAGAGACTCATCAAAAACAGGAGATTCCAATACAAAGCAGTGATACGGGACCTGGTTTGAATTCTTAAATGTTTGCTGGCACCAATCTGCTTTGAAGTCCCTGATTTTTGCTTTTTACTTTCAAATAAATTCATGGATTTATATATGCTTGGGCACTAGACAGTTCACTCTGGACCGACTGATGGGCTAGAAAGCTGTAGGTTGGGAAATAGGGAATGGCACTATGGCACCTACCCAACCATCTAAAACCATCTCTAGTGTTTTTGGCTTCTAACAAGATGTAAAGAGTATATATCAGAAAAGACCATGGCTATGGGTTCAAGTCCCAGCTATGTGACTTTAGAAGATTTACATGAACTGATACAGAGTGAAGCACACAGAGCAAAATATACAAAAACACAATAATGTAAAGGGAAAGACCCACCATATGCAAAAAATCAACTGAATGTAACATTAGATTAAACAAGCCTTGAAAGAAGAGAGATGAGGAGACACCCTGCCCACTCTTCTGTGGAGGTGGGGGGTTCACAGGTGTTATATATTGAACATGTTTTTGAAGTTTTTCAATGTATCAGTCAGCTGTGCTGATTTATTTTCCTCTTTGAAAAATACTCTGTTATATGAAATGGTTCTTTGGGATGATCTAGGGGAAGGATACTGGGAAGAACTATGCTGGAAGCAAGACATCAATCAAAACTTTAACTTATGTTAAAAATAGTAAGGGTTTGAACACAAGTCATTCATTGACTCCAGACACTCTCCACTATACCATATAGGCCTCTGCTGTTTCTTTGTCACAAAAATTTCATTTTTGTAGAAAGCCACCATCTTGAAACCAAAACAAAACAAAACTCCTGCCTGGCTTTACCAACCACTTCATGGCTGGACATAGGATCTTGTCCCATTTGACTTCACTTAGTAAAGGCCCAGATTATGATTAACATCATTGTGATTGATTGAGCTTTTCTTGTTTTCTCTTCCTAGGTTACTTGGTTTATAGTGCATCTTACGAAGACTTCATCAGGAACAAGTGGTCCACCCAGACTTCAGGGGTTACTCATTTACCTATTGAGAACCTCAAACCAAATACAAGGTATGACAATGCTGGTCACACAGCACAAAAAGAGTAAGGTAATGCTGTTTGCTTTGTCAGTTATCTCTCACACTAATGTCACAAGTATTAGATAAAGAATCTTTTAAGTTTAGGAGCAAAATATCATACATTTAAATAGAAACTGAAGATAATGTTATTTTATTTATATTTTCAAACTTATTTTTCCAAATGTGAGCTAAATAATTACTATCAATTGAGTTCAGTGGGTTAAAAAGACAGGAATGGGTTGTGTTTAGAAGACCCATGAAATTAAAGTGGTATTGAGCAGCCATAAAGATCAGCTCAGGGACCTAGCCAGAGGCTGAGAGAGGTGGTGTCAGTTACTCAGCAATTACTTAGTCACTTAGCTAGTCAGGTAGGTTAGCAGCATAGTTGGGAAGTGATGAGCTTCTCCTGGGTTGTTGCTCGGTCTTGTCAGTCATGGCCTACTCTTTATGGCCCCATTTGGGGTTTCCTTGGCAAAGATACTGGAGTGGTTTG